>VZTH01004042.1:19577-63738 GCA_013397815.1 Aleadryas rufinucha
TTTTTTTTTTTTTTTTTTTTTTTTAAGTTAGGGAACTATTTCCCCTAAAAGCATCAGCTTATCTTGTAATTACATATCATTTTACCTGTAGCTACACTGATTTATGAGTTGAGTTTCATTTCCATGAACTGTTTACTTATTGCCCTCCTAGCAATAGGAAAAACACAGAGATGATCATTTATGGAATTGATGCCTAGCTGGCTAAATGTCGACCTTGTTTTAGGGTATCTTCTGTCTTACTGATAATTTGTTCCCAAAAATACATACGTTCTCTGGTTAAAGAAAGTTACTTTACTCAAAGTCTAAATTTGCATGTGCCTTGCAGTGGGTCAGATCACATGCAGAATGATTGGAGTGCACTTTGTTAGTTTTTTGAGTTGGTCATGACAGGCTTAGCTGCACCAGTTAATATGTGAAGAAGAAGTAGTCTTGAAAGGGTAAAGTGCTTTCATTCTGTGTGCTGAGGTTTAATACTTGGTGTGAATCCCTGTTCTGCTTCTTTGACCTACTTTGGATCTGATTGGATCAAATCTGTGTACTGCATTACCTTGCATTCCTGGTTCCAGATTTAGACATGTCAGGTCCATCACTGGCTCTTTTATGCTACTTAGAACAGGAAAACTGGTGCAATGCCATTAGATATGTTTTGGCACAAAGAAAATAAATAGCATTTTAAAAAATAAATAATATTTATTATTTAAATAATACATTGCCTTGCCAGCATTGGGACAGCTCTTACACTGGTCCAGGCAATCCACATCCATACCAGGCATGGTCCACTGGCCACATCTGCACCAGTAAGCAGTGCTGAGGCTTATTGTATAGCTCTGAGTCTGTGACCCAGTTTGGCCATGTTCTTGTTGTTAAACTCTCATCTTTCTAAGCAGAGATCCTGCATCCAAATTCCCCATGGAGAATGCTGTGTGGCAGCACTAAATACTCAGTGATGCCTGGGAATTGTTTGCAAGGACCTTTAAACAAAGTAATGATACAGACAACCAAGTCCAGGCCTGGGATCTTTGCCATTTACTGTCATGGAGATGATCATTATTTTTGTACCAATGACAGAAGCTCCAGAGGAAGCACAGCACCTGGTTCTGAGGAGCTGCACGTGGAAGCACTGCCAGATTCTTCAGGGTGCTTTTAGACAATGGTGATGACAGTGTCTAACAGAGCGGTTATGCCACCAGCCTCCCTTGCCTCTTGTGTTCTTCAGCTCTGAGAGCTAAAATGTAGATGTCCAGATATGAGAGTTTCAAAAGAAGCATTGAACTAGAGACCCCTCTCCCCTATCAGGGTCTGGACAAATGCCAGGCTTACGGAAGAGCCCTGGAGACTGATGTAGGACCGAGGCCAGTAAAGCTGCTGTCTCACCTAGTCTCCTCTAGAAGGATGGACATTGATAGTGAGTATGATGGTTGCTAGGATAAACCATTCAACTGTGTTTGTCTGGAGGAACAGTAGTTCAATCTTCAGAAAAAATTGGTTTTGTGTTTTTTTTAGCATATAGGAAGTTTTGATAACATCACGAAAAAATATCTATAATTTAACCCCTTGACATTAACGTTAATTTGTGTGTTTTTGAATGAGACAGCTAATATGTCACGCACTATTTGTTTTCTTTATGTTACTGTTTTAACCTCTGAAACAAAGATGCCTCCTTCAAATATTTGCTCTTGCATCACCAAGAAACTCTTTGCTTCCAAACAGTGCTATTGATGAAATGATTTCTGACATCTATCAGCTTTTCTGATAAAGAAAAAACACCTTTGAAACACTGAGTTTAATGGCAGACGACTAGATGGTCTGACAGCAGTATTTATGGGCAGTACTAGATGAAAGTTAAACTGGCATTTTTATGCCCATTCCCTTGGCCAGATGCTTGGCAGGACCAGATGTTGCTCTTGTTTTCTTCCAGCATCACCTACAACAGAATGAAACATAAAACATAGACACTGAAGCCACTGGAAATTGCTACCTCTGCCTCCTGAAGGCCTGGGGGATATTCACAATTACTGGTCCACCAAGTCCTACTCTGCTGATTAATGCTTGGCTTGGCAAGATATTGTTTGCCTTCCAACACCTGTGGGAATATCCCCAGAGTATGGACAGCCACCGCCTAGGCGATTTGCTCTAAGCAGACACGTGATACATAGATGGACAAAAACAATTCTTTCAAAATCAGGCACTTCAAACTGATTGTGCTTAGAGGAAAGCCTTTGCTTTTTTTCCTTTCACAGGTTTGTGTAACCACTACTGAAAATAAAAGGTTCTTAAAAAAAAGTGGAAAACAATTTCATCATTCATGTTCCTGTTTTAGTTTAACATATTTGATGTTCCTATTAGTTCCACTTGGAGAGAGAAAAAGGCTTTCATTCTGCATTAGCTGATTGTTTCCATCAGTCTCCTTTCCCCCTTCCCCCCCATTTTTCACACCTCCTACTGGGTATGAATGCCTGCTGCACCATTTATTTTTGCAATGTGTAAACTGTTACTTCCTCTAACAAATCAGATCTGCTTAGGGTGAAATTAAAGATCTGAAGTGGCGACCATCCTGCTAGTCTGATATTTTAAGATATCTGTGCTATTCAAGAAGCAGCTGCCCTGTTCTGCCTATAGATATTCATTAATTCTGAAAAAGAATTATGGAATCAGAAATGAATTATTTTGGCATAAAAACAAAGTGAGAAGAATCTATTCCAGGAAACACAAGCTACAGTTCTTCCAGTGAGAAGAAATCTGGAAAGTAATAGGATGAGAAATAATTGACCTCTCTTTGGTGCCTCCAAGCAGTGGACAAGAGTGCCTGGAACTCACATTTTAGTGCCAGGGTTCAAGGTCATGATACGGACTGATTTAAAATGGACGGATTTGGCTAAGATAGAAGACAGAGTGTGGCCTCTTTGTATAGATCTGCTCATGTGAGTTCTTCACATATCTCAAAATAGCTTCCTTGGCTGCAATGGAAAGATTTTTCTTGTGTGAAAGGATTTGTAGGATGAAGTCCATACATTGTATACTCATTTAAAATAAAAGACATGGTGCTACACTAGTCTGGTATCTCAGCAATGATGTAATTTCCAGGACAGGAGCTGACACATTTATCTTGAAGATGATACAGCCTGTCTGACATGTCCCAGGATAGGTCAAGCCATGCCACTGACCCTCTGGATGTGTCACTGGCTGTAAAGGGAATTGAGGGTGCCAGGTGGGAGAACAGGTCTGTGTTTTAGGTGGCTGATGATTGGTGAGATGGATTTCTTTTCCAGGACAGGCTCTTGGCTTACGGTGGAAGGTAGGATCTCTGCACAGGAATACCTCTGTCAAAGCAGGCTTGTGGTTTTGCATCAAGCTGCTCTTTTTTCCCCTCTCAGGGCATGTTCGTATTTCTAGAGGTATGGGCCATTAAAGGAAAGGAATTGTCCCCTTGGCAGATAGATTTTGGAGTACATTTGCACCATAATCACTGAAAAGTTGTCTTCTTCCTCCTTCTCACTCCTTCATCACACTATGGAAGGTTCCAGCTGCATTTCTTTTCTCAGTTTGCAGTCCATAAGGGGATTAAATCTAGGAAAGTAACCTGACCTCTGCTCCAGAGGGGAGGGGATACCATGAGGGTAAACAGAAAACACCCCCAGTTAAAGGTTTGAGTCCCACTCCCTTTTAGCATCTCACACCAATGCTCTAGATGCTCAAAGACTGTTCCTACCTTTTGTCTCATATCCACTCTTTTTTCATTGCTAAATGTATATATCTCACATAACAGTTACTACTGCTTAGCCTCACTGGCTGAGGCAAATATTGTAAGATAACTGTGGTAATTTGTAGGGGTCAAATCAGAGTTCTATTGTATTTAAAAGAAATTCATTATGCCAGTGTTTCTTATCACTGTAGGAAATGCACACCTAATCATGTATTAATTGATTTGACTAACATCTGTTTCATGTGGTTTGTTCTGTTTTGCATCCTCTTGTGAAGCGATAAAATTAAATTTGTTGAGTTGGGTGTTCTGGTTTTGGTCTTTTCCTTTTAAATATAGATGAAATATAAGAGAGTGAAGAACTGCACTTGTGCTCAGGGAGAGGTGACAGTGGTGACAGCCTTTAATCCCTGTGGGAGCTTGTTTAGCCCTGAGAAAGTTTGTAGTCACACTTTACTTTTGTTGTATAGAGCAGTTGCACCAGGGAGGACCATGAGAAAGAAATAAAAAAAAGAATTCCCAAACCTGCCCAGGTGCATGTACCTTTTTGGTATGGTTGCAACAGTGGCTGGATGATTGCTTTCAGTTTGTATCAGTTTAAGCAAATCCAGCTAAATAAGCATGTCTCCAAATACTCAGGGATTCCTGACCAAGCCCAAATCAGCTGCTGGCTGCTGGAGCTGTGCTGCTGCTCAGGACAGAAGCTGGAGCTATTCAGGTACCTCTCTAGGAGACATCTGTGGATAGTAGGACTCTATGAACTGTGGAGAGGCTAGGGGCTGGATCACAGCATCTCTGGGATGCAATTACCAGGAGAACAGGTCTGAGAACACCTGAGGTAGAAACTGATGCCTTTCTGGGACCAGCTCTGAGATCTGCACATCTCGGTGCTAGCAAACCCCCTCACCCTTCAAAACAGGGTGGCTTCAAACTGCCTGCTCGGGAGGGCTTCCTGTCTGGTTTAATGTGTCACCTGTGACATGGGATGGTTTCTGTTTAATTTACTAGTGTGACACAAACCCTAAAGAAACACGGTGTAGCAAAGGGAAATGTCTCTAAGTTCCCTTGATTTTTCTCCTCATTTGACAGGGGCATCTCTATATCTTTATATGTAGATTGTTCTTGCTGACCTCAGGCATTGCTTTTACATGAATGACATTACTCAGTTCATTCTAGTGTTGCTAGAATAAAGGACTTAAGTCACCACCAGTTTTCTTAAACTGCCTAATGATTACCAGGGAAATAGCAAAGGTGAGGCAAAGCACTGTACAGAAATCTGCTGGAAGGAGAGAAGAGTTCTTACTCAGCTTGGAGCTGAATTTGCATTTTGTCCTCAGGGGTGGTTGAAGCTGAGCACATGCTTTCAAGCAGCTGCTGCTTTGGAAGCTGGTTTGTTCAGTTTAGGATGTAGGTAAAAGTGTTTTCCTGTAAAGAGAAAAATTATACGCTCCCAAACACACAGAAGCATCAGAATTCACAGCATGCTCTTTACAAGGGTAATAAAGTTTTATGTACATACACAGAAGAAACAGTTTGCAGCAAAATACTTAATGCACCCAATTATCCCCCAAAATAAATGGATGAGAAAGAAACCGGCAAAATTTGGCTCCCGCTTAATTATTTAACATTTGAACTTTTCTGTTCTTAGCAATAAATTCCCATTTCTGCCACCCGTTTCTTGGTACTTTACTTTGTCTGGACTCTTGTAACTGCACTTCAAGCAGTTAGGAGACTGCCCAATGTCAGCGTGAAGAATAAGGGAAAGGCTTGACATCAATTACAACATTACACACAACATAAAATTTAATGGCTTGAATCAGCCTTTCATTGCTATTTAAAGCAACCATGTATGGTTTTGCTACGATCCTAAAAATTAACCAGCTTCTAAAGGTCTAAATTATTCATCATCATGGGATCTTATGCTGAGGTTTTTAAAATGTTTTTTCAGTTCTGTGGTGTAACTGGAGGAAAGTTTGACAGGTAAGTGGATTTTTTAAGTAGAGAAGAAATTAATCTCCTGGGCAAAGGAGAACTCTGTGGGGTAAATTAAAAGAAATACAGTCCATCAGGTTCTCCACTGGCTTGCACTCTTTGCAACTGCTTGGAGAGGAGACAGACTGAGGCAGTGAGCCTGCTGGTCTCAGATCTGGGGAAGAATTTGGCCTGTAGATTTTTATGCTTGTTCTTAAATAATCAGGAATCACACGGAGGACTTTCAGTGGCTTGGTGATAAAGTGCTGGTTTTCCACCTTTGTGGCCAGAGTCAGGATTTACGTGGTGGCCTCGGCTTTGTCTCTCACCACCATGCAGCCGTCTCATAAAACACCGGTTTCTGCCCAGGGAAAAGGACCTGGCTCCCCGCTCACCTCCAGTAAGGGTGGTCCTGCAGGTCAGAGCTGAGGTCACCTCCAGGGCGGCACAGGGAAGCCTGCTTGTCCTGCAGCTGCAAATTCTGGACTGTGGATAAATAAAAGGCTCAGTTTCTAATTTTTTAACCAAATAATCAGATAAAACTCGGTAAAAAAAAAAAAAATCCTGAAACTGTTCTAAGGAAACAGAAAGTCCTCACGTCTGTGGCTGCAGATATGTTTTTACTCAGTGGTCTGGAGTATAATTAAGAAGCCACTTTGATGACAAGTGAGATGGTTGCATACAGACCTTGACCATCCCACCTTTAATAAGGAGAAAAAATATAACCTTTACATTAGGAATGTTTCACTGATTTTATTTACAGTCCATAAAATTTTACTCCTGCTGCTGTCTGCCAGGAGCAGCTTTAGTTTGGACTGGATGGACAAGGATGTTTAGTGAGTTTTATTTCACACTGTATGAACAGTGGTGTTGTTTTTTTGGAAATATTTTTTTCCCAGCTGAAGTATAACTGTACCCATGACCTGGGTCACAAACATTTCCTGAAGGGGTTGTGAAATTTTGCACAGATTCCAATGTTTTCATTGTTGATATTTCCGCCATTTAAAATGTATCTGGTTTTAAATATAGCATTTTGCTTTATCAACACTGGGAATCACAGGTAACTTTTATTGACTATATGGAAAGAAATAGCCATGGGGTTTAGCTTACAAGTCTCAGAATATCTCGGAGAATCTTGGAAAGATTATGCTCAGCCCAGTCATAACTACAGGTATTCAACAAGTAGATTTTCCCCAGCAAAAAGATGGGTATTTTCTGTCCTCCCACCCCAGTCCAGGGAGAGAAGCCAATCCCCCCTTGCTAAAGGAGACGAGGAGGACTGATATTCCCCAAAACAGGCAGCAAAGCCTCTTGTTGCACCCAGGGACACTGGTGAGGGATAACTGAAAATCCATTAGATCTCAGGCCAACACACACATAGATACATATTTTCTTCAAAGTATTTGAAATATAGTCTAATTCCTCATCCAAACACCGCACCCCCTCAAAGGGAAGGCTGGAGTCATCTTTAATGTACGTGTTGTGATTTGATGGGCAGTGTGAATCAAATCCTGCCATGGAAAATAAACACCAAAAACCAGAAACTGATCCTAAACCTTGAGCAAGGAAAACAACCCAGACTGGAAATCTAATGTTGGCCACAATGTCATCTGGAAATTACCAGATGGTTTTTACCTGGTACATGTTTGGAATTTAATAAAAATGAATGTGAAACAAACTATTTTTATATTGTAAATTATCTAAGAATTAATTTTCATAAAACAAAATGTATTTCATTACCTCAGTGGTTTAAAGGTCCCTAAATCTCTATTTTAATGGACAAAAAAAAATTTAAATAAACTATTATCTAGTGTTGGACCTGAAGGTTTTTGTATTGCATCTGATACACTTTGAACAGCCACCAATGATTCGGCCACATGCGACATAAAAAGCCCTAATCAATGCCATTTTTACATAAAAAGCGAAAGACTGTGTTTCTCATCATAAAAGGTTATGGTGTTTACACAAAAGCTGCAGCTAACCTCATAAAACTCTATTGATTTCCAGTGGGGTCCTCGGAGGACACTTGGCTGTGTTAAATGACACACTGACTTCTAGCACCAAAATAACCCTGGTTTCCTTTTGGAAACTGGATGCATAATGCTCTTATCAAGTGGGCCTTATGATGAGCTCATGCTGAATTCCTTACTGTGAGATCCGCCTCTCAAGAACATCACCTCCAGTGGTCTTTTAATGAAGACAGACAAAATCTCTGGGAGTAAATCACAAAATTGGGAATTTCTGTTATTTTGCTCTTGGTTTTCTTTGGTGGTAGAGTTTTTTTCTTCTTTTAAAGGAATGCCTGTCCTAGAACATTATTAAATAGCTACAATAAATAGTCTGATTCTTAGAACAGAAGAAAAGAAAAGAAAAGAAAAGAAAAGAAAAGAAAAGAAAAGAAAAGAAAAGAAAAGAAAAGAAAAGAAAAGAAAAGAAAAGAAAAGAAAAGAAAAGAAAAGAAAAGAAAAGAGGAGAAGAAAAGAAAGAAAAAAGANAGAAGAGAGAGAAGAGAAGAGGAGAAGATCAGGAGCAAAAAAGAATAGAAAAATAAGATTAACAGTACATTTATCCTTCTGTCTTTAATTAATTTTAAATGAGGCATATACTGAGAATTTCTATTTATAAAATCTTTTTAGACCAGGCAATTAAACAGAATTTTCTCCAAAAACAACAGACTTACCTTATTTTCGGAGACATGTCAATGGATTGTTATACAATAGTCAACATCAATGTTTGATTTTTTCATAGGGTGAGTAAAACAGAATGATGTGAAAAAAATAATAAAAATATGACCAAATTCTCTGTTGTGGCTTAAAACGTTATATAATATTTAAAGTCTTATAAAACCTGAAGTCTTATGGTAAAAATTCATTGTTATAAAAGAAAAAGAACAATAAAAAAGAGAAACAATTGTTTTCTTTTGTTTCTTGAATCTTATGAAGTTAAACAAACTGAACAAATTAAATTTTTTCCAGACAGTTACACCAACTCCAATTAGATTTTGTTCCAGAAAAACTTGCTCCCCCCACCCATATTATTTATTTAAAAGCATTTAATATTAGTGTGTAAATTATAACAGGAAAAGTCCTTCTCTTTCCAGCTAACAGGAGCTGGGGAGTGCTTTCTAGGGAGTAAGATCTAGTCAGGCAAGATCAGAGATTGCGAGATCAAACGAATTGAAAATAAAGATGAATTGTGTCACATCACAGGTCTTAAAATTAAGACAACTCATTGCAAAGAGACCAGAGCAGCTAGGTTTAAATTACAGAGCATTTTTTTATTGAAAAGTGGAAAGATAGAATATGTTGGGAAATCCTCCTCTTGAAATATTAAAGGCTTTTCATATGTGCTTTTCTTTCCCCTCTTGCTCAATTAAAAATATGTTAATACAATGTTAAGTTCAAGATTTAAACCCACAAGAGTCAGGAAATTCAGAATTAAGGCTCCTTTGGTAACCCTAATTCTGTTCCCATTGTGCATATTATATTTTATGATTGGGTCTTTCATTACGTGATCACATAACACTGGGGCAGTGTGACATGCTAAGAGTGGTATTGAATAAGTGTGGTTTGTTATGGAGGTTAAAGAAATGTCAATGTCACTAAGTAGCCTTGGAAAAATGTAACAACTGCAGTTTTTATAAAATTATTGCTTCGTTATTAAAAAACCAATCACTCTGAGTATACTGTTGTACTCAGACACCTTCTTTTTAATAATGGTATGTGCAAATGTAAATGCAAATGCAAAAAAAAAAAAAAAAGACTTTTTTTCTTTATCCGGAGACTGTTCTCAAACATTATTGGATCAAGACCTGTGTAGCTGGATGTAAGGAACTTTCTGTTTTTATATTTGGAAATGGTGGGGGTTATATCAAGCCCTGTGCAGACACTGGGCTACTGGTCTGGAGGATGAGCTGTTTTGTTATCCACAAAAATAGGTTTTGGAAATTATTTTCTATAAAAATAAAGATGCTTAAATATATTACCCAAAACTATTTGACAGCCTATAAGTAAGGTGTGAATATTGTCAACTTTTGAGTTGGGGGTGTTTTCAGAAGTACCCTTCATTTCTGGGAACAACTTTTGATTTGGTGACATAAAGCTGCATTAGAGACAAAGATCTGAAACTTCCCTCACTCAAGCTCACTCAAGCTCCCTCAAGCTTCCCTCACTCATGGGCAGTAGCATGCCAATTTCTGTTTGGACATTAACCCATAGATGTGCAGGTTCTGTAGGTCTGAGGTACACCTGCCATCTTCAAACACCCAAAAAAGGCAAAGGTGCATCCAAAGCTCCAAAGTCTCTCCAAGACCTCAAGTAGGAAATCTTAGTCATATCTGTCTTTCATTTACAGGAAAACACAGTGTATTAAGAACATCTTAATATGCTTTTGTTTTTTGGACAGAACTACACCATTGGTGAAAAAACTTTTAAAGATGGGCTAGTAGATCCCAGGTGGGTAATAGGAAGAATTCCTGCTGTGCCTGTGTCAATGTAATGGTGCATATGCTAGAATCAAAAGCACAGTAATACTTTCTTGTGAAAGAATTTGCTTTAATAGTGTCCCCAGAATTCATATTCACAGCATAATAATGAGATCCTTCAAACGCTGTTCTCTCTCCTGTTAGTTTTGATACTGATTTGCCAAACCAGACACTCAGAGCTCTCTGGGATATTTACACTCAGTGGTAAAAGGAAATAGGAAAGTGGCAGAATCTTCTTTCTACTCATGCAGAAATGGAGGCAGGTGCTAGAGAGTAACTTTATCATGTCTCTGGTTTAATAATAAAAGTGCAGCCCTTCAGGCTGCAAACAGCCTTTGAACACAGTCCAGGCAGGTCAGGCAGTGCCTGGTTTATGAGGCCATACTGTCCTTTCCTCCTGCAGAATAATGGAAAGCGTGAGATAAAGCCATCTTAGGGGAAATGTCCTGTTAGTTTAAAAATAAAATGGGGGAAGAAAACAACAAAAGGATTTGTTGGTTGTCTCTACTCTCCATCCTGTCTGGCAGGCCCCTTTATGGTCCTGTCAGTCAGGAAACAGGAGTTAAAGTTCTGTCAATCACAGCTAGCAAATAAACGCTATCCCATCCCATGAGCCCTTTCTTCTGCAATGTGCCTACCTAGTCATCAAAGCCATTTCCAGCTGTTTTTGTCTTTTCCTGCATGCTGAATGTGGCTGTTGAGTGTTCAGTCCACTGCCGGAGAGAGGCTGGCTGCTAAATGCATCGTGTTTAGGGCTGCTGATGGAGGGGATGAGCAGAGAGAAGTGTACAACAGGATTACACATGGTCATCCTGTTTGTTAGTGCCCTCTCACATCCCATCCTGTGTCCTGACCAGAGCCCCTCTGGGAGGGTCACCCGGAGGACTCCAGTCCCTGCTCTTGCTCTGAGGTTCCCCCTGGGAGGAAGTGGGTGGGCTGGGATTTGTGCATTACCCAAGATTGAAGGATGTTAAACTCTTGTCTTCCTGGAAAGTGAAGCCATATCTCATGTTAGGGGGATGCTGGGGGTGATGGGAGAAGTGGGCAAAATATCAGACCAAAATCCAGGTGAAGGAGAGGAGATCGACTTATGCTTCTGTGTATTTCTTAGGCTGACCCTCTGGAAGCTGACTTTTTTGGGGAAGTGTAAGGTAAATATATTCCCTTACATTTAGGGACTAAAAGGGATCACATTTTAGAAATGTGTCACCTTCAAGATAATTTCCCTGTAGTCTAAGAGATCCTTTCCTCCCAGAAAGGACAGCTGACTTCTCCTTGATGTTTGAGGCTTTCTCCTTTCTCTTTTTCTTTGTCATTTCTTAATTTCTTCCTTGTTACCCTCACTTTTTTTTTTTGGTTGGTTTTTGTTTTGTTTTGTTTTGTTTCGTTTGCCACTTCATTCAGGTTTTGTGTGAGTTATGGGGACTAGTCACTGGCAGGGCTCAGATCTGTCTAATTATGTCAACTACAGAACCTAGACTGTGGAGCAGATTTCTGATTTTGTCTTAAGTCCAGAGAAGAAATAGGAGTTTCAGCTCTGGAAAAAATGTGATTTCTGCTAGGAGTAAATTGTAGAACTTCATGGAGAGAGATCAGATTGTCTTCCTCTTGGTATTGCTTAGTAAGCATTTGTCTTTCCAAGACTCATGGAACAGGTAAAGCAGTGGAGAAGAGAATACTGCTGATACCCTTTGTCTTTGCAATGTTGTAGGTGAATCAATTCCTGTTAATAAAAGGTGTCAATCTTTCAGTGTTGGCTCTGGCTAGAGAACAATCTGGATTCTTTTGTGATTTTTCAGTTTTGGGGTCTCTTTGGTGCAACAGCATTGCAAAGACAACAGGTTTTTATCCAAGATGACTGCAGAGATTTTATCCTGCAGTCTCCTTTTCTTAAGTAAATAGTTTCTGATTCTCCAGCAATACTCAGTCCTTCTACAGCTCAAAGTCTCGTGCTTGCCTTTGAGATATCAGGAAAGACATACAAGCCACGTACTAAACTTGCTAAAGCTATGTCTTGTTTCCCCAAAAGGCCATTTCAGTGCTTCCTGCTGACCATCAGGCAGGTAAAGGGAAGGGACCAATGTGTGTGAGAACAGCTACACTGGATCAGACTAAAGGCCCCTTGGTCCAGTGTCTTGGCTCTGACAAACACTAAGGGAGGTGTCCAAAGCCAGCAAAGGTCATGCAGAGATATTTCTGTCTTTTCTCTCCTCCCACCCAATGTCTAGCAATCTGGGATTTCCTGAGCATGAGGTAAGATCTTGGTGGACCCTAAATTTAATCTGAGTACAATGCCTTTCTAAAATTACTCGTTTTGTTTGTGTTGGTGCAGCCTGTGAGCAGCCTAGGCTAGCACAGAAGGGGGCTTAGGTGTTACACAAATGTGGGAGAGAAGGACCCTCTCTGCCCCAGCAGGATCACACTGATGGTGAATTTATAGTGCTGTTATGTAAAACACATTAAATAATTTTAAGTAGAGGAGGATTGGCGCGGCTACCCAGGCAGCCCGGTGAGCCTGGTAGGCGACATAGCTTCTGTCCTCCCACATGGACACTCGCCTGATAAATTGGGCTGCGGCAACGGAGATGAAAGACGAAGGAGGCGCTCTCTTTGCTTAATCCGTGTCTTTATTTCCCTGCCCCAAGCATGGGAAACAGGAAGGCATGAAGGGAGTAACCTAAANTGAGGCAGCTGTGATCTATTATTAGTCTTCAACAGTACCATCACATCAAGTATATACATATTTTCCATTTTCCTATAGATATCATGGCAGACTTCATCAGAAGAGCCTGAAGGATGCTTCTTGCCAAGGAAGGGCAATACAAAGTTATTGTAGAATCTTTTTGGATTGGAAATGTCCTCTAAGATCTTTGCATCCATCACTAAATCATGTCCTTCAGCACCACATCTACATGGCTCTTAAATACCTCCAGGGCTGGTCATTCAACCACTTCTCTGAGAAGTCTGTTCCATGGCTTGAAAACCCTGTTCATGAAGAAGATTTTCTTAATACCCAAAATAAACCTACTCTGTTGCAACTTGAAGCCATTTCTTCTTGTCCTGTCACTTGTAACCTGGGACAGGAGACCGACCCCTACCTGGCTACAACCTCCTTTCAGGGAGTTGTAGAGACTGATAAGGTCTCCTCTCAGCCTCATTTACTCCAGTCTAAAGTTCCCCAGCTCTCTCAGCTGCTGCTTGGAAGTCTTATGCTCCAGACCCTTCACCAGCTTTCACCTTTCACCTTCTTCTTTTTATTTTTAAATGCCTTTTATTAATTTCCTTTTTTCAGTTGCTTACAAAAAAATATTCTTGACCATGAAGGAAAAGTGTAAGGTGCTTCTTTGCCAATGGACAATGTGGATGGTCAGGCTCAATGCCAAGGAGAATTGCTTTTTTGTATTCATAAGAAATTGGAGGAGGAAGGTAGGCAAAAAATAAGGAAAGGCATGAAGATAGAGCAAAGAATGGAATTTAAGGAAGGAGACAAACAAACAAAAAAGACAGAAATTGTCATGGTTAAAGTGATGTACTGGGAAAATGATTTTCCAAGGGACATTCTGAGCTGATATGAATGGAAACGATGCTGTTGCCCGGGAAAGAAATCACTGCAGTCTTTATACTGAAAAAATGCTCCAGCTCAAGTTTTCTCTGTTCATTTTCTTGTGAGAAATGGTGGTAAGAGTAAGCAGTTGCTAAACACCAGTGACCGATTGTAAATCCCTGGGATCAGCAGACAGCCATGATGAGTGTCAGGCCATAATTTCAGAGCTGCAGAACATCAATCCCTAAAGTGCTGAGTGTGGAAGCGCTTGAGAAAATTTAAGTTCCTACCCATAACTTTCAGATTTTTTCTTGTACTGTCCTATAAAAACACATAGGTAGAGGACCCACATATTCCAAATCTTCTAGAGTCTTCACATGTTGGTTTTTTTAATATAAAACAGTCTCATTTTGATTGCATGGTCATACATTTTTATAAAAGATCTCGTGTTAGTTGTGTGAAAAAAAAATTTAAAAGCCTTTATGAAAGATAATAGTGCATAATATATTCACTAAAACTAGAATTCATCATCTTTGTGTTTTAGCATCAGCTTCAATACTAGATACTTAAGCTTTTTTAATTTTTCATTGATTTTTATGAGCACAGTACAAGCACTAGTGTACCAAACCTGCCAATTCCCTTCCATTCCCATCTCTCTCATAATTTGTTCCTTCACTCTAGTTCCAATAGCCACTCTCTCTGGTAGCAGAAATACTGTAACATTGATGTCTGCTGGCTTCTCTTTCTTTCTGCTCTCCCCTACAAGTATATAACTCACTGCTCTTCTCCAAATGGCAAAAACTCTGAGGAGCAGCCCCTTGCTTAACATGTCAAAATGTGAGTGCTGGCTGGCAATTGCTTTGGTTTTGTTCCCTTGAGACCTGACAGTGCCAGAAATCAAAGCATAATTTTGCAGATGTCGAAATCCCGCAAGCCCCCTAGGTTGCAGATCTAAGCCAGAGAGCCAGCTGGCACCGTGGACCTATGCTAAGAGTGTAAAAGTATACATTTTTAGTTTTCAACCAACAAAGATCAACCACTGGTAACTTCAACAGACTGAAGCATTACTAACTTTATTTTTGGAGAGTAAGTGGCTTTGTGCATTCCCCTGAGCTCCTCTGTTCTAGTGCTGCTGTTTTAAAGATGCTGTTACGAAGTACAGAAGTTTTTTTGGTGCCTTTCCAGCATATCTGCTACTCTTTAAAGGGATACCACACTCTGACAGCGCCTACACAAAATTTAAGAGTTATTTCAAGCAAAACTTAACCTTATTGATTTCAAAGTGTTTTACCTTCTAAAAGAAATGCTTGCAAGGGGGAGAAGCACAACACCACCCTCATGCCTAAATTAGGATAAGAATAAAATGATGGAACAGCTTATCTGCAGAGAGCTACTGGATAGTTAGATTGTATCTGGGAGTTTAGACAGATATGTCACTAATTTGTGGTGTGCACTATGGGATACACAGGATTTGATCAGCTAGTCTCAGACTGAAGTGACAGAACACACCTCAGGATGAACAGAAGGCTAAGTCAGGATCTCCTTGATGCTGTACCAGCAATGCAGCAGGCACTCATGTCTGGTTCTCCAGTGTCCAGCCCTGCACTCTGATTGCAACCTTACTCTGAGCTATTATTTTTCCCAGTTTTCATCAAAATTCCAGGACCCGGGGAACTTTTCCTAAAGCAAATTGCACCCAAACCTCTAGGTTCTCATGCACAGTTTAAATTTCAATGAAGTGGTATTTTCCAATGAAAAAAAAAGAAGTTTAATTGAAAAATTCCTGACAAGCTCTAATCCTATTAACTTCGCTGTGGTTGCACGTATGCTAATGAGAGCCGTGTGTGTGAGATTGTTGCTAAATTTGCAAAACACAATACCCAGGACATGCATATTATATGTAGTTTGACACAGGCACATATGGTTTATATTCTGTATTCTAAAACAATATTATGAACATTTTATAAGGTTGCAAAAGTGAGTATTGTAAATTCAAGAAATGCAAAAGTTATTGAGGCATGCACTTTGGACTCTCCCTCTCTCCAGTGTAATTGACCATATATACCTTCCACTTCCCCTTCTCTCCCTGCTTGTCCCTCTCACATTCCTCGTCTCTCTCCTCAGTGCCTTTCCTCTCTGGATAGCTTCCTTTTTAGTGAAAAGCATGTCTTACACATGACTCAAACATGGCACTAGATGATATCATGAGCTAAATTTGTGTTGCCTTCTCTTATCCTCCTTCTGTCCTGTCAGGTCAGACTAAGTTCTGCAGAGAAAGGGATACCTGCTCCCCAGAGTGTGGGCAGTGATTACTGTGTAGGTGCATTGTTCTTGATTGCCCTTTGGACACTTTGCAGAAAGTACAGTCCAACAATAAGTGTTTCTCTAAATACTTGTTACATGTAATACATGTATTACTGCCTGTAACTTATAAGGATTTACCTTTTTTGACAAAAAATTCCTTTTGTCCTAAAATGGTGTCAATTTTCCTACAATAGTCAACCTTAACTTGCAGATAAATAGTTACTACTCTTTTGCTAGGTATGTGATTGATTTGTTTCAATCCTCTCTTTCCCTGGCCAATGGAGACGTCTTTGCTGTTCTGAAATCCCAGTGAAATCATCAGGACACTGTTCATGCTCAAGGATTTGTCCTAACATTTTAACTTTGAGAGTGAAGGCAGACACAAATTTCCTCAAAAATCAGAACAGACAGAGCTGACTGGGGAGTATGTCAGCCCAAAGGGTGGGAGCATCTCACTGCTTTCTGCAAAGTTAGTGTCTAGTCTAAGGCAGGCTTCTTAGATCCATCCTTAATCAATGGAGAAAGGTGGCAGAGATTAATTCCCCTTCAGTGTTACCTGCCTTAATTATCTACCTTTGGAGAGGACAAATTATCTTCTGAAGGATTTACTGTCTCTAATCAGAGATTTTAACCAAGCTGCTTTAGGCATCATGACTAATTTTGAGATGGCTAAGGTACCAGGAAATGATTTCCATGTTTTATTTGAGGTTCATGTGGCTCCTGAGCTGCTATTGACTCCTCTTGCTTTCATGGTGTGTGATCTTATGTTGTCTTTTGCATGACGAGGGAGAAATTGGCAAGAAAGGGACCACGCTGTCTCTGTCCTGAAGCAGAGGAGCTGATTTCAGCTGCAAGTTCTGTGATGCACCACAGCAATTCTGCCACACATACATTAATATCATGCTGACCTGAAATGAAGTCCTTTTATTCAGCTTGACAAGCTGAAATATTTAGAATCCTGTTGACTTGATCCAAGGGAATGTGTTTTGCTTACATTTTCCCTGTGGAAAATGGAAGCATTTTTGGAAAAAGTAGCATTTTCCCACAGAAAACCATTTTTTTTACTTAAAAAAAAATGTAAAGATGGAAAATTTCCAACCAGCTGTAATTATAGTGCATACATAAAAGGGGCCAAATTGATGCTGTAAGGGCATTCCTGACTGTTTTCTACCCATAACATCTGAGTGCTAGTCTTTGTAACAGGATAACTTTTGAAAGTTATGAAATTTTTGTGACATTAACAACTTCTTAAAAATTCATGTAAATGTACTGCTTTGTATTCTGTGCACATTGACCTGTGCTAAAACAAAGGGCTAAACCACAGTATGGGCATCCACCCATTAGGCACTGGGCAAAGACCACCAACTCATGTTCATCTCTGAAGCTGTTGCTGGGTCTAATTCCTGAAGTGTTCAGTTTTGTGTCACTAGCAAGTCAAGAGGAGATGTAAATGATAATTCTTAAAGTATGAAAAAGAACGTGGCCATTTTCAGATGAGCTGTGATCCAGTTTTCTTGGAAATAGGTACATTTTGGGGAGAATGGAGGGCTGTTGCTCTCCTCCCCACAGCCCCCTCTGGAAGTAACAAGCTTATTGCATTTTACACCCAGGTGTTTGCCATAGAATCTGACACATAACCATGCCCTGGAAAACTATAAAACAATATAATTTATAGAAATAAACTGAGTGAGAATCATTATTTTTTATTGGTACCACTTAATGTGCAGAAAAAGCATACTTTCCAAAAATATGGAATAAACGTTCTGTTAGCCTTATTGGGTCCAAATGTTAGGGTTTAAATTATTTTACTATGCAAACTTTCTTTCATATCTTGGCAGTAGTGATTTCCATTTTTATTCCTTTGGTATCCATAATCTTATTAGAATCAAAAACATATGCTTTGAGATCGTTGGACAGATCCCCTCTCCCACCCTACCCCCTTTCTCTCCATGTTAAAAAATGCACTGAAACGACTGACACTCTACTATTGAGAATAACAGGAATGGTACAGGCGAAAATGATGCAGACTACCAAGTCTGAATGGGAAAATTGTTTGAGAAGTGTGTTTTGGTCTTCATGCTTTTGATTTGGAAGTCATTAAAGGTGCAAAAGCCTCCAAGCCTCCCACTGGCTGCCATTTGGAGCCCCAGTCCTTCTCTTGCAACAGGAGGTGCTTGCACCAGGGTCACGGATTTACAACATGAAAAAGAGTACAGGCAGATTTGAACTTTATAACACTTTTGGGGATGTAATGCTTGCTGCAACCCTCACATCTTGATGTCAGGCAATCGTATCTCTGGGGTTGAAATGTCAGCTCATTGCTATAGATTTATGAATATCCTTTTTTTTTTTTTTTTTAATCAGTAGAGCAATGACAAAGTTTTTAACATGCAGCCAAGCAGTTTGGTAAAATGCATTCCACCTGGTTGCCTTTTAGCCATGGCTTACTCAGCAGATGAAAAAGAGTTGGTGGCCTTTGGTTAGATATTTTCATGATAGTAGACAGACTTTTTTTCCAATTTGTCATTATGAAAGCACATAAATTTTCATTAAATAAGTGTTCATCACAAGTTCTGACTATGACAAGTTAGAGATAGAAGCCTAACAAAATACTTGCTTTTCTCTTCTGAAGCATCTACTGCATCCTTTTATTGATCTATATGAATTCTATATGAAACAAGCTTTTATTCCTTCTGAAGTCCAAAGCTGGATTAACAGTTGAAATTCCTGTCAATAACATGAGGGAAATATAAATCAAACTAGTTGCAAATACTCCGGAAGCTTCATGCAGCTCAAAGGCTGTACTTAAAAAATTCAAACATTCTATGGTATGTAGATTCACTGTAAATGCCCCCAAACCATCTTAATTCCCCACTGCCAGTGACATCATATAATGGCTCTTTGAATAAAATTAGAAATATTTAATGTTAAGTATAGTCCAAACTGAATATTTTAAGGGAGATGACATTTATGGAATTGCAGCCCATCAGCTAATGATACTTAGAAACATCACTGGGGATATGAGAGATATTGCTATATTTTTAGGAAAGACAGTTTTTAATCACAGTTGTGGGAGCAGAGCAGAACTAGCCCACAACAAAAGACTTGGAACTTGTGCTTTTCTAATGATATTTTGAGACACTCTCTTTTTGAGATTTGCATTCTGCTTTCAGCTGGATGAAGAGACCTCACGAATTTCATAGAGGTTGTTAAACACCTTCTGGATGTAGAGGATTTTGAGGACTTTAAATAAATTCTACTGGCATGGCCATGCTTAGAAATGGTCATTGAAAGGTGACAGGCTCTTGGTTCTTTTTCTGTTTGATCCACAGTATTATTCTGATTTCTTTCAATTTGAAATGTATTATATGTTATGATTCTGATGTGCTAGAGAGCTAGGAAAGATTTAAACTTATCACTTTAAAGATGTCATTGAATTTCATAGTTTTTTATGATCCAAATGTACTCTGCTTGCTCTAGTACCAAAACTTGTGAGGTAGTATTATACCTTGAACTTTAGTACACCATCTATTTGAGTGCAACACAAAATGTGCAGTTTAATCTACTTCTAAAATAGTTTCAGCTTTCCAAGAAAAAGGAACTTTTAATCGAGTAAAGACACATCCATGGCCAGAAAGTGAGTTGTACCAGCTTCCTGGGCATTAATCCAACTGCAGAAGGAGATCAGAGTTGTCCCAGGTGCCTTTTACAGCTAATGTGGAGACAGCCATCCCTGTGCCTAGGTTTACGTCACTTAGTGTTACACCTGCAGACAGCATGTGCTTTCTCCATGTCAAAAACCAGGCACCCCCAGAAAGCTGGAGGTTCCCATCTCTCTCACCACTGTGCCAATAGCCTGGGATGACTGATTCCTGAACATTACCCAGTTTGTAGGCCATGCTGTTTGTGTTATCTGCTGATTAAACTGAAGAAGAACAATTGCAGTTTGTTTGAACTTGTCATGAACTAAACTAAACTGACAAAATTGCAGTTTGTCAAAGTGACAGTTGTGGCTGACTCAAGGAAACTCAAGGAAATATAAACTCAAGGAAAATGTATCAAAATGTGTATGTAGGACCCCAATCTTTGTGTTTGGGGACCAAAATAAAAGGAATTCAATAGGAAAAAGGAAGAAGAATGTTGATTTTAGATAGGACTAACACTGCTCCTCTACAAGTAATTTTAAGGCACCTGAACTGGAAGACAAATATAATTTCTTTCTCATATTTTTTTAAACAGCAATTGAACATACTTTCTGCATGATGGAGAAATGATTTCAGCTATAAATAGGAAACTTTTGAAGATAATTAACAATGATTTTTTTCTTTTCCAGAAAACATCCGTAGAAATAACAAAATTAAAACAAAAATATTTTGCTGAAAAAGAGTAACTTTTCCCAGAAGACATGAGGAGTGTTTTTCATTAGTATGAACCATGGGAAATATTGCAGCTTCATCAGTGAAGACCCAACATACGATTTCTATCAAAGACACATTTCATTTACCCTCAGCTTATTCAGCACTACTCTTATACAATGTTCCCTACCAGCTGTTGTTGCTGCTGTTTGCTGGTAATTGATTGCTTTGTTCCTGGCCTGAGAAATGGTGTCACTTAGCACTTAAGCTTCTAATGGGCTACCAGTTTCTTCCTTTACCAAATAATAATAGTGCCAAAAAATACGAAAGGCACCTAACAAAACTTGGGACGCAAGTAAAGTTTTGAGTTTTGTTGCTTAATTTCATCCTTCCCCACATAAATTATACTGCAGTGAGTATTCCTGACCCTCTAAAATAACACAAATTTGCTAAAGTATCTGCTTCCTTATGTATCAGCCACATGTTCTATTTTTATCTCAGCGGTGAATCCAAGAAATCAAATTACCCATTACTAATGGTCATGTGGCTGTAGCAGCTGAGATTCCAGAAAATGCCAAGAAAATGCCTGAAAATATCTTTGGGAGCATACAAGAAAAGCACAAGTCTGCATGCTTTGTAGTTAGCGATTAGATGAAGTAATCTAGATACATATTTTTTTTGAAAGTTCTTTTAAGAGCAGCATTCATGGCCATTCTTGCTAGGGATTTTAATTCTGGCACCACTTATTTGTCTAACTTGAGACCTCATTACACAGTCATGTCTATGAGACTTCAGTAACTCTATGTGCAGGGGTAAATGTGCAGCAGCACATGTCAAAGCCATGAAAAGGACAAACTCTTATTGATTTACTTTTTCAGTCAAATATACTTGATCAAATGGGCAGGGAGATGGTCTTGAGGATTTGTAGTTGAAACATACTGTTAAAATGATGAATTCAAGCACAGAAGTGAGACTAACAGATTATTGCAAGGTTGTTTTTCTTTTTTCTCAGAAGGATTTTTTTGTAGTTGCTTTTAATAAGGTGGAATGTGCATGTTTATGTTTATTTCAAATTAAACAATACTTAGATTTAATTAATGCTGTATTTAAATAGAATTGATGCATCTATTGTGTATGTGGCTGGCTGACAGTCCTATTGTCAATGCTACCACCCTCATTCTCACAATGTAGTCCAGGAAATTTGGGAGTTCTGGAAAAACTCCATGCCCCATGATCTCCCTAAAGGGTCAGAAATTTTTATTTACTCAGCCATGTTAATGCCTGGAGTTAATGAGATCTTCCTTAGGAAAATAAAATCACTTTATGTTGAAAAGAAGAAGCCACAAGTTTGCTTGAAGCTGATGGCATTCAGATTGGGGAAATGCCACACAGTGTAAAAAATGCTTTGGAATTTGCCTAATAACAGGTTCTATAATTAGATTATGCCTCAACATTCCTGTTAATGATGTAAAGGAAGCTAGATAGGCATTAAAAATTTGATAGCTTTTATTGCAGACAGGAGGAAAAGAAGCATTCATTAGTTCTAATAAGTGCAAGTACTGAGCAATTCACTGGTAAGAGTGCAAGCCAGTTTATAGTTGCAGGCGCAAGATCTGGACCTAAATGCGCAGCAAGAAAAGCCCCACATTCTTCTTCAGTGGTTCTAACCACAAGAATTTAATAAACATAATTTCCTCTTCATGTGTGTCCAAAGGCAAAGGTGAAGAGAATTTTTAAATCTCAGCAAGAAGAACTTGTACTGGATGTTGTCCAGTCTTGTAATACTACTTTTAAAACATAGGCTGTTCTGCAAAGGAAAGAATCAATCCACTGCTTTGTGTTCAGATACTGATCAGTGGAACTTTTCTCTGATTTAATGAGTAAAGAGCAAAATCAGAATATTCTGAAGGGCATAAACTGTGGATGTGATTTGACCATTATCAGTGTCCTGGGTCTGTTCATTGGGGCATCATAATGACTCTCTGATCCCACATGCAGGACTCATCAGAAAGGCTTGGCGTCATGTAGTACTAACATAAACAGTTTATAGTAAAGGAAATTGGGACATAAAATATCTGAAGAGGAGAATGTAGACACAATGTGTGTTTCAAAAGTGCATTTGGGACTTTGCTGAAAACCAAAAGAGGAAAGAATATTGCAAAAAATTTGCACAAATACCTTGTCCATTTTTTTCTGTTCTATGCCAATCTGCTATTAAAGAACACTGCAATTAACATTTTTAAACCCAAAACATTTGTACGATGACAATATACCCACAAAATATTTAAATAAGGATTTTCAAAAGGCACAATGAAAATTCTGCCTGCCTCTATAGTCTTCTCCTTGAATTAGATTAAGAGGATAAATTTTCACCATTAGTTTTCCCTGAAGTACATTTTGCGTCTAGGTGAAAGAGCATCATTTTTGTACCCTTGCCAGGGCTCCCTCTGGGCTCCCAAGGGATTCCTTTTATCCCTCTCCCTGCCCAGAACAGGTTTCCCTTAAGATCTATGTGTTCGGAGCCCAATTATTGGTGTTTTCCACAATATTGTAATAATAAAAGGAAAAATACATACTAGTGATGAAAATACTGACTTCCTTCTTTTGGGATGCACTGTCACTGGGTGAAATCCCTGTTTTATAAGTTCACAGCCATGTGAACACAAATTGCTGACTGTTGGATGCTGTATCAAAGCAGCCGTGGACATAAACTTAGGGAATTTCTTGAGAAACACTGTCTCTTAAAGAGATCTCTAAGGAAAGATTGCTGAAGCTGGAAATGAAAAAACAAACAAAAAAAACCCCCCAAAATCATAATAAGCAGTCAATAGGTTATGCAGAAAACACAAGAGAGTTTCTTATAGCACTTTATAATTTCTGTGGCAATGTTAAATTTATGGTCTTGGAATTTCTTCATACACATTGCCCAGTCTTACTTTCTTGTCTGTCCTGGCTCAGGCACTGAATCCATTTTCCTTGGTGTTTCTAACAAATTAATTATTACTAAAATGGAATATTCAGCTTTGGCCTAAACCCACAAGGAAGTGTTTTGGGGGTTTGGTCAAAACCACTTTTCTTTAGTTGTAAGTATGAAACAATATGCTCCTCACAGCTGCTATGGCAATAAAATCTGTACTCTAAGCCTGACTTTTGTATCTCTCATTGAGTGTTCAAGTTCAAGTTTCAAATAGATTGGTTCAGTAGCTTTAGAGTTCTGAATACTTAACATTCATAAACATTTCTTAAACTAAAACAGCCTAAACAAATTCCATTTGGACAACTTCAGGACATTCCAGATCTGCTTCTGGCCTTGGAGTTGGTGACAGACCAGTGTGAGCCATCTGTGTGATGGCAAAATGTGACAGCCTTGGCTGGGGATCAGAGCCTCTTTATGCAAAGGCAAATACAGGCCCAAGAGGGAAAGATGCACTGTTGCAAACTCCCAGCTAAACATATATCACCATGAATATTTATGATTACTGTGTGATTCTTGTAATAATAGAGACACACGGAGATGTAAAGATAGATAAATAAATCTCTGAATAACACATTTTTTTCTCTGTAAAATAAGCCTTCCCCAGCAATTCTCTATTTTATCTTTTTTCATCTTAGCCCTGGCCCATGCTCTTTGCTTGCATAAACACAAAACAGGGAAGTTTAATGTGCACAGAAATCTAGTCTCAAGAACACCCTTAAACACCCGAAAAAAATTAAAAGCAACTGTCCAAAATGAATTTGAAATACACTTTGCCTATTTTACTTTGTACAGCACATTTTCAGAGAGATTTAACAGACCTTTAAATACAGTAAAGGAGATTTGCTGTTCTAAGCTGCCGACAAATACTGAGGTTCATTGTTTTGCTCTCAGATAGCCATGTGTTGAGTGCAGAGGTAAGTTAAACCAATGCATTTCATCCCTCAAGAGAGGTGACACGGGAATTAAGGGCACTGAGAGGTAAAGATACATTACCTGTTCATATGTAGATCCAGTGCAGCTGAACCCTCCTTATGGAAAGAGGTAGGAAAACTGAAAATTATTAGAGATTATTTTATCAGTTCCTTAAGATTTAAAGACCTCAAACTGTGCAACTCATCATCTATTTCTCTGTTAGGAGGATAGAAAGATTATCCTCCTAAGTTATCTCTGGTTCTTTGGTCTCCTGCCATTCACACCCCTAGCATGCAGAGCCCGGGGGAAAAAAACAAAACAGGAAAACCCCAAAAAAAGCCAAAATTTGTGGGTGTAGGTTTTTTGCAATGCTTTATTTTTATTTTTATTTTTTAATAATGAGAAACCCTTTGTATCCTGTGTTAGCTTTTTAGGCCTCTGCGTTTCCAGTGTCTTGAATTATATTGAGACCACAGCATCCTTCCTGTCATTCAAGTGAAATCCTCAACAGAACTCCCAGTGACCTTATTTATCCCTTAATAAGATGGCTATGATATCTATTCTTACCATGGCTGTGCTCTCAATACAGGAATTCCTGTGTGTAATGACAGCAGATTTGGGGTAATATTGGAATACACGGAACAGATATGGTGTGATTCTTGGGATGTCCTGCTCAGAGCAAGGAGCTGGACCCAATGATCCTGATAAGTCCCTTGCAACTCAGTATATTCTATGATTCCATGGATATTATCTAAGGTTTGGATTTCATATGTATCATTTTGGAAAGGTGTGACCAAGAAAATTAGAACCATGTCCTCATTCATAACAACAAGTCTTTATGTAAAATTCTTACCTCTTTTTGCCCTTCAGAAAACTTCTCTCAAATATTTACAGACTCATACAAATATAATGTTTAGAAGTAAATCACTAGGTAGAATTATCATGTCTTTTTGAGGATCTCAGTGCTTTTGCAAAACTGGTGAAATGGTTTCTCCCAAGTATTATGGTGTAACTAAACAAGCATTTTGATTAGTACATCCTTTATGACACAGAATTAAGTGATACTGTTTTTAAAGTTTGTTTTCTTATTTTTCAAATCTGACTACATCTTCTCTTTATCAAATTTCATCTTGATTTTGTCACCAAGATGGAGAGTACCTCTGTTCTTAAACCTTTAACAAAATGATTGAGATGAGAGGGTTGTGGCTTGCATTTCACTATGGCTAAAAAATTAATATGAGTTAGACAACTTTCTGAAAGAGCTTTCCTAACTTGGCCTACCCAGTAGGTCTCCATCCTGTCTTCATGCAAGTCTTTTCCTAGGAGACATGTTGAGTTCAGTCCAACAGGTTTCTATCTTTTTATCACAGGTTTGGAGCCTGGTCATGATACCTTTTTCAAAGCAGTCTTGTGATGTTGACTTATTCAAGATCCCCCCAGAAACCGTCTGATACTATGTAGTTGTCTGTAGTCATTCTATGTCCACTTAGCAACCTCTGACCTATCTCTGTAGTCACCTCCAAAGAGACTCTGTCTTTAGAAACCTCATCTCAAGAACTGAAAAGATGCTTAAAAACATCTTGTCTTCATACATTGACAAGTAACTTAGTCTACACTGAAGAAAGAGCAAGAATGTCATGGTCCTGAAAATTGTTATGACCATGATAATACAGAAGTGTCCTGGTTTTTCGCATCCTAGAAAGGTCTTGATTTGCAGCTGAGATTAAATCTCTCAGGGTTCATAATTCTTCACATTTCCTCATTACTTTTTTGCTTTAGTAACCACTAAAATTTTCTAGTAACACTGATTTCTTGTTATCCCCGGAAAAATTTACTAAAGCATAATAGGAATTAAGGAAAGAGGTGCAGTTAGGAAGAATTTAGTAGATAGATTCCCAAATTCTTGCAGATGTCAGCCAGCTATGTTATAGGTGATCGTCATTCCTTTGTAACTCTCTTATGTCTCATTCATGTGACATGGAAACAATTACAAGAAAATGCAGATGTAGATTCCAGTAATCTCTTTGGAATAGATAAATACACTTTGAAATAATTTACAAATGATGCACAAAATCTGTGAGCCATCTGCTCAGTGTTGGGGAAAAAAACCATGTTTCTCCCAACAGGCTTTTTATATACAGAATTGCTCTTTTCACACAGCAAGGAGGAAAACAATAGATATCCAGGAGTCTGGAATGCAACTCGCTCACACGTGCTCAGAGAGCTGCATTGTGATCAGCTCTCGTGAAAGCAATTAGGGCTAGAGCTGTGTGTATATTAAGAAACTGCTTTTTCCTCAGCCACATGTGAAGCCGGGGAAAGGACCATTTGGAGCAAGAACTGCCTGTGCTGTCTGTTCTCCAGACTGTAAATGAATTGAGGTGAATGTAAAATGGAAGAAGGCAAGGTGGCATTATAGACCACACCAGGTGCTACCTATACTGCAATATCTGCTTCTCTCAAGCTCTTGGCAAGCTTGAGAATAACTTCTGGTCTTATTCCAGTATCTTGTAGAGCTCTGCTTGTGTAAATCTCTGTCAAGGCTTTTCTTAAAAGATATTTTTCTATTCAGTGTATAAAATAAAAATCTACTTTAATTCAGAAGTAAGAAGGAGCTTTGTTATGCATTGTCCTTGTATTAGCTGATTCAATGGTTAAAATCCCTTTGAATTTGTGGCATGTAAACTATGCTCTAAGAGTAATGGTCTAGAAGTCTTTTGTCTGATTCTTAATCATGTAAGTCACATAAATGTTGCTAATGTTTGCACAAGCCAAGTCACAGTGTTCTTGGTGGCAGAATTGTCAGCCTGGGCTCCGCTGATCTACAGAGGATACTTCTCTACTGTGAGTCATAGTCTGCACGTGGCCATATCAGCACTTCAGATTTTCTTGACAACCCCATCTGTGTCTGCTGGAAACGCTTTCTAGGTTTGACCAGAGTGGAAACAACTCAGAACAATTCTGAAGCAATGAAATGCTGGTTGTCAAATAATCAGATTCCCAGCAAGACAGTGTCTCACTGCAGATGAGAGTCACATTCTTTCTGTCAGGGAGATCCTGCTGGAAAGTCCTGGTGTGAAAAAGACGAAACATGGGGTTGGTGGGATTTGATGTGAGTTATAAAGGGGTGAAAGGGATTGTGGTACAGTACAGGGAGGTCAGCTGAACTCTCAGCATGTGCCACCATTCTGACTGAAGTGTCTTCATAGTGACGGGTGTATGGGATGTAGGCTCCCGGATGCCATACACGGTTTTCTCTTGATGTTGCATATCGTCAACCAAACGTGAAACAAGTGGGATCAGAGTGGAGTCCAGTATGTTGATAACTGATAGTAGAGGTCAAGGGTAGAGTCCTGAAAAGAAAGGGTGCAAAATTCCCCCTGCTGGATCTCAGATATTTAGCTATTAAATCCCATTAGATTGCTTTAGGTCTCAATTTTGGCAGCCAGTTTTATGAGGTACTAGGAATAAAGTCAAAATACCTGGGATGCAACACATTTCCTCCATCACAACATGCATCTCCTGAGTTCCACAAGCTTCATGAATTTGAAAAAATAAAGACAAATTATTTTGAAGTATTCAGCACCAGATATCAGTTTTGGTCAGTAATGAGACACAACTGACTGTATCAAAATTGGGAATGCCCTTATGGTAGTAAGTGATCTGAGACTGAGCACTGAAGTAGATCTCATCAGAGATGATAGGCTTCTAGAAAGTCTGCTGAACTTAAGTTTAATGAATTGGCTGTAGTTCATATCTGTGAGACAAGTTGCTCAGCTGGGACCTTGACGAGTCAGCCTTCCTCATATGCTTTCCCCAATTGCTTGGGCAAAGCTTTCTATTCACCCAAACTTAAATAATTATATACATGTCCAAATTTGGAAGAAAATGCTCAAAATCTCAGTCACTGGCCAATATAGGGCCATCCTCCAATTTCCCATATAACACACTACTAAGGAAAATCCCATTGAATTCAATGGGATAATTCATCTGAGTAAATGGTTATGAGTGGGAACTAGAATTATATCAGGAAAAGCAAAGATGATTAGATTCATACTTGTTTATGGTATGAACAGATATATTTTTCCACACTTCTGCCATCAAGTTTTACTTAACTCTATGAAATACAGCAACTGGTAGTAATGCTGCTGTGATAGGGTCCTGCCCCAAGGGAATCCTATCTTGGCTCACTGTCATTTCAAAGGCTCAGAAATAAAGGCTACTTAGATCATTTGCAAATTTGGATGGGGAATCTGTAGTACAGCAGTGTTGCCACACAGCATTTGCACATACGGTTTTTGTTACCCATTGTCTGTTCAAAGTGCTAGACACTGGCTGTGTGACTCCTTTAAAACTTTCTTTTGTAATTTATTTATCTGGGAAACCACAGTTTACACTCAGTGTCTGGTTTCCAGTGAAGTCTCGCTTTTATTTCCAGCTGAACTTGCTAAGGCACAAAGAAGTCAAACAACCAGTGAAAGGTCGCTTGGTGATATTAGCCAATGGCTTAGGCCAGATCACCACCCACTGACTTCCAGATAGCTGTTAAATTTTCCAGGACTTTTTATTTTTTTACTGCGCTGCTCCTCTACTCACCTGTTTAAATTGCTCCTTTATGGAAGTTGTAGTGCAAAAGCCCAACGCATTGCCTTAGAGAAATATTTAATGACCCTATTTGTGGAAAAACATAGACAAGATAATTCTGTAGACATGGACTGTGTGCCAGATGAGAGTATACTCTGGTGTGTACTCCACAGTCTTGGTGCTCTAGTCCTCCAGACCTAGTGATCTCAGAGATCTCACTCCATTTCCCTTTATTCATCTGCACAGTGTACTATTGAAAACAGTGAAAACAAGGAGTTGAAGCAAAATTCGTTACAAACCATTCATTCATTCTGGCTTGGAGTTGGCACAGTTGCCCAACAGTGTCCATGGATTTGTGTCAACTCCAGTTGATAATGCCAAAGTCTTTACACCACATATTTTAACTAAGATTACTAAATATGGTTTCTCATGGGAATCTGATAGTCATGTTTGTTTGATCACTGGCCTTGCTTCATCTATTCTGAAATAAAAAAAAAGGGTCCCCCTAAGACAGTACCTGGAGTTTGATTGACTTACAAGGATGGCAGTTACAGACACCAGGGCAAAGGTAAAAGGGTCAGGACTAGAAAGGAGCAATATCAAAAATAATCAATACAATATGTTCTAGTACTTGGGTAGAATTTGAAAGACAGGAGAGCATTGTACCTGTAATTACAATATATTTGCTTAATTGTACTCCAGCAAAAGAACTAAATTTTTTGTTTGAACAGACTACAACAGTGACAAGAAAACTGACAGCATAAATAAAAGAACAAAAATGAAGATACTTTTTTCCTTTTAATAAAGGTCCCCTTCAAGACTTGTCTGTTTTTATCCAAGTTCACAACCCAACCACTATCCCTGTGAGTGGTGTAGACAAAGGAATGGCCAACGAGTGTGTGGGAGAACCAAGCAGCATGAGAGGACATTGGTGCATGATGTGAGTTAGGACAGAAAAATATGTGAGTATGTTATCATCTTATATCTTGGCAGTGAAATTGTACATCCCAGCCTAAGGAGACAAGAAAACAAGAGAAGAAAAATAAATGGAGCAAGTAAATTTTATTCAATTGGCAAGAACAGAAACCCCCTTAATTCAACTACTCAATCATCTGGTGGACTTTCCCTGTGAAGGATTGTTGATGGACCATCTCTCTTCGTGAACCGGGTTTCTGGGAGAGGAAGATAAAGTCATTTTGTGTCTCATAAATGCTCTGGAAAACACTTTATTGCTCTCCCTTGCACCCATACAAAAAGCTGTATCACATCTGTGGTTATGCACTGCACACGGTGTTGACAGTTTTCAGAGGATCAAAAATCACAAGCCTGATTTGCAAAACCATGCGATTAATTCCCAGAGTATCGGTATATTTCATCTGATTTATTTTAAAACTACTACATTGAACTGTTTGGCCTGTCTTTAAGCTCTGGAATTATTCCTGTCTTGTTTCAGCCCCAGAGCACTTGGTTCCCTAAAGGGTCACCCTAGATTTCCAGCTCCCACAAAAGCACAGGATAAGATGATTCAGTGCCTTATTTCTAGAGCTCTCCTATCTTTCCTAGTCTCATTGGTTCTGTCACCATCCATTTTTGTCTTCATCCCACACAGCCCTTTTTCTCCTCGAAAGACATATATCCTTAGTTCTTCCCTTATTTTTTTTATCATCTTGAACATAGTTAATGTAGATATCTTCCTCTGCTGCACCTCAAAGTAAGCATGTCCATCTTATGATTCCTCCTTTACTTCCTCTGTTTAGCAGGAGAAGAAATGGTGGAGGGTCAATCTAGACCAAGAAGCCTAGGCATGAAGAATTAATCCCTCAAGAAATTTGGCTTCTTCTGTCCTCTCATCCCTTCTGTAAGAACAGTCCTCAGAGAAAAGGGAGAGCAGTTGATTTCCCCCATTAGGTCCTCTTCCCATTGGAGAAAAATATTAGATTTTTTTTGTCCAGGGAAACCAAAATTCAAGAGGAAACTGGAGCTGTTCTTGTGGAACTCACAATGGCTCCAGCTACAAATTAAACAGTCTCTCTTCCACTCCTCTGCCAAATCATATAATAAAAATTGCTTCCTGCTGTATAACAAATTATGAACACAGTGTCTGCAGAGTGCACTGATAAATCTTATCACAAACCATATACAGTTGTGGTGGAGAGTCTCAGCTCAAAATTAGATCCTGTTTTTCTCCTCTTATCAAATGAACCATCCCACCTGTGAGAGGTCAGCAGTTTCACAGCAAGGCTCTGCCTCCCCTGATGGCTGTGCTACTGTTTCCAGGTAGAGTTCACCGTGTAATAACCTGGAGCCACAGAACATGCTGGGTCACAGGAGCTTCAGCGCTGGGACCGAAGCCCCATCTTGACTCCTGCCCTGTCCTGCCAGCTGCCATACCAGCTGTTTCCTGTTGTAGATCTACCACACCACTGAACATTTTAAAAATGTTTTTAGCAGGGATGGGAAGTGTCCAAAGGAAGCAGACAGGATGAAAGGAAGGAGAGTTCAGTCTGGCTGATGGCCCTGTAAAAAGAACTGGGAGTAATTTAGAAGTGAAATACCTAAGTAGTTAAAAACTTCAAATAAGTTGTTGCTGCTGCCAGCTCTGTTCCTGTCACCTCCTTAAACTATATTTCTTTATTCAGATACTTGGAACAAATTCTCTTCTTCTTCCTGGTAGAGTGAACTAATGAGCAGTTGAAGCTGCCCTTGGGACATTTCCAAGAGACAGAAGTATTTTCAACTAATATCTAAGTGCATATATGTGTGCATTTCAAGATAATTACTATTCCTCTTCCTGCATCTGTATCTGTATATTTATATACATACACTTAATACATGCACAGATATGTAAATTTCAGAGCTGGTTATATTTTTCTGAAAGGTGATGTTTATTTAGAGATTTAGCTCTAGTTTGGGAATTCAGTACTTGCAAGTGACCCCTGTGACTCTATAATAAGTTATAAAGACAAAACCACCTCCCCACCCTGTTATTTAGACCTTGCAACTGAGCTTCTAGGGAAGGAGCAGTTATTATAATCCATTTACAATGAAGAAAAATGAGTTAGAAAATAGATAAAATTTACCAAATAATACTCAGCATGTCTCTGAGGTTATAATCTCATCTTTTAAATTGTAAACTCTGGAAAGTAGGACTTGTGGTTTTTTTAATATTAATTAGGGAATACAAAATGCCATGAGAGCCTGAACTAAAATGGTAATGCTGTACAAAGAAATAATAATAATAATAATAATAATAATGTTAAGCTATGTTATCATTTTAGTAATTTAAGTAACTTTGTGCTCATTGAGACTAGGTACTAAACTGAATCAAATTCAAAAGAAAAATTCACTTCAGGCATCCAGTTTGATGTGTGAAGAGAAAACTGTTTGTCAAGTTATAAATGTTTTTGTTATTAAATATCTAGTAGAGGAAGGAAGGTTTTGTGATTGATATAATAACTGGACTGGGAGTTGGAGAACCTGGGTTCAATTTGCAGCTCTTCGCAGACTTCCTGTGTCACCTTGAATAAGCCATTTACATTTCCCAGATCTTTTTCCTCCCATCAAAGAAGGAATAATTATATCTACTAACAACAGAGGAGGTTTGTGAGACTAACTTAAGAAACGAGACTAATAACTAATAGGAGAGTTCTGACTCTTGGAAGTTTCTCTATAACCTCATGTTCTCAATATGCTCAGAGAACCAGACTTCAGAGCACGCTGGAGGGTCTACTTTATCTCCTGTGCACATGAGGATCTATATTAAACTAAGCTGCATAGGAGGGATTCTGTTGATATTGTGCATCTGGGAAGGAAGATTTCTGTAATCTTTATATTGGTGCTGATCCTACTTAGGACTCTTTGTAAGTTAAAAGGTTGTCTAGGATGTGCAGGGCATCTGCAGCAATTTTAACATTTAAATAAATAATTTTTTAAAAAGGAATAATTGTATAAGGATATGAAACATTTGGAGGGGTCTTCAGATTTTCACAAAGTTGAAGAAGTTCTTATACATTGTTAAAACTTTGAAACTAATAAGATCTTCAAGTTTTCTTTTTTCCTTTTTGTTAGATAAATATTAATTCCTTTTTATTTGTAGTCATTTGACATCAGAATACATTCACAAGAAATGTATATTTTGTGTGTGTTGGTGCGTGTATATATTGACGTGTGTGAGTGTGCCTCTGCACATGTAATGTGTATGCATAAAGAAAGTTGCCTCTGAGTGCATGAACTTGTGTATGAACGTAGGAAGAATAATTTTTGTATTGCAGCTGTGGCTGTTTTCAACATCAAAGCAAAATGAAAACAGTAAAAGTAAAAGAAGAGGGAAAAAAAAGAAACATAAACCAAACTATTATTAGAGAAGAACAAAGGAACTGATCCCACAGTTTTTCAACAGCTGGCAAGGTTCATCAGCTATTTTTACTGGTCTAGTGCCTGTCCTCTAAACTCTGTCATTTTGTCTGCTTTGTTTTGTGTACTTTTTTTGTTCATGAGTATCACTTGTGGTTGGATTGATTTCAGTTATGCAGGTGTATGTGTTAACTAAAACCATACTGAAGTCAAGGAAGTGCAAAAATCAGCACCCTCAATAGTTCTGGGGGGACTCATTGCCTTCATCTGCCAGGCAGGTGGCCTTTAGATAATATACATTTAACAACTGGACCAGCATTTCAATTATCCTCCCTGGATTTTGTCGTGCTGTAAAACAACCCTCTGAGTAAGCACCTTCATTCCCTTTTTGTAGTAAGCTGAGAGAGCATCTGGACTGTCAGCCATTGACATTCAGAATTTGTATTGGTTGTAAAGTAGTCAAAAATCACATGACTAAATAAAACTGGGAAACTCCAGGTTTCTTTTGGTTCCTTCTTTCTAGCTTGAAGTTGTGGTCTAGAAACTGGAATAAATTTATTTTATAGAAGGAAAACTGAGAATCTTAATCACATAACCCCAGGAGATGAAGTTTGATGGAAAAGAAACAGCAAACTGCCATAAGATTCAGGATGCAAATTACAAAAGCTGGCAATGCTGAAGTCACATATTCCTCTTTTCCTGAATCTTGGATTGACTAAAAGAGATGGTCTTTCAGCATCTTACAGAAGCTGTGCATGTATGTAGGAGTTTCATCCATAAATGATTCCTGCTGAAGCAGCTTCTCTTCCCTTTATGGGGCTGATGAGAGTACTGTGACTGGTAGCAAAGATTTTTACTACCAACAATTCCCCAGAAACAGATTGTGAAGGAAACCTGAGAGAATAGTTTTAAGAATGTACTGATTAAAGAAACTTATCTGTCTAAAAGATGGGATTTGCCTACTGGGAGGTAATTATTTACAGCTAAGGCTTTGGAAGAAACTCATCATTGGGATAAGGGAATGCAACTGCTGAGTGAAGTAGAGTAGCACCCATAAATAGGGTGCAGTTAGGAACAATAAAAATTCCTTGGTTTTGTCACTCTTGGGAATATTTTCCAATTATGTTATCTGAAGAAGGCATTAATTCACTGAAAACCAAAACTGTAGATACAGCCAGAAATTAATCAAATCAGTAAAAGATTTTTTTGCCCCATTTGTGGTGTTATGGTTAGTTTGTGACAGGCCCGTCATTATTATTTCCCATTGGGTCAGGTTCAGAATTCCGTCTCTCAGCATCTGTTTCTGGCAGTGTGATGTCTATAAATGTCTATCTGGACACAGGCAGGGGTTCTAGATACATAACTTTCTTACATAGCCTCTGTAGGAATGTAACGACCTCAAATGAATCATTCCTTACTCCTGAAAGTCAAGCAGGAGCTGTCTAAAACTACCCAAAAGGATAGGCCTCATACAGGGACATGAAGTTAGCATTTTCTCTCAAACTGCAGCTCTGAAATCCTGGATACTGCTTGGGCATCGTGACCTGCTGCAATATGGAGAAGAGAGAACCTTGTTCAGGAACTTTATATATGAATTTGAGTAATTGTTCAGAAGTGAAGACTTGTGCTCTGTGTGGGAGGGATTTAGAAACGGAGTTGTCCTCTGAGAAGCTTATCCCTATTAACAGCAATTAAGCAGGTTGGCTGCATGGATGAAGGGAGCTCACTGTGTTCCTCTTTTGTGGGAGCTGAGCCACTGCACAGTTCAGACTGCAATTGCTATGGACACCATATGAGTCCCTGTGACCGAAGTGGAATTATACCAGCTTCAATTTTCCATCTGCTCAGTACATGATCCTACCATTCCTCATTTTGTAAGTGGTTAGCACGTTCAGTCTGGATGAAAGCCACCATGATTGCTGTGCTCTCTGCACTGTAGACATTGTCCATGATCATGCACCAAGTTCTGCTTGTGCATCATGAATCAGGCCTTCCTGAAGGGCAAAAGTGTAGATAGGTTGTTTCTTGACTTGCACATAGATTGCTTGGAGCTCAGACTAGGCTAGCAGTGGACCCGCTTTACTGAGCTAGCAAGAGCAAGTGCTCCTCAGTTCTTTCTCCAGGAGCTGAGTCCTATCTTTCTTTGGGCTACCTTTAATTTATGTACACTGAGTCCTTTCAAAAGGACTTTGTTAGATTTTGATCATGACCATTCTTGGGCTAAGTACATTTAGCTTTGGAATTACTTGATAACATGTGCAATAATATTTACATTGGCCTACTATGAGAGGAAAACACGAATATTTCAAACTGTGCTCCACGTGTTTACTTTTTAAATCCTCCTAAGCCAGCTAATTTTTACACTGAGTCTGTGCATTCATTACCTGGTATCACACACTCAAAGAAAATGTCTATGGATTGATCATGCTGATTTTCCTACACATACAAAATCATTCCTGACAGAAATACTTGCTCTTAAGGGTATTTTTGTTAAGAATATTGTTTTGTCTTGCTTTAACTAACTAATCAGAAGTCCTACCATGAATTCCCTTGGGAAAATGTTCCACTGACTAGCAGATCTCACTGTTAGGAACATGACTCTGGCATTTAGACTATTTTTTTTCTGGGATCATTTTGTCCCTTATAATCTATCATTTAATTTCTTTCTCCTTGAAAATGATAGAGGTCCTTCTAAGGCATCATCAAAGTGTTGACGGGTGTTAGAAATTGTGCTGTGAATCTTCACAGCTGGGGTTTGAACTTGTTGTCTATACCTACCTTGTGTCCCTCCAAGATCAGCATGGGATCCTGGCTGGCCTCCTGCTGCTGATCCTAAATGAGCACTTCAGTCACCTGGGCCTGTTTCTCTGACTCTATTGGCTACACGTCACAGCTGGGTTTAGCAGCCTTCTTAATGTCCTTTGCTGTGCACGTGGAATCCCATGGACAAAATTCAGCTGCACTGGAATATGTCTGCTGCCATCTGAAATGCCCTGATGTTTACCAACTGGCCACACAAGATGGTTTGAGTATCACATAGGACATGCAGTAGACCCACCTATACATGGAAAGACTCATGGAGATGATGGAATATTTCAGGCCACCTAAAATATTTCTATGTACCTGTGTTTAGACAACTGAATCTCATCCTGAATTTCTAGAGGATGAATATTGAGATCTCTCTTAAAACTATCAAGAAATGTCCTTATTCAGCTAATTTAACCACAGGGATTCTTTCTTTTTCTGCCACGTTTTAATGCCTTTCTCTGATGGTTCATTTAATGCTTCTACTTTATAATAGGACAAGTAGAGGTTAAAAGTTAAAATAAATTGATCCCTAATCCAAATATGCTTTAAAATGATAGCCTAAGCATGGAGCATGAAGTATATGATTACACTGGATATTCACCTTATCATCTGGCTTGGCATCAAGCTTGAATATCCTGATTAGAAGTGTCTTCCTCTCCCCAAACATATAGCGAACCAAACATGAAACTTGTGTGCTCTGAGAAGCACCTGAACTGAAAGTCTAAAATCAACAGGGCATCTATCACCTACTGAAAGCAATTGCAAAATATTTATTCTGGAACTCTGTAGTTTGAATGCTTATTTAGGAAAATTAGATCTCAACTGATGTCTCAGTGCGATACCATAGTGATAAGCCCCAAGAAATGGACTGAGACCAACACTTCACTGCCAATAACTGAGAAGCAAAATATTTGTACACTAAAACAGAAAGATGTCTTCACAGACAAGAAACTCTCTTATTTTCCAACATTTATTTGAGTCTAATATAACCAGAATAATTCCATATCAATTATTTATGTCATGTATCTTGCAAAAAATTTAATTCTAGAAGGTGCTACTTTTTTGTTGGATAAATTAATTACTTGAACTTTTGTGAAAATTATAACACATCCAACTCCTTCATGCTTCCGTGTCTGAGATGAAAAATGCCAAATTTTTTGCGTTTTGCTTCACTGTCATCACTTGGACAGGAATTTTTCTCTGCTTTAGTTGTATGTGAAGATTTCTTTGGTAAAGGCTTTTTGTCCTCTCTAATAAAATATGGCAAAATTCATACTGATGCAATGTCACACTTGGGAATGTAAAGCTGATATGCATGATAAATTCAGGAAGAACAGATAGCTGCCCTTTTTTACTGGTTAAACTGGGGAAGTATTACAGAATCATAAATAGATTTGGTTTGGAAGAGACCTTAAAGATTATCCAGTTCCAACCCCCCTGCCATGGGCAGGGACAACTTCCACTAGACCAGGTTGCTCAGAGCTCCATCCAAATTGGCCTTGAGCACTTCCAGGGATGGGGCATCCACAGCTTATCTGGGCAACCTGTGCCAGTGCCTCACCATCCTCACAGGAAAGAATTTCTTCCTAATATCTAGTTTGAATCTACCCTCTGTCTGTTTAAACCCATTCCCCCTTGTGCTATGGACAAGGACATGCCCTTGTGCAATATCCTTTTCTATCTTTCTTGCAGGCTCCTATAGATACTGAAAGACAGCTACAAGGTCACTAATCTGTATAAAAGAGCAAAATCCACTAAACATATTTATTTGCATATGGAAGATTGCCATTGATTTACCTGGATTAAGACAACGTTTTGGAAACACAATCATTAACAGAAACAATAATGTAATATATCAAGACTTATACCCGCAAAATCAGAATTACAGATAGTCATGCAATAACAGCTGTGTAATTAGACCCTGAGATTTTGCTGTCAGCCCTAAGAAGTCAGAAGCTACCTCTAGTGTTGTAGATGTCTTATGCTTTACTCAGATACGCAATGCAGAATATGTCTGCATTTCTGCTGACCCTGTGCATTACAAATCATGAGCTGCTTCCTCTCAAAATCATAAGATTAAAAAAAAATCATAAATCTGGTATTCTTTTGATTTACCTTCTGTCATCAGGGATGTCAGCTTTGAAGTCTTCAGGAGTTTCTTCAGGCTTGATATGTTCTTCTTAAAAAGAGAAAACTAAGGTTCATACATAGTTCTGAGATGAAAAGTGATTAAAAAACCAAACACAGAAACAAACACAATCCCTTGCTCGAGGGAACGAAAACTGTGAGGGTCCCCATGCTAACTCACCACTCCTCTAGTGTGTTTCACTTGTATAACTGTATATTTCTATTTGCTATATAACTTTATTAACTCAGATGAGAAAATGCCCTAGAATGCGTTGCAGTGCACTCCACCAAGTTCCAGACTAATTAATTGTGCCTCTTTTCATGTTTTTACATTACCTTCAAGCAGTACAGATGAACTTTCACCTCAGACATTGCTTTCTGGGGAAAGTGAAAATATAATTTGCCTTTACTTGCACATTTCCTACTAGGAATGGGCTGTTGCCTGCAATTCAGATGATGCAGAAGCTGTAGGTTTCCCAAATGTCTTTTTTCTTGCATGTCTGTTTTAATCACCTTAAGCATCCTTCGTAATCATGGCTGATGTGTGCATATCAGCAAATGCAGAAATTTACTTTGGATCGATTAATGTGGCCATAAAATTGCCAGATGGGTAAAGGCAGCTCTTCCCTTGCTGTGCACACAGGCTCTTATCCAAGCTGGGAAGGGATCTAACCACACCCTGCGGAGCCGAGGTTGTGCATACATGCAAAACTACTTTTGTGGATGTGACTGCAGAGAATTTACAGCTGAAGCCCTGGGGAAACAGAGGCGGGGTGTGCCCACTGTGTGTCTCATGGCAATAACAGGCACAGCTTCCAACTTGGCAGCTCATCTCAGTCTGAGTTTCAAATATTCACCAGAGGAGCTAGCGGAGATTAGCTTTCAAAGTTAGGTCAGGAAAGTCGTTCCCCGTCTTAATGTTCTTAAACACAACCCGTTCCTGTCCTGTACTTACACCACTGTGTACCTGAAGGTTTCGAGGTGGAGAGGTGGGATGAAATATGAATGTCTTCAGAAGGTATTAATGCAAAAGTGTACATATGTAAATGTCCCCAGGTTTTGCCTTATGAGCTTTACCGCTCTGGGTAAGAGTAATTTTCACGGAAGTTCTCTGCTGCTGGAATTGAAAAATTTGTCACTGTTCTCCCTACCTTATTTTCAAAAGCAGAGATTAACAATATTTATGTATTCACTGATTTTTGCTACCCAAAGGTAATAGATTTACCTTTATCAACCTGTTTGTTGATATAATGAGTACTGAAATAAAAATTAATGTATTTTTGCACACCCCCCAGTTGTTCAGAGTATACTGTTTTACCTCCAAAATATATAAAATTACTGCACAGGTAAATATATTTTCTATGAATCCATAATTATACATAATAAAATTACATATGTTATAAAAATTTACATATTTTTTGTTATTTTTAAGGAGAAACTAGTCAGCTGTACCTGAAAATTTGTCTGAACAACATAATAAAAGAGAGGAAGTGTTAAACACGAGAGGTTAATCAGAGAGCTCTTTCTGTCATGATCTGTACCTTGAGCTGTAACTGCTCTGAATATTGATGACTACTTCCTACTCTACTTATAATCAAACTCTAAATCAAGCTCATAAGAATATATTTACACTTTTGGTAGGGTATTTTACTTGAAAACATGGATTGTCATGGTTTTCCTTTGCGTGTTTTCTTTTCCTTTTAATAGATGTGATAACTAATGTAGTTAGTTGATACCTTATATTAATTCTTTAAAGGGAGCTAAAATTTTCTCCCCTCCACCCATACTGATAAAAGGGGATTAACTTTTGGACTGACATTGACTAAATTAAACTGGATTTACAGCTACACTGGGTTAATGGTATAGAACTTGCACGGGATCAGATCCCACTCTTTTCGAATTGATGGGAACAAAACCAGGTTCATGATGAAGAAAGCTTGTATTAAATTTTGGTTCAGTAGAAGGTATGGAAAGAATATAGTTTCTTCTTAAAATGATTTATTTAAATTGGTAGACTAGAATTGTACTTAAAACCAAGTGTCTAAATGCACCTGTTTAAGTCAGCTTCTTGTTCTCTCAGGTATTTAGGCATTGAATTTTCCCCATTAGCAGCATGATTGACACTGTGGTCCTTACAATAACACATGATTATAACTCTGAAAATAGCAATTACATAAAATGGAAACCAGATGTTGCATGGAATTTGACTCTCTTGGTTTCTCAGTGAAGTAGATGAATTTGTAAAGCAGAAAACCACAATCATTATTCAGATGGATTGTACATGAATTAATGACATAATATCTAAATCATATATGGTTGAAAATAATGATTAACTTCAGCTATCAAGATAAGCTAATGGAAAACAGATTTTTTTAAGAAAAAAATCAAGGACATGCTCTTTTCAATATACTTTATCTTTACAGTAATAACAAAACCAGATCTGCTTTAACATTTCTTTATCCCTTAGATATCAAGGATTTACATTAAAAATAAACTCTTCACAACTTTTAACCTCATGGAGTGAACTAAACAACCATTTCTGTTGTTTTTTGGTGAAGGCAAGTGCTTTACCTTTTCACACTGGAGCAAATTTGATCAAATCACCTCTCCTTAGTGTTCTGTGAACAAACTTCAGGAAAGGTTCAGGTTTGTGCCTGCATAAGTGTGGTTGTGATGCTTAGTCCACAGAGCCAATTTCACAGCACAGACATGCCACTGGACACACTCTGGCAGAGTGGTAGAGCAGCCCCTCAGAATTTTAGTGTGTTCAGAACAATGAATATCAACCCTTGGTCAGCAACAACCTAAGTGGTTAAGTTTATGAAAGCCCTGGCACATCATTTTCGCTATCATGTATTCTCAATGACATCATCATTGTAAAATTAGGAACTTTCTTTCTCTCTTTCCTGCAGATGTGGAAGTTTGAAATTGCATTCCATGGTCCTGTGCCACATTTCATCAGTGTTTTTCCTTTGCTTTCTCCAAAGACTGGCCACATGTGGTGTGTAGATTGCTGGTGCTGTTTGGGATCTCATATCAAATACTGCTACCTAATCCCAGGCGGCCTCGGCGGGCCCACACCTGCAGCTGATTGAATCCTCCCGGAGTACAAAGCCCTGATTTACAGCATCAAGGATACAGGGCCTGGTTGCAGCTGGGCTCCAGCAGGAAAAGGAAGTTGTTCATCATCTTGTGTGCATTTCATTAACAATAGTGTACCCGATATGTAGCTTATACAATAATTTCAAATCACTGACAGAGAGCATTATGGTGTTTGGCATTAGGAGGAAAAATACTTCAGGATGGGCAAATTAAATGTGAGCGTGAGGTTTTCATGTGACCCAGTGAAGGTCCACATGCTGATTTACACTGGGAGGGCTAATCTAGAAATATTTTTGTTCCTTAACTTTATCCCATTTCTTTCCTCTTATTTGATGAGCAGACTGATCCAGCGCTGTGAGCCTCAGTGTATGAGCATGGGGGAAAGCTGCCTCAAGTCATAACCCTTTCAGAAGAAAAGGCCTGTAAGTAGAGTACTGAAGGAAGGGATGATCATGGCTACAAACCTATTGTATTTAAAAACAAGGAACTCATGGTTCAGGAACGAGCCTTGAGATGAATTCTGCCACAGTCTTGCTGAGCCATGAAGAGATTCATCTAATGAAATTTTCATATCTGCATCAGTTATATGTACAGCTGTGGGAGGAAAGGGGAACAAATGGCATGATGTTCTTCAAGCCTGGGAGTCCTACCCTTTCAATATCTACTATCCCATGGATTTGGAAGAGGTTGTAGGTACTGTTTCATGGCAGGACAAATCTTGCACTTCTTTGACTGGTCTAAAAGGTTCATGACTGACAGTTCAGTGGTTTGGCTCACTTATAACAGATGAATCTTTACAAAAAATGTTGCATCCTTTATGAAATAATGTCTTTTGAGTGTTTTTTTTCTCCCTTTTTAGACAACCTTGTTTCTTATTTTAGGAGAATTTACATTTTTTGTAGAGAAAGTTTTCTTGTTTTCTTCCACGTTCCCTAATCAGAAGGCTACCAAACGGGCTCACAGAAACAGCTGTTGCATAGCTGAGCCTTTCTAATTCAAAATACATGAACTTTGGATGAACAGTCTCTAAAGCAATCTCACATTCATGTTTTCAGAAACAATTAAGTATTTTCCTGACTAAATGGTACACTTTACACTCAAAAGTCATCGAACTTATGTAATTGCAGAGTAAAATATAATTTATATTTGAAGGCATTGAGCTGAAGAATCTTTAAAAAATACGTCGAATACCTGTACAAATCTAGTTTATTCCTGATGCTGCTAAGACAGAAGACTAAGACAGTTAAAAACTATCTTATTTACATGGTGATCAGGGAATTACAAAAGAGATCTTGAATGACACGTTTTTTAAGAAACACATGGTCTTAAATTCAATTGAAATGGGGTAAGATTTGCACTCGGAAGATCTTAGTTCAATGGTTTTGTTATAACATTTCTTAATCCAGCAATGTTCTTACTGAAAAGCAAAGAAAAATTCAGAACACATTTGTGCTTGAATAAACCAATCAGTTGTTCTTCTTTATCTATTTTTTTCATTAATGTGCAACATGAAATGTTTTGCTGGAAACAATTCTCTCTAATTTGCAAATGCAGTTGATGAGTGCAGTTCTTTAATCAAGAAATAGGTTTAAGCAATACAATGTTAAAACTCTATAAAAAGAAAAAAAATTATTTTCCCAACACTCTTTCTTGTGATCGCACCATATGTGTGGCAACTGTGTGAGTAGTATCACATTAATTAGTGTGGTTTTCTGAAAAAAAAAAAAGGAAAAAAAAGAATTGGAAAGTGTGTAAGACAGTACCCAGAAGACTCATTTGCGTAGATAGTTTTAGAGGTATAAATCACAGGGAAAACTCAGCTGTGCCATTTGCTGTGAGATTCATCTTGGCTTCAGTGATGTGAACTTCTAAAATTATTAACTAAACACTGTTCTTACAGGACATGTAACAATGAGGACAGGGGTAGTGAGAGTGTTTCTCTGTCTTTGAGATAGTTTTCAGACTTAAGCCATATTTTCTTCAGCACCACATGCCGAGTAACATTTTCAGACTCATTTTCATGGCTACCCAGTTATGAAAAAAATGTAACTTCTTGAGTTACCTTAGCCTCCTCAGCCTTTTTTCTGTTGTTCCTTATAGTGTTTCCTCACACATCAGTCCCAAACTTGTCATTCCTTACTGTGTAAGGTCTGTGCTAAAGCCTTCAGTTTCCTATTTGCTTTTTCTACCTTAATCTTTTCTCTTTTTCTCCTCTAATTTAATTAAACTAGTCATGATAAAAAAATAGGAAGACTGAAGAGATTTGTCCCAGATTGGATATCCTGAAGGGAAGACTATAGGATAAGTTATCTTGCATTCTGAATCCAGAAATATGAATCTAATTGAGGGCTGGAACAAATCCATTAAATTTGTCTGTAAAAATAATTTCCCTTGAATAGTTATCCATACAGTATTGTTGCTGATACAGTTGTAAAAAACATTTAGCACTTTATAATCCAATCTCTGCCCCTATGCAGGCCTGGGAACGTATTCTCCTTAGGAGGGTAACAACTTTTACAAAGTGTTCCTCATGGAAATCACCTGGAAAACTTCCAGGATGGCATTCCAGAAGTTATAGTTTTAGCAGTCACAGAAATTCACCACGCTGCATTTCCAGATCCTACATACAGTAAAATGATTGTATGGGGTAGCACCTTCACCTCAACCCAAGAGCACTGTTATGTTATTGAATTGTTTAGCATTTGATATGCAATATGGGATACTCTGAGGCTCTCAGTCATTGCTGGCCCACCTCTGCTCACAGAACAGCCAAGGGTAAGACCTGAGTTGACTTTACAGAAAGCAGAGTTAGACCAATACTGAAAACCTTTGGCAATTCTACATTGCTCAGATCAGTCATGTACAGTTCACAATTCCATATGTATAGGCGTGCATGTTTGGGTAAGGCATTGTAATTGCTCTTTGAATTTTTTTTTTTTTT
>VZTH01004042.1:63743-77880 GCA_013397815.1 Aleadryas rufinucha
TTTTTTTTTTTTTTTTTTTTTTTTTTTTTTTTTGCTACAGCTATTTTATGAACTGCCCTTTTGGTATTTTGGCAAAATCTTTATCTTTTGCTTACCTATAGTGCCAAAATTTAATTTGGCACAGCACATGCAATATGATGGCTTTAAATAGAACAGAAATTACTTGAAACCTAGTCTACAGCATTTAAAGAAAACATTTCATAATGGGCCAATGTGTTCAGCTCTGACTTTTATCAGCTTCTAGGCTATTTCATGAGTAATGTCATCAGGGTTTGAGCCATCTATCAGAAAAGCTGTTAGGCTTTTATCTAGGTATACAGCAATATAAATAACATTGAACCAAAGCATGGACAAAGCATGAATCTTATCTTGGAGTCAAGTCAAATTCAGAGTTCTCATGTAGTTTGAAATGTTAAATTTGCTGTATTTGATTGACTATTTGTTAATAAAACTTCTAGGTATCCAGTGTAGATTTGATAGTTACCACGCTAGCTGCAGCCTCAAATGTACATATTTAAAAAATGCAATACCTTTCAAGAAATGACCACTGAAATATAAAATAACGTACAATGACAAATATCAAAAAATGTAAGAAAGACTGTACAAAGAATCCTAGAGTTGTTTCAAGGACTTTAAGGAGTAAGGTTTCTGGCTCTTTTCTGAGTAGATTTCACCAGAAATGTCCAGAATTGGTAAAGGCACAGAAGTCCTGTGATTCTTTAATAGGAACTGAGTGTAAACAAGACACAGCACAGAGATATATGGTCAGCTATCAACTCTAAGTGGAATTAGGTACTAGATATGATGGTAAGTATCTTCTTTGTGTTGAAAACTACTTGACTTAGAGCTAGCTTGGATGTAATCTCCTTCTTCCCCCATTGTACTTCTTCAGGAAAAATGTGATATGAGGAAAAAAAATCAATTGGTTTGCAAACCTTCTTGAATCTATTTTTTTTGCGTTTTATTTAGTAACATGTCATTCCCTCTCCTGATACTGGCTGCTCTGATTTTGAAGCTCCCTCAGCCAAGAGATATATTTATTTTCAATTGTTCATCACAGACAAGTTTTCTAAGGTCTGTTTTTTTTCTGGAAAGAGGGAGGCACTGTAAAATGTGAAATATACAGGGAAGATTTCAGGAGGAGATGGCCTGTTCTGTTCTATTCTATTCTATTCTATTCTATTCTATTCTATTCTATTTATTTATTTATTTATTCATTCATAATTTTTCAAACATGATCCCTTAATTATACTAACATGTGAGGATTTTTCACTCCTTATAAAGTAACTACATTTTACTTTTGAAAAAGTGTCTCTTTATAAGCATTTCTATATGTAGTCTTTCTCTTCTTGAACATTGCTCCAGAGGTTCATCTTGCTCTCTTTCATTTCAGTCCACAAATCATTATTTTTTTCAGCCAAAGGCTCCTTTATTTGGTAAGTAGCAGAGCAGAACTTTACCCACATGTTGTCACCATCAGTTTCCAAAACAGCCTATTCAAGTGGGTTGGCAAATTTCAACTGAAATGTGTGTAGAACTGAAAACAATATCTGGCTTCTTGAGTTACCAGACTTAATTGTGCCAATGTATGCTTTCATTGCCTGTTGCTGTTCCACAGCTTTCTCAAACATAAACAAAACAGAGTTCCAAAATATTAGAACTTTCCAGCTTTGAGCAAGTTGTTTTCTTCCTCAAATCAAGCAAGGGAGTTTCTAGTTGTCAAAGAATGGAAAAAGCTTTCAAAAATATTTTTTCTACCCAACTGCCTTTTAATGCTTATTTTGTATTTCATTTTTGCCCATCGTGTTGCTGATGTGTTTGAGAGTGCAGCAGAGGGGAGCTGCCAACTGCTGACCATTGCCCTGTTGAGTCTATGATGGCACAACTCTCTGCACCACTAGCTGGGTGCCCTCTTTACCTGTTCTATCACAATATATTTATGTATGCTAATTACGAACAGCTCATACACTGTTTTTTTTTGTACAATACAGTAGAACTCAGCGTGATTGATTCAGAGAATATAATTTGAACCTTATGAACTCTGTCAAGCTTGAGAGTCATTCCCATAACCACCTGCTATTTACTCTGAGCTCCTTGACTCCACATGCCATTCATATACATGTGCATATGAATATACTAACACAGGTTTTGTTCACGCTTCATAAAGTATTTTTCATAAAATTAGGCAGAACACTCTCCAGGAAGAAAGATAGCAGTGGGCAGCTGTGTTTTAAATTTCATTGTTCAATGGGAAATGAAAATATTGGATAATGGAAACATAAAGATGAGCCCAGAAAACTCCTTCTGCTAGTACTAGGCAGGTATGTGGTTTGGAATTAATTTCATTTCATTTTTATGATTATTTGCTGGGGTATTTCAAGTTTTGCCTTCAAATGCTTGTCTCCAGCAGTGATGCTACAGATGATGCAAAATAAAATGCCATTACCCGTGTGAAACTTCATTTATTTTAATGATCCCAGTGACCAGGGATGTGGTTCTCAAGTTAAGCATAGCACTAATCAAAACAGCTGCTCTATTCTGTTTTCTTCAGTTTCCTAACTGCTCGGATTCTTCTTTATTCCAATTGTTTGGAGAATTTTTGAGGCTTAAGTTACAAGGGTGTGGGTTAAAAACTGACTACCAAAATGCAACATCTGTAAACTCTTAATTTCTGCTACAGCAGGTGTCAACTTTTCCCTAGATGACTGTCCTGCTGTTGTTCTGGTTGCATGTAGCCTTGTCAACAAGCTGTTTGTCAGCTGGTTCACTCATGTTTCCTTTTCTTCATGATCATTGATCAAGCCAAAAACTGGAGAGGATCGAGGGTGGAATTCCCTTTAGTTCTGTGCTGTTTGATTTAAAGTGTAATCAGACAGGTCATAAAGAAATGCTGAATGAGTAATTGCAAGTGACACTGTCTTTTAGGATACTTTGCTTTTCAAGGAGCTGCAAACTGTAATGCTTTGGAACATTAATACATTGGAACAAACTTGACTTCCTACTTAGCAAAAGCCATAGAAATTCCCTGGATGTCTGAGTATATGTTTCACTAAAAAAGACAATCTGATGAACACATTTTCAGTGATTTAGAATCCACTACTATTCAGTGTGTTGTTCCTTTGGTTAGCAATCCTCACTGCAATTTCATGCCTGAGTTGTATTGCTCCACTTCCCAGCTGTTGGGAGGCATTTTATCTGCTAAAATACTATTCCCTTGCCTGATGCTATCAACCTTTTTTTTCACTGACTGCAGAAAAATAATTTCTTGGGGTTTGTCTTCTTTTTATGCTCATCACAGCTGTCCTTGTGCCTTGCAAGAGGCAGGATGTCTAGTCCTTTAAAAGTTCCTGTACAATGCTCTAAACCATCACCAAATGTCTTCATCCACATATTTTTGAGCATGCTTTGTTAATGACTAGCTGTGAGACTTTTTTGAGACATGCCATGGAACAAAGAGTCCTGATGAAAATGAGAGTATGTTAACCCAGGCTCAGTGCCACACTGATAGCTGTGTGCTTAGCTAAGAGGGAGTTTGTTCCAATGCCTGGTGAAATCAGCAGCCGAGTTCCCATCTGGGTTCTGGAACAGGCCCATGTTTTTAGGACTTTACAGATTTCTTAATAATAAAATTACTTTTTGAGATTTTATATCTGATGTGAACCTTTATTTAGTCCCATGTGACTTCTTTCTATCATAATTTTGAGTATCAATGCCATATAATAAATAGATAAAAAATGATTCCTGAATCTGAGATGAAGCCATCACTTTCTTCTGTTTTCCAATCAGTTATGAAAAATTTAATTTTCAGGCTTTTCCCTCTTTTTTTTTCTGAATAATCACTGGTTACTAACTATTTGTCAATGATTTAGTATTTCCACAATAATTCTGATTAACCTTGAGTATCGGCCTGATTTGCTAAAACCTGCTCCAAACTCAGGGTCTGAGTTAATGTTAAGGGAGTCTCTTCTTGCTCTCAAGTTCAGTGAGCAAAATATGTCCTAATATTTTATTAGCACTGCATGGAAATTGAAACTATTTGTGCAAATAAGCAACTAAATTTGAACAAACAGCCAGAAAATCACAAGTAAGAAGGGCTCACCTACACGGGTAGGTAGATCTCCCTGGTTCTTCCATGTAGTTGCATTCTGGTGCACTTGTTCACCCTGCATAGAGAGGCTTTCTGGTGCTGGATGCAGAATGTTGCCCATCTGCTGCACCAGGGCCCAGGTGAAAGAGATGAAAAATGGGTCTAGAAGTGCAGAGCTGGATCAGTGTCGTGCAGTGCCTGATGTGGTTATTCCCAAGGCAGGGTACCCACGCTTGGCACCCCTCCACTGCTCCCCTCGCAGCTCCCAGGCAGCAGTCAGCAGTGAGGGGACACCTCCAAAAGATGCTTCTGTTAGTTCAGAGTTTCCTACAGCTGGCTGTGCAGGTGAATGCTCCCTGCCTGCATGTGTGCTCCAAAGCCTGTTGAATTCAGTGGCCAGACTCCCACTGGTTTCTCTGGGCTTTGGAATAAACGTTCAGGACTTTTATGCTTTGGAATGGCCTCGTGCTTTCTTGGACTCCAAAGTTTCTGAATCAGAGTGTTCAGTCTGCCTCTATTTCTGTGTGTTTCCATGCTTCTGAAGGAGGCAGAAGATGGAATATGAGCTGGATTGCGTGCTTGCTATGTGGCAGTTGATGTGTGTGCCACAGATTGGACACTGCTGCTGGAATAAAGGAAAATAGGTTTATGGGCAACTTTATGGCTGTAAGAATAAAGTAAGTCAAAAAAGTGCCAAGAAAATCCAAGAATGAAATTCCAGCAATCTTTTAAAATGGAATATGAAATCTCATTTTGAAAACACTCTGAAACCTCTAACAAATAATTTTCCATTTTCCTTGTAATTGCCTGGGATAAATAATCTGTTTGTTCGTGTTGCTCAGCCCTTTCACAACCCCAAGTCAAAATTACATAACTGCTGGAAGAACTCTTAATTTTTCTCAAATAATTTCTCTATTAACATCTTCCTCAGTGAAGTTGTAGTAAATTTGTTTTGCTACTTGTTTGTTGTAAAATCTTTTTTTGCCCAAAGAAGCAAAACAAGGAGTGATCCTGGAGGTATATGGGCCCATCCATTAGACTGCACCCTGGAGTTAAATCAGGCTACCTACAATGACATTACTGACTTTATATTTTTATCTGAGTGTATCCTCCAGCTTTTCTTCACTCACAAAAGATTACACGATGTGTTATTCTTTGACATCGAATATTTAAGCTAACACAGGGTTTCTACTGTCTCACAGAATACTATCTCTAGCATCCTTCGAAAAGCAAGAATTCTAGAGAAAAATTCAGAAAAGCGGAGAAAGAGTTGATAAATAGTAGTTTCAACTTGTTTCTGTGATGAATTGTCTCCAACAACCTGGTAAGTAGGGTCATTCAGTGCATATTTCCATGATTAACTCAACTTTCATTTTAGCTTTGCAGTTCACCTTTAAATATTTAGTTTGGTTCCTGTGGACAAATGTTGATGTTGGCTCTCTTGTCAGACTGATGAAAATGTTACACAGATGTCCTTTGGTGATTCAGTTCCACTAAAAGGCCTGCAAATTGCTAAATGATGAACTCTCTTTCTCCATCATTCTTTTGGTTGGTGACTTTCACTTAGAATCCTTTGCTACTTGCTCTGTGTGCTTGTCTAATGTCCCTGCTCTTTCTTTATGCAGTAATGTCTGTCTGTCTGCTGGACAAACTGGCCACATTACAGTCTTTTGAGAAGACTACATTTTACTGGTTGCTGATTAGAACTGATGACAATGTCCTACATCTTCTTTACAAAATAAGATGTCTCAGATGTTAAAGCAGTTCCTTCAGCAGTTTCACTGGTAGCTCATAGTGCCCCTTCTCTAACAAAATACCAGTAGCTTAATCCTGAATATCATTTCAGGAAACCTAATTTAGTCTGCACAAAAATTCTGTTTCTCAGGTCTTTCACCCCCCACACCCCCACCCCTGGAAAATATGAAATTCTCTTTCTTCTCATGGGTTTCCATAGCTGACTTGGTAACAAAAGCACTGTAATCCCTGGCTCTTTTCCCTTGCTAGTCATTTGGGGAATGTTCTGCTGCACTCATTTTAATTTGAACTGGTCTTTCAGTAATTTTGGGGATCCTCAAATTGCAAGGCTGGGAACAAATAGGAGAGAGAGAGAAGTTCTCATATTAATTTAGATGCCTAGAATTAGGAGACTGCTTTCCTCAGCCTCCTTCCTACATAACCTTAACCAATAATATTCCTGTCTTATTTATAATGCAGATTGCTCTCTTTAAAGGGGAGGCTGGAATTTAGATCATATCTGCATTCAAATACTTCATCCATCACATCACAGCCACACATCCAGCTGCAGAATACTGTGATTAGCCCTTAATACACAAGTAGCGAAACTACTTTATCGAAAGTATAAGACTGAATTGCTCAAGGAAAGAACATTTCTATACCATGTTCTCTGAAGCCCAATCGTTCTTTCATTCTTTCTTAAGAACAGGCAAGGGGGAGTCAGTTGTTTCAACACTGTCCCATAGCCTAAAGGTCAGCTTTGCTTCAGACTTTTCCTTCAAAATCCAGAACTCACTCTGGCATTTTCATGTGTCTTGAGCACTGCACCCAGCCAAAAATGCAATGATTTCACTTCACCTAACAGCTAGAGTGAGTGACAGACTACACAGTGAAATTTTTGGTGGATGAATATGTTTTCTGTTCACTAGGTATCGTTTCTCCAGTATCTCTGGTAGTGTCTTCATGTTGCTTTCTACTGCTTTGTGGACAGTTTCTGAGACCCAGAGTATCATTTTCATTCTGTAGGAAAGCTATTCTAATTTTAATGGGTGAAGTTTTATTTCTTTAGTGTACCTTACATTTTGGCTATATCTACACTTCACAACAGAGCTCTGTGCTTGTGACATGTCAGCTTGCACTAAAAGAGCTGGCATGTCCACAGGGAATGGTGTGGTGCCACACAGGATAACAGCCCATCTGTGAGAACGCAACAGCTTGGAGGTATGGCGATCCCTGATCTGAGCCCTGCTGACAACACAGCTGTAGATCAGGGAATTGCTTGTTCTGAGCTACTTTGGTTAGTTCTTCCTCCACCAGTACTGTTTGATTATAGAAAAATCCCACTTCACGGTAAATCAAGGGACTTTGTAATGGTTTTTAGTTAATTGTGTTGTGTTTTTTTCCACGTGCTGATTGAAAGTTAACCTTGTGTTGATTAATTGATGCAAACAAACCATAATTAGCATTGCTCCAGAGGCTAACTTCCATTGCTGGCAAAATGAGGTTTAACTTCATTCATTTTCGTGGACTTGAGCCTGCTTGTGTCAACACCAACTTTGGCCTTGGAGAATGAAAACAATAGAGTCATAGAAAGGAGAGTGCTCTTTTTCAGTGTATTAAACAAAGGATAATATTAAGTTTGGATAGTGGATAAAGTTAAGCTATGCTAATACTTATAATCAACTACCACTCCATTGAAATTAGAAATCATGCATTCCTGAGGTTTCTAGCTATTTTTCCTGCCAAGAACATGTAGTGCTTCTACCAATTGCATAGTAAAAACAAGAGACAGGCTTTCTCGCACTAAAGCAGTAAGCAGTTTCTGTAAGCTCACCTTTAAATCAAGGACACGTTTGTTATTGATCATTTAAAACAATACAACCGCTTGATCAAGGCCAGTGAAAGCATGACGCAGTTTGAGGAACAGCAACAGATCAGAGTTTCTCTGTGGTGTAAAAAATTTCATTGCGGAAAATAGCGGGAGGCTAAGGGGGAGTAAGGCTCTTTCTCTTCCTCTCTCTTTCTCCCTGTTTCTCATTACTAGGAGGAAATTTGCCTGCTCCCTCTGAAACTGTCACCCTGTCAAACTGAAAATTTTCTATAGGTGCTGGGCAGTGGATGCCGTGAGTGCATCCTGGGGCCCTGCGTGCTGGCTTTGGTGGGAGGATGGTCTCTTGGGTCTTGCCTGGACTAGAAAAATTGACAGTCAGAAACACTGCTGGAATTTCCATCCTTGAGCTATTTTCAACACTCAGCTGAACAGAGCCACGACTGATCCGGTCTAGTGATATGATTGTCGAGCTGGATGGATGGACCAACGAGAGGTCCCTTCCAGCCAACATTTCTGTGAGTCTTATCAACTTACACTTCTCCAGACCTCAACACAAGCTCATTATACTCATGCACTTTGGCCTGGGTATTCCCTGGAATAAAGGTAACAATGGAAAATACTTTGACATGTAGTGCAGCCCATCTAATAGATCGTCCAAAAGTAGCTCCTTTCCTCTAGTTGTGACATTGCAAAGACACCATTGCAACAAGGGCAAAGAACAAAACTTGTATAAAGACCTAGACTTTATATAAACCCATAATTTATCAGGTCTTAGGAAGCCATGCTCCAAATGCCTACACTTCCTCTGTTTCCTGTGTAATAGAATTGGGCCACATTTTATATCTGGAGATTGTATTTTTGTTGATTGTTCATGAGAGATATTGCACAATTGTGCCTTTATTTTCAGATATATTATGCCAATACCTGAACCTCAGATGGAGTTTAAAGGCTCCTCTTCTGGTCTCAAGGTACTTGAAAATTTATTTGACGTTCGCAGGTAGTGTGCAACCAAACATCATTTTTTTTGCACTGACAATGGTCTTCTGACTCAGTCCTGATGATCACAAATTTTGAGAGGCAGAGTGTCAGGGCAGCTAATACAGAAGGAAACATTTGTTCAATTCTAATTGAAAAAGTCAGCCAACACACATCTGACTTTCTAACTGGGAAGTGCTAGTTGAGCCAAATAATGTTAATTTTTAGTGCTCCACCCAGGCTGAAAAGACCTTTATATTATGTATATTTTTTCCATTTAGTGTAATTAATAGTTATTTACTTTTAGTCAGTTTTGCCCCAAAGACGTGAGCAGCTTTATGGACTTATTGTTAAGAAACAATGGGCTTTTCATAATTACAGTGGTCATCAGCTCCCAATGCAAGGCTTTATTTTTGCCTTATAACTTTCTCTTGGAAAAAAAAAAATCAACTTGCCCTGATAAGTACTTCTTTTACTCCAAGGGAAAAGGAGAATTCTTCTGTGGATTTTGATGAATAGTGATCTAACCACACCTGAGTTACAGGTCATTAAAAATAAGCCATATTTCAAATTTTGGAATTTGGCTTGAACTTTACATTTGACACCTTTCTTTTTATGAAAAGTGTCATTCAATCATTAATGATGAACAGTCAAACTCTGGACCTCACACTTTATGTCTCAAGTGAAAAGTGGTACCTCCTATAACACATTGCACCTTGATTTAGAAGTAACACAGAGACTTAAGAATTATGGCTGCTGGTCCCATCCACACCATTGTAAATTGAATGGCAATCTGTCTGACCACTGAGGTACCTGTCAGTACAAATTTTTTTAACTACATCACTAACAGTCCTTATAACATGAAGCATTTATCCAGTGCTTATCATACATCTCTGAATTACTGTTCCCTTTTTGTTCCTTTCCTATTTGTATCTTGTCTCATTTTTTGACCTGGTGGAAGGTGACTGATTTACTGACTAGCATTCCCTAAATGATTGTTACCTTACTCTTTTTTATGGGTTTTTAAGGTTTCCACCCTATCCCAAAATCTAGTGGGGATTTCCACTTCCTTCATTATAATAAGGCCAAATACAGAATTGATCTAGACCTGGCATGAATGCTACAGCAGAGACCTCCATGTCTCTCTGGGGAAGGTTACAGCTGGTGAAACAGAACAGCTATCAGGGAATAGAAACCTTCTCCAATAACATATTTGTTCCAAGAGGTTTCTGCCCTCTTTAGTCCCTTTTGTCTTAGTGTTTCTTCCACAGATGCTCACTGAGATATCTCCATAGTGATGTCTTTATATACACCAGAAATGTTCATTCTCTTTGTAGTCAACGGAGATTACAGTAAAAAGAGCAGAAATATGTATTCATGCTAAGACCAAGAAACAAACTGAGGGTTAGATTATAATTTTGTAGGTTTGGTTATTAAGGGCAAGGAAGTTATCTTTGCTGGAGTATCATAAAACCATGGAAAAATCTAGGTTGGATGGGACCTCTGGAGACCATCTTGTACGAATTTCTGTCAAAATCAGGTCTTACGGTGTTCAAAGCACTATGAAGTCAAGTCCTGAATGTTTTCAGAGAAGGAGACTCCAATGCTTCTCTGAGTAATCTAACCCTAAATTTTATTGTTCTCATGATTTCTTTCCAATATCTAGATAGAATTTCCCTTAAAGCCAACTTCTTCTGTTTCTTATGTCCTGTCACTGTGCATCCTTTGGATGTATATTCATCTTCTCTAAAGCTGGCTTTTAGGAATGAAAGGCTCTGATTAGATTCCCCATAAACTTCCTCTTCTCCAGGCTGAACAAGCATAATTCTATCACTCTTTTGTCATATGTAAAATCCTCTAGTCCTCTAATCATCTTGGTAACCCTTCACTGAACCCTCTTCAATTTTCCAATGTCTCTCTCACACTGCAGGGACCAAAATGCTTTCAGGATTTGAAATGCGACCTAGGGAGGGTTGAATACAGTTCATGATCACACTCCTTTGCACCACTGATGCGTCTAGAAATAGTTATCACGGGGAGCTCTCCTGTAATTTTCTCCAGGGCAGAAATGAGGCTGGCTGGTCTGCACTTTCCTAGATCCTTCTTTTTGTCATTTCTTGTAGATGGGCATAATATTTGCCCTTTTTTAGTAATCTGTGGCTTCATCTGAACTCTGCAATCTTTCAGAAACAGTAGACAGTGGCTTTGAAACAGTGAAAAGAAACCCTTTGATGCATCTCATCCAGTTCACCACACTTGTATACATGGAACTTGTACAGATGGTCACCATTTAGACTCTCTGGCACTATCTGTGGTTCACCGTTTGTTTGATTGATTTCTTTACACAGACACTTAGAGGATGACATTATCTGTGAAGACTAAGATGTTTTATTTATTCAGGGTGTGTCACAGACAGACCCTAGCTGCCTCTAGAGGTTACTGCAATGCAAATAATAACAGTAGCAATGACTGCATTAAACCTCATAAAGTAAATCAAATTACTGTGCCTTAGTAGGTTGATGAAGTAATTTTGCTTAACTTTTTGTGTCTACATATATGTGTCTACATTCAGTCTAGTCATTCCAGGTTCCTTTTACTTCATTGGAGAGAAATAGGTGGTATAAGAGTGATTCACCTGACTCTCTTTAGACATTTACTACAGAATGAGATGATCGGTGCTTTGCGCTGACTTTATTTACCAGACTGGTCAGTGATAAGTTCAGACACAGGTGTCTACACTTGTGAGATAAAACCCCACATTTATCCACTCTTAGCCTGTGCCAAGTGTGAGGCAAAATTCTTATTCCAGCAGCAGAGAAAAAGGAGTGAAAAACTGACATGACCATGTGGTGCAGCTCAGTTTTTGCCCAGTAACTTGGTAGGTCACATTAAACCCCATCAAACACATGAGCTTTCAGTGGCTTCAGTTCTAATTTCTCAGCAAAGCTGGGCTGAAACCAGCTGGACAGGGATAGAGCTATTAAATAAGAGAGTAAACTAAATGGTTAAAGTGAAAAAAAATTAAAATGCAGAAGAGAATAAATATAAAGTTATTTAGCTTCTAAAGCCAAATAAACCTCTTGGCTTTCTTCTAAAAGTTTTTAAAGAGACCAACGGGTCTCATACTAGTAGCAGCATAGTGCTTTCCACCCAGCACACCTACTATTGAGCATGACACTGGAAAAAAATCAGCACCTTTAGCCTCAGTTGTGGCAGCTGCAGAACAGATGGAGATCAGTGTTGTTTGACTCCTCCACATCTAATTAACCTGTACAAAGGGGAAGGTAGTCATAAGATCCTAAGTGAAAAACCCTGTGTCTCTGGCAAAGGCCTTTTCTCTCTAAGAGTGGTGAAAAGTAGCTCTGTATCTTAGCAGGTACAACTCCTGCCTTTCAGCACAGAGGCCACACTTTGTGTTTAGAGGAGCTGCTTACTTTAATTCAATGCATCTCACCTCAGAACTAATGCTGTGGCCTAAATTAAAGAATGACTTGACTCTCAATTCTGTTGTCAGCTAAGAATCTCATATTCAGGAGGAAGTTTAGGTGACATAATAAAGTCCAAAGTCATCTATGGATAGACAGAGAAGGAAAAGAGCACAAAATCTGCGAATACTGTAAATACTGCCCTGTAGAAGTTGTGAATACGCACAAAATCTGTTGTAAGACATTCTGCCAGTTTGTCCTCTACAAATACATATGTGCACATATAGACACATAGATGTGTGTTCTAAATGCTTGATGTACAATATATTAAGTTTACAGCAGAAATGTGTTTCAAGAATTCCTGTTTAACAGAGGCAGAGATGACTAAATATTTAACTTGTGTATATAATGAATGGTAGCCATTTACACAGCCATAAATTTCAATATCTGTGAACAGAGGTGGATTCTCATCCAAGTTTTCATTTGCTCTTTATAGAATTGCTTGTTATTTATTCCAAGATGGAGTTGTTTGAGAATGGGAATCACATGATGAGACAGACTTGGTGACTCAAAAGTATAAATTCTCTGATCTGAGGAATTTATGGCCTATTAAAACTGATAAGAAATATAGTTTTGGGAATGGCGATATATGAAGTGAGAAAGAAGAATTGCTTTTAGGTGTCACGCTATGACCATGCTTTAAAAAAAAGAATACTTAAATCACATGATTTACTGTCGTGTCATAATGATGTTTTGGCAGTTGACTTGGTCAGATGCTTATTTAAAATCAAATTTAAAAAAATGTGCTTTTCAAATAAATGTAAACGTTGACAAAACACATTCATAGTAATAATTACAGATGGTGTCAGCAGGAAAAAAAAGCTTAGCAGGTGTTGACCCAGCCAATATTCTGACATATTTTATGTTATTGCCCAATATAATAACATTAGACAACGACATCACCATACCACTTCAGAGGTGTAGGTATTCATCAGAGAGTCATTAAATACTGGATTTTATCAGTGTCACACAATTGCAGAAACAGTTGTGTTGGATATTTGTGCTGATCCACTGAGAAAAGTGTCAGTGTTGAATGGCTCTAAAATGTCCTCTTCTTTAGCTGCATGAAGCATGCAGAGGGTTGAAATTTAAGCCTATGTCAGTGAGTAAAGAATCAGCAACAATTTTTTTTTCTTCTTAAAAAAAAAAAAATAGTGTCCAGGTTACTTCTGGGATTCTTAACGATGTTAATTTCTTGCCCATTCTCTATTTGGAAGTTGGTGTCATCTTCCATTTCTTAATTTCCTTATTTAGAGTCTTTGAGGATTCCTTTCCCCCTCTCTCAACAGTCCATTGTTACTTTCAGCTTCACTTTAGTTTTCCTGCATCATTTTAATCTATATTCGAATCTCCTAACAGCTTAGTTTCTCCTGTGGCATTCAATCCAATCTTTTTCCCTTCACTTGGAATAGAACTCAGATCATCGTCAGAGTCTGGGTCTTGCTGTATGCATTCTCTCACTTCCTAGGTTCAGGATAAGATCTTTGTCTTTTCCACCTTTCTTTTTGGAATGCAACTTGTAGAATAGTCTACATATCCTCAATTTTAATTGAATGAACTGGCCTACCTGTATGCTTAAAACAAGCATGCATTAAACACCCTGATGGAACAAGTCCTGCTGGCTTCTTCCAAGCTAAGAAGACTCGATATACTACAATCGATACTTACTGCTGTTATCATTGCTACTATTATTCTGGAAAACTTCCTGGCCAAGAGTCCCAGCCATAAACTAGAATCCTGTTATGTTTAAAACATTGCAAATACAGAATAGAAGACTCGGTGCTTTCTTCTCTCAGAACTTCATGCAAAGAGCTAGACTGAAGATCACACAGGAACTTCTAAGAGCATCTCTGCAGGAATGGGCAGCAGAGCTGGAAATGAAAGGAATTCAGTTGTCTTGTAGAGGGTAGAAATTATTTCCTATCAGAATTGTGATGGTTTGAGCCTGAGCTGATGGACAGCTCGTTTGACCAGTGGCGCTTTTCGAAATTTCCATATATAAAGGTGAAGGGAGAGGAAGTTCCT
>VZTH01004042.1:78238-182255 GCA_013397815.1 Aleadryas rufinucha
GAGTGAAAAGAGGGATTTTGCTTTGATTTTCTTATTATTTTCTTTTCTCTTTTGGTTTTGTTAATAAACTTTTCATTTTCTTGATAAGTTTGAGCCTGTTTTGCATTCCTCCAAATCTCCTATCTCACAAAAGACACAGAGGTGAACTAAACCACTACAAGAATTGAGTCAGGTAATTTGATTTTCTTGCAATGACCACCCTTTTTAACCAAGCAACTGTAGAGCTCAAAATAATGTTATTATGGCCCAGAAGAAAGCTGTAAGACTGTCCCCTCCATGGCAGTGTTACAACTGATTGTTACAAAAGAAGCAGTCCAGCCACCAATCTTGCTAAATGTTGGGTTTTTTTCTTTTGTGAGAGTTAGAAATTACAGAATTACTATGTATTCAAGAGCTAAATTTTATATGATCTGCAGTCCTTCCTCTCCAAAGTGGCACTGCACTGGGTTGAGTATTGTGCTGGGTTTAGAGGGACAGCAGTCCTGGATTAAGTATTCCACTATTTTTAAAAGGGGTTTCCACGTCAAATCTCCTGCATTTTAAAAAACATTTTACACAGTTACATCAGCACTTCTACAACTTCTTACTTATTAAATATAGTTCCCAGTGTGACTCCCTGGCTTAAATACAACAGGTACTTTTATGAAACCTGGTTTGAGTTTTTAGTGCAGCTGTGCAGAACTTTCGTAATGAAACCCAAAACCCACCCAGGCTTGAGTTTCATTACAAATCTGAAACTTACATCAGGTTCTCTAAAGGGTTTGTCAGAGCTCACAGCTCGAAGGATTTGAGGCTGGATGAAGAAAGTCTATGTTGAGTTATGATTTCAGGTGCAGGCCAGAGAAAATGTGGTTTGACCTTCAAAAAGATAAAACCTGTTGGTTAAAAAAATATAAGTCCTTGCAAAGGGAAAATAGAGGATGAGTTCTTGTGAACCATGGTTTGAAGCTACAAACCTGTGTATGTGAAAGTTTTACCAACAGTTATAATTGCTTATTTTTCTTTTCTCTTACACATTTCTATCTGCTTAGTGTTTGTTGTATTGAAATTAAACTGTTTGTACAGTTCTCAAACAGTCAAATAAAGGGGTAGTACAAATGCATAGTTCCTCTGATCTTACAGAGAAGTCAAGGAGTCAGAGAGTCAGGAGATGGATTCTGCACATTTTTACAACTGACTTGTTATCTCATCTTGTGCAGTGGGGAGAATATTTCTGGCTGTTTATTCCCATGTCTCCGAAATGCTTTTACCCTCTAAAGTAAAGCAACTCCAAGCTACAAGTCTGTGCTAATACAACCCTACCATTTCTTTTTCCAGTGTTATTTGCTCACAACTAACCTGTGTACTTCCACATTGTCCTCCACTGCAGGTGTGAGGAAAGCAGGTCTTGGTGCAAAGATACACTGCATCACAGGTATGAAAAGATGAAATCTGCTATCTCAGAATAATTGGTGATTGTTCATGCTCTTGCTTCAGACATTTCCCCCTTTTGTCTTGCTTTTGCTTCATCCATTAAGAGTCCAGTGAGGGTATTTATCAGAAATGCCTTTCCATCCATTGCTCCCAGAGTTCCTAGGAGGAAATGTGCACATTTTTGTGCAGTTTTACAGCTTCTGATTTTTGCCAAGACCCAATTAAAAGGTCTAACTGACAGTAGGCTGAAAAGTAATTTTCAAAACCATCCCAATAAATTATGAGCCTAAGTTCCACTTTAAAAAGTGGTTTAGGTATTGAAAAGACTGATTCGCATTGAAAGTTTATGGTATATCAATCACTTGTAAATCAATAAAATGAGAAACTTTTCCCAAAATATGAATGTTTGAAGAGTTTGTGGGTAGAATCTTGGTTTTAGAAATTTAGCATATTGTTATAATGACTTTTGGTTCAGGTCCATCACTAATTTAATTCAGCTGTGAAGAGATTGATGACAATTTTCATGTCAGCAGAAATAGAGTATCAGTGCAGGCTCAGATTTGTGTCTCCCTAGTAATTAACATATTTAACAGAAGAAAAATAGATTTTTTTTTATCTTCTCTAAGAATTATCTAAGAGATGGAGAAAAACCTTGCTAAAAAGTAATAAATCTGTCAAAATTCACAGAACTTACAAGCTTGTCTTTTTATCCTAAAAACTGAGTTGCAGTAATCTTTACAGCTTTAATAAATGTAAGTGACATCCCGTGGTCAAGCATCACTGCATATACTGAAAAATCTTCATTTTGACTTCAAAAATGTCACCATTCTACTAACTTGGGTGGAGACCAAATCTAGAAGGATGTTGTCCAGCCCTCTGCCATCCTGTTTCAGTGTATCATAGTTAATAATTGCATCACAAAGATTTGGCTCCAGGGTCCTGTATAGGTCTGAAGGTACTGGCAGTTCCAACCCTCCTTCTATTATTCCCTTTCTTAGCATTCAAGCTATTCCTGCCCAACTTCATGATGAACAGGGCATCTTAGGCTAGGCATAAGTGGAAGAAGATTGCATGAGCTGTTGAACTCTTCCCACAAGGAGGAAATCCTTAAAATGTTTGTGATTTTGTGTTGTGATAGTGACAGGATGAGGAAATGGCCTCAAGCCGTGCCAGGGGAGGTTCTGGTTGGACATCAGGAAGAGTTTCTTCACAGATAAGGTTGTCAAGCACAGGAACAGGCTGCCAAGAGAAAATGGTGGAGTCACCACCCCTGGAAGTGTTGAAGAAATGACTGGACATGGCACTTAGTGCTATGGTTTAGTTGATAAGGTGGTGTTTGATCAAAGGTTGGTCCCAATGATCCTGGAGGTCTTTTCCAACGTTAACGATTCTATGGTTCTCTTTTATTCAACATTCTTTTAACCTGTAACGTCAGGACTTGTAGACTGTTGTGAACTAGAATGTGGTGCTTTGGCCTGTGAGTAGAACCGGTGGTGGGGAACGCCTACAGTAGTCTTTAAAGTTACGCATAGCAAGTCATCATATATTGGGTTCCCTCTGGTATGGGGAACCACTTAGTTGTTAAATAAAACTGAGCACTCTAAACTCCATCTCAGAACTGGATTTTGAGAGCACACTGCTTTACATAAATCATAAATATTGTCCTTATTCTTACAGCCATCAACAAGAAAGATAGATAATTTCTAGAAAAACATTAGTTGATCTGTGGATCCAAATTCCTGCCAAGAAGAATCCCAAAATCTACATGATGACCCATAGCACTGGATGGTGCATTTGACTTCCTGATTTCCTGAGAAATGAAACAAAAAACATGCTGCCAGACTGCTTCCAATCAGTCACCCATCTGAGGAGATTCTGTGACTGATCAGCTTTGCAATTAAGAAATATACTCTGGGAACTGGTGTTTGACATGACAGAATATTAAAAATTGGACACAAGCCTCAATTCTCTCCTTTGTGTGTGGACCATTTGTCCTTAAAGTTATTATTGAATATACGGTTTGTAGATTTTAAAGCATATTTTGGGAACGATTTTGGCAAGTTGTAGTTGTCATATACTCAGCTGTTAGTCCCTTGGACACACAGAACTTTCCACTCCTTGAAGGTAAGCTCTTGTCTCTGAGGTCAGAACAGAAATCTGTTCAACCTTTCCAATGGCTTAGCAACAGTAACAGAGACAGTTTGTGGGGAAAAACATAGAAAAAATAAATCTACATTACATTGATTAAACCTGTAATTTTAAAGAAAATGTAATAAATTTCAGCATGGTGTTTTATAATGGTAAAGACACAAACTTCTGTTCCTAGTGCTCATTGAAAATACAATGGCAACAAATAATTATTGTAATTATTCTGATTTAATTTGAATAGTCTTTCAAACAATCTAAATAAACCACTGAGAGAATGAGAGTATTAGAGAAGAAGAAATTAATAAGTTTACACTGAAATGTGTATTTTGCTTCTTACTATGAAATAATGTAATTCACATACAAATTCTAAAGCATGATGCATTTTGGTTCTTATTTCTTTCTTTAAATAACAGGGATACTTATAGACAATGTTCACTTCTACTTGATCACTTTGAATCAATATCAATCACAGTTCCATCCAGGAACTGGTAGAAGTCTTTCATCTATTTCTTCCCTTCTCTTGTAAAAAAAGAAAAGAGAAGTTTAATCTATTTCACTCTCACTTACCCCCTTAATGCGTTGCACAGGCTTGCTCTGCCCAAAGGAGATAAGAATTGAGAGAGGGCTGAAGACAATCAGAGGTATGTGGATATATGCAGAGAAACCACAGCCATTCCTTTTAGTCCCTACCCAAAACGACCCTTTGCAACTCAGGCATCAATGGAGTGATGAATCAGCATCTTCCTATGACAGTTGTAGTCCTGAAGGAGTAGTTCCTTCTCATGTTTCCCTCTGAGCAGTACAGCTGAGGGTATGCAGAGGTCAGGCTGGAGCCTTGGCCCTTAGTTTTACAGTGTGAATCGTAAGAGTATGTTCCAATCAGAAATAACTCAGCAAAAGACATAATTTAACTTGGTTAATTATATTGACTCTTATATAGACCATGAGTAAATAAATACCCTGCATACAAGGAAACTTGTTTATGGAATAAAGCTTAGCTCAACTACAATTTGGTGCTTTTAATACATTCAGAGTACATTTTTAATGCTTTCATATGGCTGAATAATACTTCCACATTGATTTTTCCCCTTATTATTTAATCTACTCTACAGTGAACATGTGACAATGGGTCATTGATTTATTGTGAGTGTAGCAATAGGTTTATAACTGCATGAATCATGCAGATTGCTCAATTCACCACATGCCTTAATAAAAGTTTCACTTTAATAAAACAGAGCTAAGGCAAATATGTCCAGAGCCTGGTCTGACATTCCTTATACATTACCCTGCCTCAGGAAATTATTACTATATATTTTATAGCAGCTACAGTAGGTTGGGGATCAGGATTAGAGCATAGTAACTACTGTGACATTTAGCAGAACTCCTGTGTATGCCATTAACCCTCACGGGGTGGACTGGCATGGAAATATTTTGGAACAGTGGTTTTCATCCTTTTTGAATGATTGACTTGAAAAATTTTCTGTAAAGGTATGATTCCTCATTTACTGAATTTAAGCCCCTAGCATTTCATTTTTACCTTTCACAGGTTCTTTTGAAGTAGTTTATGGACCTCACAGAGTCTACTGGTCATAAATGGACATCACTATTCCAGGGCAGCTTCCATCATTTGGCCACACAGAGATTAACTGACCAGTCTCTACCTAATTGCAATTGCCAGACTTTGAAAACACAAAATAATCTCAATGGTTACATGTACTTCTACCTCATATCTCAAACTAATCGCAACAGTTAGATCTTGGAAAGATCTAATGAGGCGGACTGAAGTCTTTCCCAGCTGAGGTTGTAGAAAGTGTGATCCACTTATCCACACCTCTTTCATTGTAGGAAAAGGAGAGAAAAGCAAGCCCTTAGATGGGCAGATATTCTGACTCTTTCTTAATTTTCTTCAGAATTGGTCTTATGAAATTTCAGACAGAAATAATGAAACTTGTGACAGCAGAGGTTTCAGAGCGTGTAACTTCATTTGAATCAGCACTGAGCTCAAAATTTGGAGGGAGCTAAGATAGATACTTTTCTATTTATAGCAATGAAAACATATTCATTTCCTTAGCCCAACTTCTGCCCATGATGTCTCTACTCTTTCCTAATTAGTGGAGCTTAGATATTAAGCACAAAGTTATTCATAACATAATTTTCTTAACATATATAGTTGAAGTAGAATTTTAAAAGTTTTGGTTGTTGATCTTACTAGTGAAATTGGTAAAAAGAGAACTACAATAATGTGAAATGGAAAGAAAAGCTTTAATGTCTATGAGCATGTTATAATGGCCTCTGCTTACATTAGGTTCATTGTGCATTGTTATCCTCTATAAAAATGCCAAAGTTCTGATGTGAAGGGTCATAGTTGGGCAATTTATTTTATTTTTATTTGCTTGGTTTGGAGTGGTTTTGTTTTGTTGTTCAGTTGTGGAGGTTTTTTTTGTTTTAAAGTAAGAAACATAAATGCTGAGACTTCAGCAGTAAAATTTTATTCTCTTGCATTTTTTGCAATAAGTTTTTTTTGCCTGTGTTTCTGCATTTTGAACACTGTTGCATAAAGGTGATGTGTTTACAAACAAAATAAAATTAAATTCACAGGTTTTACTCTACTTAGGGAAACCCTCAATGGAAAAAAAGAAAAATCGGGAACAATCAGGGAACTTAATAAAAACCAGCTCTGTCATTGCTGTCTTCCAGTACAATAAAAAACTTTTTCTATTGCTAGGTTGTCAGTACTACGAAGCGGTTTTTAATGCATAAACCTCAGGCATGCAGATAAACCCAAGTACACTGAAGCCAAGGTTTGAAATTGGTGCTTGAAACATGTCTTTAAAACCATCTTTTTTGTCAGGGGAACACTCTGTCATCTGGAATTATGGGCTTTAAGGCCCCCCTGGCTATAAAAAGAGCAAGTGTGAGGATTTCACCATGATCCCTTTGTAGCTCAGTATCTGAATTACTCCAGCCATAAGTCCAGCTCAGATCATAATGATAATTTTAGGCACACCACTTCAGGCACGAAATGCAAAATGGCTGAAGGTCCAAATGGTTCCAGTTCATTGCAGACTGCTTTGCTTATTAATTTCCATTATCTCACTCTTCTGCCTTTCTTCCCTTGGTTATTGACTAAATTCTTTGTAAATGATTAAGAATTAATTCTTCTGCAACTGTATTTAAATCTAACCATGAGGTGCATATATGTATGTATATGAACCTAAAGGAAAAAAAATACATACTTATTGATAGAGAAAAATTTCACATCATAATTTAGTAATACTGATGCCATTTTGTAAAGTCATATGTAATCTGGGAACTCTATTACCAGAAAGTAGAAAACTTTTGTACCAAGATAATATTTTTGAAGAAGAATTGAAGCTTATGATGTAATTCAGCTTGGAGACTCCTGTTTGAAGCTCATTAGGTTTAGTTTTCTTTAATAATAGAGATGGGCTATGGCAGGGTCACTCAAGTGGCTTGTTTAGTGCAGTTGTGTGGACACATCCCCTGTAGTGTCCTGTCAGTGTCAGGCTTGTGAAGCCAAGCAATGTTGTCATTATCACATCACTCTTGGAAGATGCATGAAAATGGTTTTCCTTCCAATGACACTATGGAAAAGAGACAAATCTTTACTCAGTCCAACACCTTCTAAAATAAGTAGGAATTAATTTTTATCTGTAGATTCTGGTGGCAAAACTCTCTGTATGTAAATTACCTGTTCCCCTGGGATTCTCTTTTGAAACATTCTTCATTTGTTAATACAAGGTAAACAACATATACAATTTTAAAACACGGGTTACATACACATGGCAGAAGGGGTGGTCGGGTGTTATCAATTGTCAGAGGGTTTCATGGTGAGCAATAATGTTTCTTTTCTGGTGCCCTTTGTCATTAATATTGTTGTTGGTACTGTTTATTTTCTTGTCTCATTGCTGTTTCCAAAAAAATGTTCTTATCAAACCTTCAATTTCTCTCCCTTCAATTCTCCTCTCCAGCCACCTCAGGGGGAGGGGAAAGAGAGGAGGAAGGGAGCAAGTGTCAGTGCGGTTTGGAGAATCTCAGAGGGAGCACTAAACTGGGGAGTACCATTCCTAAACCATGACACCTACAATCCAAGAAAGCATACATTGTTATTATTTTGAGTATGGCTCATCAAATATTTTTTGAATGATCTGCAATCTATAAAAATAAAAGCAGTGGACCTTCAAAGACCCCTAATAGCCAACAGATCACTAATAACCTTTATCCGTGTCTTGCAAAGAATTTTAAAATGAATGACTGGAAGATGATGGCATATCTGGGAGGTCATTATACAATTCCTTCCTTTGGTAGCTCGGTAGAGTTGGCTGTCCTGTCTGCAATCATAACTAATTTTTAGATGTGTTTCTCCTAAACCCAAACTTTCCAGTCTGAGCAAGTTGTGCTTCAGTCCTTGCAGGCTCAGTTAAGTAATAAATAAAGCATCTGTGAAGCTCTGTGCAGAGCATCCTTGTGCATAGAAATGTCAAATTACTCAACACAAAATGGTGAAGAGAATATTTTTAAATCCTGCCTATTTTTTCAGAGGCAGGTAGCTAAATGTTCCACCAGGGAGACTGATGAGCTCAGTGGATATTTCTATGGCACTGCCAGCACCCATGCTGCAGCTTTGATGTGATAGTCTAGAAGTTGCCAAAAATGTGGAAGATAGAGCATCAGGCACTTCTTATAAAAAGGGATTTACACCCAAATATTATACCGCTAAGAAGGTTAATTTATTCTGTTGAGTTATAGGTAAAGTGGGATCAAAGGGAGCTTCCACCCATCCTGTGGGAGCCATGCCACTATGCAGAAGAAATAATGAGAACCATAGGGAGAGACAGAAAATGTGTCCACTTCACTGAGAACACCAGGAGTAATCTGCCTTCCAGCCCCTCCTTCCTAGGTATAATAGGTAGATTACTAATAGATAACTAGGTATAATTATGTGTTATTACATAGATTGTTCAATTTCTCTTGGATTGCAAAAGTATCTAGGAAAAAAGAGCAAAAAATAATTTTATCCCTCAGCCACCCCAGTACCTCAGCCACTAAACCTGTGAATTGTGTTCCATTTTGTCTTTTATGAGGTCATGCAAGTAGCATTTATTTCTGCTCTGTGATTGTATTTGAGCAGGTGAGGTGGTGCCTGCCATCACTGGGTTTAGCCAGGACCTTGTGGGGACCAAGTGCATCCTGCAGCCTGAGCAGCAGCTCCAGCTGGAGGGATGTTGTCTCTCAAAGACAGAGGAACAGCCTATAATTGCAACTGCTTTTAGAAAAAAGTGGCAGTGTACCTGTCTGACACAGGTAGAAAGGAGAGATACACCAACCCAGACACCTGGGCCATATGCAGAAACAGAGAACAAAACATCTACAGACCACTCAAGGAAACAATAAGTTTAGATGCTTGTTGAAGTGGCAATTCGGTGGGTGGGGTTTGGATCAAAAAGTTGGGCCCAATTTCTACAAATTCTGCTTTGGTTTTGATGGAGACATTTGCATCTTTAATTGTATGTACTGGATGTCAGTTTTACGTACTGAACTTACTGGCTCAAATTTACCCAAAAAGCCAAAAGGAAAGGTCAACAAGAACTGAACATGCTTCTTCCAAAGTCCTGGAGCCATCAGGAACCTTTACCCCTTCTCTGATCGCAAATGAAAAAGCTGCAGCATTACAAAAGAATCTTGAATTGAACAATGCATTAAACATACTGTGATCTTCACTAACAACCTTTTTTTTCTGCTAAATATCTCTGCCAGTGCTCTACCAGTAACTCTTTTTCTGATAAAATATCTGTGTTACTGATGGATCAGGGTTGAATTTTTATGCTTTGCAACATTTGCTTCTCAGGCAGATAATATATTGCCATGGAAATACAGGCCATTTCTCACTGCACATTTCAAAGAGAGAGCATGGCACTATGCCATGTTATGGCTGTTAGCGTCACTATATCATCCCTTCAGAGTGGTCTCCTCTGCTACCACTTTTCAAGGAATCTCTTTCAGGGCATGACACTGTGAAACTAGAGAAATTATGTTTGGCAATAACATTGGTTGATGGCAAGATATGTCAAACAGCTGAAATTATAGGCTCCCTTTCAAAAGCTGTCCTCTGCCCCATCACCACTGCTGATGGTTAGATTTGTTGGTCCCACCTCCCAGTTTGCACAAATGGGATAAAAGTAGAGGACTGAGTCAGGAGCACAACGCACACTGTGTGAGGTGTGTAAAACATCCCTCAGTGGGAGCTTGGCGGTACAGATTGTCATGTAAGATGAAGTGAAATAAGTGTTCCTTTGTGAATAGAGGCCCTCTGCCCAGCCTTTGCATCACACTGCTGAACCTGGCCTACAGCCTACATAAAGATACATAGATTATAAAGAAAACACTCCTTTCAGAATGCGATGTGAAAACTTGTAAAACATTGCTTTTGTCCACACAACATGTATTCGTTCTGGAATGTCAAATAAACACAGGGACTTGCTGAATATCCTTCCTCTCATCTGACATTTTGGGGTCCAAACATAAAACTGATACATTGCTAAGCAGGGCTAAGAAAATTAAAATCTGTGAAAAGTAAAGCATCTCAGAGACTGTAAATTCTTTCCTGCATGAAAGTCCAGGAATCAAAGTGTGACCTCCTCAGCATGGGTAGAAAATTGGGGGAACATGAAGCCTTGGTCTCACTCTAAGCATCGTCCAAAGAGATTTAACTCAACAAGATGGATCAGCTGTTATCTGAGCTCTAAAGGGTAAAGTACAATTATCCCCTTTGCTGCGAAGTGAGACAACTTTAGTATACTACAAGTAACATAAAAATCTGGTCGGGAAGGAAGACTATTTTCATAAAGTGCACAAGTGTTTGGATTTTTGTCATATTTTTCCTATGACTATTTTGTCTGATGAAATTCTGAAATGTGTCACTCCTTCCTTGTCCTCTGTTACATGCTATTTCTGTAATTCTTTGCTTTCCATGCCTTCTAGTTTGTAAACAATATGAAAACATGAAAAAGTGATTTTCCCATTTTGATACTGACTTCCATCAACCAAAGTCCTTAAATAGGAAGTAAGCAGAGAAAAATAACTTAATGACACTGATTTTTAAGAAAAAGTAGACATTCTCCACTTTTGCATTGCCTTCAAAAAAATGTGTTTTCAAAATCCAGAAAATGAAAATTATGTTTCCAACCATGCCTTATTTTCTGCTAAGTACCCTATTGGATTGACAATAATCATAAGTAGTAAGCATTATTATTATTTTTTTTGGAAGATTGCTCTGACATTTTCTTTTATATGAAGCTTCTAGGAAGACTTTCTAAACTATTACTTATTAAAAGCAAAATCTCATACAATTTTAATCATAAGCAATATGATATGATTCTCAATAATTTTTTTTCTCTGATTTTCATTACTCTTTTTAGCTTTCATTATGTTTTTTTTTTTGCAATCAAATAAATGTAGGCTAAATAATACTACCAAAGGGGCAAAACATAGCTACTGTGTGGACCATAATTTAAATGCTGAAACGAAACAATGCTACTACTCCTGATAACATTTGCTTGCTTTCAGATAATCTTGGCTTGCGGTAACTATCTTAATAACTTCATTTGCAGATCTTGCTGAAGAAGTAAGTCAGTGTTAAGGAATGTCTCCCAAATGTCGTGTTTCTGTTTTTTTGCTTTTGCATTCCTCTAGATATTTGCTGTGTGCACAATCTATCTTTGGGAAGCTCAGTGTAAAGCCTGGGATATGTCATCAGGAAGGGAAAAAATGAACTGAGTAGCATTTGTCAAATATCTGCGATGATTACATTATCATATGTTTCTTATAGGATGTTCTGCTAAAGAAGGCCCACTTACAAGGCCTCTTCCTTCTCTCCCATCCCTCTACCCTCACCCCATCAAAAAAAATATTCTAGCTTCCGTTGATCCACAAAATGCTTAATGTCATTTTAATGCACAGCACAGAGCTGGCACCCTCAGGCTGTGAAAATTATGTTCTGGTATGTGATGTGGGGAAGGGAAAAAGTGAAAGATACTGCCTGGATTTGGCAAGGATATCAGGAAAGGGAATGGGAGTTGGAAAAGCTGTTAGGAAATGTAGATTGGTAAGAGTGTCAAACAAAGACCGAATGGGAAGGACTCAAGGGGGAAACTGAAAGTTTTGTGGACAATATATGAGGTGACCAGCTGAGTTTGAAAGCATCCCTATCAACCATTTCAAGTCTGCTCCTCTCCTATTTCAGCTTCTCGTTTACTCATCATTCATTACTCTGGTGGTTTGCCTCTCTAGTGACTTTTTCCTGAGCAAATGACATTCCATGGTTTAAGTCAACCTGGTGCCCAGGTGCTTCCTCTCTCCTACCTTTGAATAACATCCCCTGAAATCCAGGGAGCAGATAGAATACCTCATCATTTTCCTGAAGGCCAGGTTAGTGTTTTCTTTTGCATTCAGTCCTATGGCACCCATGCATCCTCGGGGAGGCTAACGCTGACTCTTTTCTCTTGCTGCTGGTGTGTCTTTCAGAGACTGGGATTCTGTAAACTGTTTTTATGGTATTAAGTTTATTTCTTTTCCCTGACTTTCAGTAAAACCTTCCATTTTCTTCTACCACATCCCTCTCCCTGCTGACTCCTCTGGCTATTTGTGGGATCTAATAGCTCTCTGCAATTTCCTCCCCCCTCTCACCCTCTACTCTGCACTTGACAACAGCGTTGCTTGCCCTTGCCCCCTCACTGGGTAATATTTACTGTGACTTGAGCTCTACATCTCTTTTCCCACCTGACTTAGCATCCTATTCTGATTCCATAAATAAGAGTGATTACGAAACATCTTGGACGGGTACTTGGCTGGCACAGGTGTCCAAACATTCTGTTCTTTCCTGAATGACGTATCAGTTGCATAGATCTTGTATTAGGGAAGAGAAGGCCCAAGCTGTCCTTATGCTTCTACTTACTTTTTTATGTAGGCAATGATTTTCAGATTGGAAATCATCTGAGATGTATGCTATGTTTCACAAGTCAGCCCTTATGTTTGTGATTATGAAAGGGCTGAAGATGTCTGATAGCAAAGGTGACTATAAAAATAGATCTCCAAAATTTCATGAGAAATTTGGTACAACTTTTTATCTACGTATTACAAAGAAAAAGAAGTATTTTAAGAGGCCTTATAAAAATAGTGGGCATAACAGCAAAGATTTTACTTTGTAGCAAAAACCTTTATGAAAGACTATAATTGAAAACTTGGCAGTTTTAAGACCAGAGAATAGAGAAAAATGTATAGAAGGAAAAAAAAAGGAAAACCCCAAGCATTTTAATTTCAAATCTGTATGATTCATTTCTATTTGAGATTGAATTTGGCCATCAGTCTTTTCCTTTGTTGTAGCTAATTATCAATGGCTAGACCACAATCCCATTTCCAATAGAGGATGATACCAAACATGCTTTAAATACAGGTTTCTTTCCTTTTTTATTCAAAGAGCACAAAATAATGAATTGACTAATGCTGTCTATAGAAGGCATTATTTTGCAGGATCCCAGCCTGGGCTCAGAGTTGCTGAAACTAGACCTAATTTATTAGGAACACCAATTTACTACTCGAATATGCTACTGGTTTTACTCTTAATCACATTTGGTGTTGAGGATTGAAGGATGAGGTTTCGATTTTTTACATAGTTCCTATACAGACATTATTTGTCCCCCAGGCTACTCCCCTTTTTCTGCTTTCTAAGCTGGACAATACCCCTGGGGTGCTCAAGAAGGGGAAAGAGCCAGCAAATCTTTCCTGCAAAGGTCAGTTGGATGTGCTCAGTCAGATAGAGAGATAAACTTCCGGCATAAAAGTTTGCTTTGTGCTTCATCTTGTATAATCACAAAGGCATGAGATAAGACCCTACTTTGTTTCTTGCAGATAATTTATCCTGTGGTGGTGAAGCCCCATGGGATGAATAGCCTCTTCCTTGCTTCATATACACTATGGTTCAGAGGGAGCATCCAGGAATGTGGAACATTTTTGTCTGTCTTTCCTGGGGAATTATTTTAGCTGCACCTCCTCTTTGGACAGGGCAACATGAATGCTTCACAATCCTGAGGGAAAATGATTACTACTTGGAGGAAAAATCTCAGTTTGAGAAACAGAATTGTCTCTGAGAAGTACTCAAACTGCAGGATTTTGGTGTAATAGGTGTGTATGTGAAATCATTAGTACTGGATTGAATCTGGTAGTAGTATTAATTATTCGTAGTGAGAAAACTGGCAAAAGAGAAAAAAAAATACTATGCCAGTTTTCCCTTGGGAAAATCCCTTTTTAGGTCCAACTCCAAGAATCTTATGCAGTTATCAAAACATTCTATCTTAAGATGTTCCTGTAAAGGATAGCAAAGAACATTTTTACTTGCTTCTTCATTAGAGGAATCCATGTTTTAGAGAAGCAACATCACCTTTGTACTGAAAATGGAGATGGGTCCATGCACAAAAATGTAATTCTAGTTGCGGGTCTGAAACAACATGAAGGTGAACATAGATCTCAGGTGATCCATGTAAGGCTGCAGCCTTACATTTGGTTTGTCTGCTCTTCTCCTTTGATATTATCACTAGTTTGGTTTTCCTCTCCTTGAGTCCACCTCTCCCTAAGTCCACACCTCACTGCTCCGTGTGAGCTGTGGGAGGTCACCATGCAACGTGCTCAGCAGAGGAAGCTCCCCGGTGCCAGCCTTTGAGCTGCAAATTCTCTGAAGGGCATGAGCAGGTCCTTCACCTGGCAATCAACAGGGTGAATAATTCTGCTGGGAATCCTACTACAAGCCAAGTGATAAACCAGAGCTTTACAGTAGGTGTGGGCTGACAGAGAGCCTTCTCAAAAGTCTGCATCACCCAGGAAAGGCCACAGCACTGCTCTGCTCACAGAGGCCTTGCATGGCTGCAGGAAGGACAGGTGCTGCAGATCCATTTTGCCAGCCAGTATCTTTCCTGCCAGAATGCACTCTGGAAAGTGATACTGATTCAAATATTTAGACAGATATCATGGGAAGGAAACTATCAATGATGTCATTAATCCTACAGGTGTTTTCCAGAGCAAGTGTCCAAGATCATGCTGTGATCAAAATCACCCTTGTGATTTTCTGTCTGCCCAAGAGTGAATGACATAGGAAAGTAGAATTTATGTTGACACTTTGAAATATTTTATACAGGGACAAGTACTGATAAAACTTTACCTATAATTTCAGCGATATCTTGATCAGTGTGTTCACCTACATTGAGCTGCCACAGAAAACAAAATCCTAAAACAGTTATTGAGAATAGCTGGAAGGCAGCTGTTATGTCTAGAGACTACACAAATCTGCTGTTAGCCATTTATGGCTTGCATTGTTGGGGAAATGACCCAATACTGATCAAAATCAACAAAAGAACTTGATCTAAATGAGCTACATATCCAAAGAAACTTGTTGAACCAAAAAAAAAAATTGTGAACAATGAACTACTATGACAAATCAAGCTCTTTTGCTGAAATATATCAGAGAGTAATATGTAACAATATTGTTTCTTATTTTGTTCCTCTGAGTGGTACAGGAAAAATCTGGGGCTTTATCAGCTTCAGGCTCTAAGTGGGGAAAGGATTTCATTCAGCTGTCCGCCAAATGTCAAATATGTTCTGAGACACATAAAGCATCTGAGACATCTTCTTGCAAACAGTGAATACGGCATATGACTACTGCAGATCCTTTCTGAAATTGCTGAAGGTTGAATGAGATGATTTAGGTGGCAGATGTAGCCCAGAGGTGCTAGTTGCCTGTGTGTGAGAAAATGAATTAAGACCTGTTTAGCTCAACCTGACAGCACTAAGAATGACTCACCTTATAGTAAAAGAGATCTTTCAGCAGATCTATAGATTTTTGTCAATAGAGTCATAGCTTTTCCTTTGTTACAAACCTGTGGATATTAAGGTGTGCCGCGGTGGCCACACTGCCCGGTGGCGTGACCGGCGACAAAGTCACTGTCCTCCTGACTGAACACCGCCGGGTGTCACAGGTGCGACAGCACAGTGCAGGATTTTTTGTGCACCTCGGGAGAGTGGTGGCTCTACCCAAGGGTCTATGGCCAGGGGCCAGGTGAGCAGGCGTAAGCCTTGTTAGCAGGTGCAGCAGGCGAAGGCGAAGAGAGAGGGAGGCCTCAGGTAGCAGCAAATTCCAAGATGTTTATTGGGAGCAGCTTGAAGGGAGCCAGCCACCTGAAACTTGCCGATGAACTGGCGTGCTCAGCTGTGGTTGCATGGGATTTTATTAGGGGGAGGAGAAAGGGGAGGAACAGGGAAACAACCAATAGGATAATGATGAGGGATTGACACATAACCAATGGATTTCCAAGGGAGGTGGTACAAGTACAAACAGGCCAATCACCAACCGAGGAAAACAGAACCTTCCAGAAAATAATATAATATGTATTAACCTACTTACTAAACATTACATAAACAGACCAATGGTGAACGGAGGGAGAGAGAACACTCCAGAACTAGAGGAGGGACCACATTCCAAGACACGCCTAATAGGCGGAGAGGCTAAACCTCTGTCCCATCCTCTGTTCCGCCCTCAGAGGCGGAGTTGTGGGCAGGGAAATCAACCCACGGGATGTCACTAATCTTGAAAGTGGGTTGAGCCGCCGCCACAAAGGTGGACCCTGTTTGGAATGCCTAACTTCAACTGGTCATGTGCAATTAAAGTTTTCTTTAAAACAGAGTCTCATCTCACAAATCCTGATACTTCAAAAGAACGTAACACTCATCCTGTATCAGACTGAGACAGAAGATGGACAATTGCATTATAAGCTCTTTAAAAGTCTGCATAACAACTGGAAAAGAGAGGATTAGAGCACTCCTTCTAGTCTTATTCAGTTTCAAAGACATACCAAGGTTAACATAAAAAAATTGAGAGTGTGGACTGCAGTCTCTTGTGCTCCCATCCCAAAGCCCACTCCAGCCTTTCAGGAACCATTGTTCAATTCCATTCCCAGAGAACAGTAGAAAAGGCAAGCTGTAAAGAGTGAAAAAATTCTACTGGCTTTTCTTGTTCTCTATAGAAGACTGAATATTAGTTCACAATCTTAAATATCTGTCACCACATCATCTGTCTTGCTTGAGTATCAAGACACAGTTAGTGGGTAATAAAGGCCCTCTAACTGAAAGAGAGGGAATACCCCATGTCATGAAACGTCATAGAATGTTCTGCTTCATGCTACATTTTATTATGTTAAGTTACTCTACATAGTTTTCATCAGGGGTTGTTTAGTTAACCTCTGCCTCATGAGATATTTGTCAATTCAATTAAAAAAACCCCATTAAAAANAGCAGGTGCAGCAGGCGAAGGCGAAGAGAGAGGGAGGCCTCAGGTAGCAGCAAATTCCAAGATGTTTATTGGGAGCAGCTTGAAGGGAGCCAGCCACCCGAAACTTGCCGATGAACTGGCGTGCTCAGCTGTGGTTGCATGGGATTTTATTAGGGGGAGGAGAAAGGGGAGGAACAGGGAAACAACCAATAGGATAATGATGAGGGATTGACACATAACCAATGGATTTCCAAGGGAGGCGGTACAAGTACAAACAGGCCAATCACCAACCGAGGAAAACCGAACCTTCCAGAAAATAATATAATATGTATTAACCTACTTACTAAACATTACATAAACAGACCAATGGTGAACGGAGGGAGAGAGAACACTCCAGAACTAGAGGAGGGACCACATTCCAAGACACGCCTAATAGGCGGAGAGGCTAAACCTCTGTCCCATCCTCTGTTCCGCCCTCAGAGGCGGAGTTGTGGGCAGGGAAATCAACCCACGGGATGTCACTAATCTTGAAAGTGGGTTGAGCCACCGCCACACAGGTGGACCCTGTTTGGAATGCCTAACTTCAACTGGTCATGTGCAATTAAAGTTTTCTTTAAAACAGAGTCTCATCTCACAAATCCTGATACTTCAAAAGAACGTAACACTCATCCTGTATCAGACTGAGACAGAAGATGGACAATTGCATTATAAGCTCTTTAAAAGTCTGCATAACAACTGGAAAAGAGAGGATTAGAGCACTCCTTCTAGTCTTATTCAGTTTCAAAGACATACCAAGGTTAACATAAAAAAATTGAGAGTGTGGACTGCAGTCTCTTGTGCTCCCATCCCAAAGCCCACTCCAGCCTTTCAGGAACCATTGTTCAATTCCATTCCCAGAGAACAGTAGAAAAGGCAAGCTGTAAAGAGTGAAAAAATTCTACTGGCTTTTCTTGTTCTCTATAGAAGACTGAATATTAGTTCACAATCTTAAATATCTGTCACCACATCATCTGTCTTGCTTGAGTATCAAGACACAGTTAGTGGGTAATAAAGGCCCTCTAACTGAAAGAGAGGGAATACCCCATGTCATGAAACGTCATAGAATGTTCTGCTTCATGCTACATTTTATTATGTTAAGTTACTCTACATAGTTTTCATCAGGGGTTGTTTAGTTAACCTCTGCCTCATGAGATATTTGTCAATTCAATTAAAAAAACCCCATTAAAAATAGTATAAATCAGATTTTTATTTTCCCCTTTTTCTAATATTTGATTATCTGCTCTTTTTTCACCTTTTCCCAAGGTTCCTTTATTTAGCTCTCATACATAAATTAGCTGATGAAGAAGGCTGGCTCCAAATGCATTTCACAGGTCCTTTGAGACGTGCCAAGACCAACAATTTAAGCCATGTTTTCTCCAAATAGGCAAAGCAAAGTTAATTTTTGTGGTTGTCCTTTGCTTGGATGTGTGGTGTGAGCTTTTCAGTGCCACCAAATCAAATACACGAACAGTTGACCAGCAGTAGCAATGCAATGACATTTCCACAATTTCATCAGGAAAATAATAAAGTAGCCCACCAAGACTTTTGGGAGAAGTCAGATGAACTCTAACACTGTAATTGTGGTAGGCTGGGGTTCAAAACAGGGTGAAACACTTTAGACCTATAGTAAATGTAAAGTGGTGACCTCTTGTGAAATAAAGCAAAACCATATTTGGTTACCACACATATTCTTTACACAAGCATTTCAATAGGTTTTAAAAAGGAACTAATAGCAGTAGCTATGTTAGTCCTGAAGAAGAATTAAATCTGAGGTTTTGACTGCCTGCTCTCTGCATGTTTTGCAACAGTATGGATATTCTACATATGGTACTAATTCCCTTATTGAATTAGTCATTGTACTTCCCATGTGCCAACCCAGCCCATCCTTCTGCCAGCTCCAGACCACAGATAAAGTCCAGGCATGAGTCCCATCCCAGCACAACAAAATTCTTGGTGGTGAAGACATCTTTTGGTCAGATTCCCAGAGAGTTTCAGGTTGTAGGAAGCAGTGTTCATCACCTTTCATTGCCTGCTGTACCAGAACACAGGGTGTTATCTGACACTGAGCTGTAATGTACCCCACAGCTACAGATGGCGAATAAAAGCACTGATAAAGGGAAGGGCCTGAACTTCAAGCCTGCTTTCACATTGCCAGGAGGAATGTCCTCAAGCTGCTTTGAAGCTTTCATTGAAATAGAAGGCATTTTGTTTTTGGAGGGAAGGAGGGTTATTATTTGTTTGTGTAAATAAACCCCAAAACTACAGCAAGTGAGAGGGAAACAGCCCGTGAACATTAAAGATCTTTCAGCTATAAATTTTAGAGTGTCCAAAGCAGGGCAACGGAGCTGGGGAATGGTCTGGAGCACAAGTCTGATGGGGAGAGGCTGAGGGAACTGAGGCTAAGGGATTGTTTATTCTGGAGAAAAGGAGACTCAGGGGAGTCCTTATTGCTCTCTACAACACTCTGAAAGCAGGTTGTGGTGAGGTGATGGTTGGTCTCTTCTACCAAGGAACAAGTGACAGGAGGAGAGGAAATGGCCTCAAGTTGCACCAGGGAATGTTTAGATTGGATATTAGGAAAAATTTCTTCATGGAAAAAGTTGCCAACCATTGGAACCAAATGCCCAAGGAAGCGGTGGAGTCACCATTCCTGGAAGTGTTCTATAAAGCGTGTGGATGTGGCACTTGAACTCATGGTTTAATGGTGACCATAGTGGTAGTCCTGGGTTGACAGTCGGACTTAATGATCTTAAAGGTCTTTTCCAACCTTCTATGATTCTATGAGTCTGAGGTAGAATAATTTGCAAAACAGTTTTCCTCTTGTGCAGTGTTTTGCCTGAGATGGTGCCCAGGAGCAGATGTTCAAGGAAGCTGTAGCTGTACATTCCCAGCATCTCAAAATCAGGACATCCCATGATTTCCTGAAACAGTTTGCTTTAGGCCCATAATTTGTAGGAGCTGTCTCTGGACACTCAGATATTTGTCTAGCACTTTTTTAAAGCTAATCTATGCTTTTGATGTCCAAAATTTACTGTGAAGATGAACACTATTGTTTTGCTCTGAAGAAAGAAAAACAAACAAGTGTATTTATGTTTGTTAATCTTCTACATGATAGTTTTGTGGAGTGCTCCCATTTGCTTGTTTTGTGGGCTTAGTTATCTCCTGTACATCTCTAAATCTTTCTGATTCTCAGTTGCCATTCTCCCTTCACTGTTTTTGTCTTCTTTTCCAGTGTTCCTGTTAATACAAAACACTTATCATCCAGGGGAAAATACATTAATATGACTTTTTAAAGTATAATGAGAGGTTTAATTTCAATTTCTCTGGTCCTCCATAGCCTTCAAGGTAGCTCTAGAATAAAAACCAAAAAATTTCAGATTTACCTTCCTTGCAGTGTCAAGGTAACAATTTTGGCTCTTCTTTTAATTTAAAAGATCTTTTCAACCTGACCAACTGGACGTGTGTTTGAATCCCAATAGATATTGATGCAATTCAGTGAAGCTACAGCTACTCTGTGCTAATAACACAAACATATTCTATTTCTTTTCTTCTGTCACTAAAAACTGCATTAATCTGAGGAGCAACTGCATGTTGATTTTCTGAACTAATTTGCCATTAAAAAGCTATGATAACTAAATAAGTTGGAAATAAAGCTATTTTGTTTACTATCATGCTTTTCTCTGACACCAGTATCCTAACATACTGATTTTTAACACTGAGAAGCCAGTAAAAGATGGTTGAGCACTCACTTTTGTATTCGTTCCAATTAATGAAGATGATGAAAACTTTTTTTGGCATGAATTAACTAAGAAGGATTTCAAGTTTAGGGCTTAAGCTCAGTTAGCAAAATGACAGCAGAAAGATAGACCAAATGATCAGACTGAGAAGTTACATAACAAATCTTAGTCTAGTGCATGCATAATTGTTAATGAGTAAAACAATACTGCAATGAAATTACAAAATCTGCTGATTCCAATGGTAGAATGCATCTCATCTACTCATGCTGGCATCCTTCTAAGACTGTTCAGTGACCAATTATTTTCCCTTCAAATATATCACACATGTTTCTCAGCAAATAAAATTCTGTGCTCAGGCAAGGCCAAGATGACAGTAAATATCACACTTCCAGAATAATTCTGGTAACACAGAATTGCTGTTATCATTGCACAGAAATAATGCCAAAGGAAAATGATAATACTAACACAGAACATTGCAGGAAGGCATGTGAATGACATCCTAACATGTGGCCTCAATTCTCTCTTGATTCAAATCTCTATTCAAAGGCCATAAAAGAGAAAGAAAATAATAAAAACAGAAGAAGAAGAAGAAAAAAACCACATCCAAAAACCAAACTAAGAAGCAAAAGAATACATGTAATACATATAAGACTTTCCCCTGCATTTTTTTCAGACTTATGGGTAGGCCCCAGCTTAGGCATGTAGTTTTGGTGCCTAACTCTTGAGGCTCTCAGTGAGGAGAAGTAAGTGAGCAGAGGTAGCTGGTTGCATAAGGTATTAGTTGAGAAGTTCTGAGTACCTGCTTTCTCTATCCATATCTTATGGAAAAGATTTCTGGGGACTGGACTGCCTTTGTATTTGTTTTATACAGAAGCAAACAGATTTACAAACAACAGCAATAAACCATAGAGTGCACCCAGATGAATCAATAAACAGTCAGTTTTCAGTTAGTGAGTCTAAACAGCAGAAAGATGTCTGGTGTCTCAGAGATGGTAGACTTTTTGGGACACACTATAAATGTGTAACACTTCTGCCCAGATTCAAAGGTAATATAGACTCCCAGAAAGATCTCAGCATGTGAAAAGCTTCGTAATTTCCCTCAACACCTAAATGAAAGCACTCCTAGCAGAAACACTGTAAAATGAATGTTGAGTTAAACTACAGCAATAAATGGGACAGGGCAGTCCTTTCTGAAGTTTCTGAAGAACAACTTCATTATTCTTTATTATTGTATCAGAGCTTGTGAGGCTCTGAAGTGCTGGTGCCAGTGAAAAGACCATTATGGTGATGGTCAGCTGAAATCTTTACATATCAATTAATAAAGTTCACAATGTTTTAGACTGTGTATATGAAAAAAGATACAGATTAGAGGAATTTAAACTCTTCGCTTCTTTTTATGCTTGCTTATGTGTGTTGGGGAAATAAGTAGGATTTCAATGTGTGACAAGATGTGAGACAAAGAGGGATGGATCCTGTTTGGTGAAGTCCTGATCCCTACACATTCCAGTATACTCAGAAAGTGGCTGGTGCATGAAACCTGCAAGTGCCTGGAGATTCACAGCTTCAAGTGCACTCTGTGAAGAACAGGGACTGATTCTCAGGATGCTTATGATTACTGAAGGACTCTACCCATTGGTATGTGAAGGGTTTTATTTTTAAAGATATAACTTACTGGAATCAAACAGAAAAGTTACTTTGTGTGATAAGTGCATTTTTCTAGAGAAATGCTGCTCATCATTTTCCAGTGAGCAAAATGGGGTATTTGGGCATTGCTAGCATTTATGAAAGAGCACTGTTTTGGAGTCAGAGGCTAGGAAACACAGACATTTGGGTTGTGATTTTAGCCAGTGTGAGTTTTGCTAAGAAAGCCAGCATAAGACAACATTAATAATCACTCACACCCTCAAAAGCACAGGGACTGACATTTGTGAGTTCAAGGCAAAAGCACATAGCTTCTTTTCCAGATACTTGGAGATCACACACTTAGTGCAGGTGCCATAAATCAGCTGAAAAATATATTGGCAAAAAAAGAGAAATTATCACAGTCCAAGGCATCTTATTTGATGAGGAGCAATGCATATGATTTATGGACAGGCACAACTTTTTTCATGTTAGAACTGGCCTGTTATACTCCCTGCTGAATGGAGAGTCCGAGGGAAACGTGCAGTCTGCAAAGCACAATCTGAAACAAGCCAACCTAAATCGTTCTGCTATGGAGAACTCCCACCCAATAACCCAGCCCAGCACCACTCATCTGAGAATGACTATGGAAATGTCAAAGGACGAGATCAGCGTTTGTAGGTACTTCCATCTACTTCTGTCATACGAAAATAGTTCATTTGCTGCCGTTAGTGTTAACAAGCTGCAGTGGAGTGCTCAGAAAAGAGGAAATATGAATTACACATATCCCTCGTAGCAGGAGATGATAAAGAAGGATTCCTTTTACCAATCACACTGTTGCCCAGAGTCAAGGGTCCCTCTGAACTTGTACTGTTCAATCCATTGTTTATGCTCGTCTTTTATTGGCTTTAATCAGAGTTTTGTGATTATAACTAATGAGATAATTAACTTCCTAAATATAAGAGAATTAAGAGACTAAACCAGCATCCAGGTGGGATCCATCTGACCTAATCTCAGCTCTAAGGCATCTAGGCTCAGTCCTGACTATCATTTCCCTGTAGTTAATGGAAATGAAAGTAATTCAGGAGGAGAAGTAAAATCTTAGAAGTTATTTTAGAAAAATTTTTTAAGATAGGGTTGGTCTTCTCTTGGTAACATCTCTGACTCTACACCAAATGTATAGTAAACCTGGATAACTAGCTTAGACAAGGTGCCTACATTTCAGACAGCTAAAGGTCGTTGTCTATCATCCTGTGCGAGTGAGTGCTTTTGCAGATTTCAATGAATTGTATACGCTGATGACAAGTAATTTTTTTTACTGGTGTGGCTAAATTTAAAAAAAAAAGTGATCAGACAAGCCTCAAAAGTTTAGTCACTCACATGGAAATGAAATATTAAGAGTTTTAATTGTGGTATTAACTTCTTTAATTGTGGTTTGTTACTTCTTGTCTAATTAAACTGTGAAAAATGGCACACAAAAAATCCTACACTTATGTTGTCTGTCTGTACTCAGAATTTGTAGGAATTTTGTTGAACTGTGAATTAAAGTGATTTCTTTAGACATATAGTGGGTACAGACTGGCATAAATTGTGCTGATGGAAAAGGAATGAAAAATACCTGGTGGTCTATTGAGTACATCCCCTAAAAAACACTCAGAGTGAGAGGGTCTGTTACGGAGATAATTTTGGACAGCCCTGGCATTTGGTTCAAGAAGTTTGCTTTCACATTTCCAACCTTCTTATGCCTCATTCAAACCAACTGGGATGGTTTTGCTCCTATTCCATGTAGAATAGGAACAAAACTGAATATTTTTGCTATTGGTTTGGATACTCCTTTTTCACAAGATTTTCTTATTCTGCCCACTGCAAAAATCCATCTCTTCCCTTACAAGAGTCTATTTATTTTATTAAAAATCTGGAAATTTCATGTTGATGCTGAAGGAATGAGTGCAGCCTGAAATGGAGACCACCCTAAAATGAATTAATTTAAAGAAAGCTCAGAAAGAAGTGGTAATGAACTGTTAGTAGTTTGAATTTCTCTCCAATGATATTGTAAGTCCAGTACCCCAAGTGGACTTTACAAGACGTATTCTAGGTATTTACTTCAAGTAAGGTGATCACCAAAGAAAGGTGCCTGGCTCTCACACAAATAAAATTAGATACCTAAATTCCTTTTTAAGGGGTTGAAGGCGAGTTCCTCTGGATTTTTAAATACCTACAAAAAATACCTGCCCTTCCAATTTGTTATTATACAGGGTCTAAATTAGTCGATCTGAATATGTGCTTCGATATAAGAACATATTCCTAACCAGTCAAAGCCACACAGAAAATCTGTACCAGAGGAAAGAAATGAAATTGGATTTCCTGACTCTGCATTTCGTTTCTTAACCAAAATTCTTTTTCCTGGTCCATAAACTGTGTTAATACCACTATTTCAATACTAATAATTTAAGGCTGTGTCAGGAAGTCAGTCTTTTCTAATAAATATACAATATTAACCTGATACTGCCTCACCTTTTAGACTGAAAACAGTGTTTCTAAACCTTAGGAGTCTGTCAGGAGCTAATAAGGTGTCTCAAAAGTCTGTAAAATGATCCTGGGGTACTCTGGAAGCATTGTAGTTTTGTTAAATTTGTTCTGTATGTGGTGATCATTATTCAATTTTTCTGAAATATAGTGCACATTTTCCCAGCCTGGCATACAAAGAAATAATTATTTTGTTACATTGTGATATACAGTATTAAATCAGAGAATTTTTTTCCTACTTTGGGGCTTCCAGAAAGTTCTAGTGTTAATTTTTGCTGAAATATTATACTGTTGCATCCTAAGATGTATGGAGCTTTGAACCCAGCTTTCCTACATCCTGCATCTGGTGGTTGATTTGACATGGTAATCTGCCACCAGGCCAAGAAGCCTGCTCATTAGAGCAAGCTGTACGACTGCCACAAGCTAACCAGGTGGAATTAGATTAATTAATTGGGAATTTCTGTTAGAAAATCAAGGCAAAATTAAAGAGTTTATGGGTAAGGTTAGCAGACTTGTGTAATATCTCTAATAATCTTGGATTAATTACTAGAGTGAAAAGGAATGCAGGTTTTGGGGTTTTTCATCTCATTTTCATACTTTCGTAGGAAATATTAATGCAGATTCAGGAGAAAAGACGAGCCTCCATTGCAATAAAATTAATACATAGATTCTGAAACATGACCATTATCACAACACAGCAAAACACAAATTACAGCTTGTAATCACCCAGTAGCCTTTGCCTCAGGCCAATATTTTCTATTTAAGCATTAATTTATATTTTTAGAAACTGACTCAAATTTGATTACCGTTTTAAAGAGCCTGTCATATCCTTAGGTAAGTTGCCCCAACATTCAATTATCCTTATCTAACGACTAATTATCCTCATTTTTTAAAAACAATCTTCACATTGTATTTGAGTCACTTGATCTCATCATGCTTTTTTTTCTTTTTTTCTGTTGCTAAACTGAGCAGTCTTCCTTTACTAAATGCTGAGCCAAGTCCTTCCTCATCAGACATGGGTTCTTCACTTGCAAGAGCTTACTTTTTAAGACTTGGACATGGCATAAGTGGTGCCACTGTTTGCATCCCTATGATCAGTCTAAACTATAAAGGGTACATGGCCCCCTTTCAGCCCTACAAGAGAAAGCCACTGTTTTTCAGTGCTGTGAAGAGCAAGAATAACAATGTACATGAGTCTTTTGAATAGGGTTGTAATTTTTAACCTATGCCTTTTTTGTCTTTTTCAACATTTTGATGTGATCCAGCAATTTTGTCTGTATGAGTGAGTCCTTGTGGCCATCAAATTCTCTGAGCTTTTCGCAGGTGAAAAACTCTTCCTACTGACACCTTTCTCCAAAACAGGACTTAAAGGAAGATGAAAGAACAGGCTTCCTATGGGAGAAAGAGAACAAAAGGGAGCAAGGAAAAGCCAAGGAAGCTTCCTAAAGGCTCCTCAAACAAAGATGTGAAAATGCTAGTTCTCCCAGGAAAACTGACTGAATAATTGATCATATCTTGATTCAAAAGTGGTAATAAGCAGTAACAAAGCTTAAACTCTTTAGGAAGGACTCCAGAATTATCAAAGAAAGTCATAGGCAAGGAAAGCAGTGAGTAAAGAAGGGGACCTGTCTGATGTCACTGAAGTATAAAACCTCTTTCACTTGCAAAATACATATATATAATACAAATAACTTCACACACATTTTGGAGATTAAATGGCTTCAAACCATTCCAGATTAGCTGCGATGCTTTAGAGTCTCTGCTGAGCTTTTGATCCAGTACACCAAAATTGAGAAGTGGTTAAGTCCTGTAATTTTAAAATTTTTCTTCTCAGAACATTAAAATGGAAAGCATAAATCAAGTTGGTTAATTAAAACTAGTGAAAGTCTTGTAAAAATAATTGACAATAAAAAAGAGGAAAGGAATTACTTTAGGAATGTTAACATACATTGAGTAGTGTGAAAAGGTAAATATAGGCAGAATATCAGGGGGAAAAATTCCTGGCAGAGTGGTCCACAGGAATGTGGGGAAGTGTCAGAAACCTGATTGCTCATGATATTTAAATCCAAGCTGGACAGACCACTAGCAAATCTGCTGCTGGGAGTGATTTTATATTAACTATAGCATTGATTGGATGACTTAATAGATCTGTTCCGTATCTGATTTCTATTAGTCTAGGATTCCCAGCTGCTTTTGCTTCCAAAGCCTCTTCCACTCTTTGGATTTCTTTATTTAATATTAACTAATAATAGCACTTTAACTGTCTGTCCATTAACAGAACTTTAGGTTTTCTTATGAAAATATTAAATTGGCAGATGATTAAAGCTTTCCACTTCTCGTTCCTCTTTAAAAGGGTAAAGTATAAACGTCTGCAAGTGTAGCTGAGACACTATTGAAAGTTCTGCCTTAGTCCTGCTCAAGTTTAACCCAAGTCCTCCTGCTTTGAAAGTAATGAAAGCAAAGATTTTAGAAGTCTAAGACTGAAAAATAGATAAAAGTACCTTTTCGGACTCCCTAATCACTTTAAGTTCTGATCAAAGTTTATTGCTACACAGCAACCTCTTGGCCTTTCATTTCTTCTTTCTTCTTTCCCTTGTTTCATAACTGACCCTACTTTGAGCTACTTGGCAGTGTTTCTTGCTGTGTTTGGTTCAGCTGCTTTTATTTTCAAGGATTGCTGCTATTGCCCACTCACAGTACAGTTCAGGGAACATGGTTATGACAGAGTTTATCTGCTGAGGCTTTACACATCAGCTGCTCTGTGTTTGTGTCTTCTCAGTGAGGAATCACTACCCCTTAGGGACCACTAACCTACGTGAACAGAGGGACACCAGGATCAGCCTGGTGAGATTTGGGTTCTCAAACAAATACTGAAATGGGGTGCAGCCCTTCACATTTAAATTCTAAATGCCCACCAAATTTCATGGACATGCTGGAGGACTTTGAGAACAGCTGGAGGCTTTGAGAGAGCAAAAGGAAAATTATGGCGGTGTGTCAGCCAGCCCTGTTCTGACAGTCAGTTTTAGGCAACTGTATTTCTGTTAGGTGGATCCACTGCAGGCTGGTGAACTTTTTGTCAGCGAGATTATTTAATATTATATACAGACTGTGGAGAGGGTGCTCTTGCTGGAGATCAAGTTCTCTGGTTTATATTTTGGCAGAAAAACTGTCTTCCAAATATTAGTATCTTCAAAACATTTTGATTAAGTTCAGTAATTCAGTCACAGAACATCAGAAATTTGAATGACTTCTTATTTTACTGAAAACAATATATAATTAAATTGCATATCAGCTAGATAAATCCCACTGTTACCTGGCTCTGTCAGCTTCCCTGAAGAGTGAATGGCTTCCCTCTAGGACGCAATATTTCCAGAGCTGCTAGTTTCAGCAACATCTTTAGCTCTCTGTTACGGGAAAGAGTTGGAAATTCATTGGCTTTCAGAACTTTAGGTAGGTAAATCACAAAACTTTAGCTATCAGCTCTAGTCTAGACACCAAGATTCCTTCTGCAATGACTGTTGAAAAATCAGAGTGTCCAAGGGACTTGTAACTTCACACACCTTGGAAGTTTTAATAGAAGACAAAAAAAGGAGAAAAAGATTCCTTTGTATCAAGTATAAATAATAGTCCAGGCACTGTTTTCCAAGGAAATGTCAGGAAGTTTTGAAGAACCCAAATGAAATAGAATAAATCACCTTCTCAAAGCATCTCTTTTTTTTCCCATTGACTTCTGAGGCAGCCTAGATTCATAGTTCAGACAAAATGTTTAACTTTTACATGATTAAAGTTAGAGAACAGTATTTTCCTGTTGGTACTGCATTTTAAAATAAATTGCACTAAAGAATCCAAACAAACAAGCAAAAAGAAGAGGGAAAAAAAAAAAAAAGAAGTAGAAAACAACCAGAGCAGAGATATAAGAAGGCGATATCGCTCTCCATTCACATCTCTGTGCGCGGTTTTCTTTACGATATAGTAACAGAGATAAATACAGCCTTACAATAACTGACAATACAGTCTTAAAATAATTTAAAAGTGCATGGGAAAGCTGTAAGTTTGTACACATTTAAATTGTGATCAAGATTCAGATTTTTCTTGAAACTTTTTTCTGTATGGAAACTTTTGAAGTGTGAATGTATGCGTACAGATTAATGAATAAATTACTTTTTAGATTGGACTTGAGATCAAGATTTAATACATGATACTGAATGGACATTTAAATTGAAGAAATTGAAAGAAACAACATTATGACAATATTGTACAGGGGGGCAAACAGTTTAGAAACATTTATAGGAAAATTGGACAACTTAAAACCAGAACATTTAAAAATCTTTTTATTGTATATCAACTAAACCATATAAAATTGCATTTTTGTGGGTGGTTGGAATACTGTTTTTATGGTATCTTAAACTTTTGGCTTAATTTATGAAATAACCTTGGTCTGAGTCAGTAAAAAATCTGCTGTGTTCAATGGACCTCAGAATTCCTCACTTCCTAACTGTGGTTTAGTTGTTGAATATGAAACCATTATATAAACCCTCTGTCTGCAGGGAATTAGGAGTAAACGCTGACTGTAGTCAGTTTTTCCTAAAACCACCTGCTACAAGGATTAGCAGTCCAGGAAAACAGACCAGAATGCAGGGCTGATGCCATGCTGTTTGCTGTTCCTGGTCTGCAGGGTATGATACCTGCATGTTGCAAGGAGGGCACAACCTCTGGGATTTAGTAGTTCTAATTCACTTATTTGTGTAAGATTTTAAAAAGAGGAAAGCAGTGTTAAAGTAAGAGATTAGAGGCTGCACATTGTAGAAATGTGAGAAGAAAGCAAGTAGGCTCAGCATAAATTCTTCATTTCTTCAGAGAGGATGATATGTGCACTGATCACAAAGTGCATGAGAGAGAAAATTATTATTATGTTCTGTCAAGTGTTCTCCTAACAGCTTGAAAGCACGTGGAAATGAGTGGAAACACTGATGCAAGAAAAGGAATAATGTTTCTAGATTTATAACACCATCAGCCCAGAATGCACAATTGCATGTTCCATTTCTCCTTTCCTTGCATTTTAGATGTAGTATAAAAAAGTCAGTGAGACACTTCCCATTCAAATCAGACAGCAGGCAAATAGTTAGTAGACAGGAGGAAAATCTGAAATGCACATGGATAGAACTAAGCAGGAACAAAAGGAGAGATTGTTCATATATCTCAATAATAAGGCATGGTCTATCTCAAGATGTCAGATTCCTTTTTTTAATGTGTTTATTTTTGCCCTTAGAATCAATAGTAACAACACAAATGAATGCCACGGTCTTCAGAAAAAAAATCACCCAAGTTTATGGGCTATGCTGTTAGATCTAAACTAGCAAAAGGAAGAGCAGCAAGGACTCTCTTCTCACCTGAAAGTCAACTGTGGTGGGCTGGTAGCTTCTGTATTTCTAAGCTTTCTTACACTCAAGGACTGGGTAGATGACTCCAGCTTCTTAATGAGAAAGGGAACCATCCAGGAGAGTCATAATTGGTACAGGCCCTGTGTGTGAAAGGGACTATTCCTGCTAATTGGACTGAGCTTCAGTGTCTTGAAAGTTTTTGAGTTAGTAGCAAAAGTGAGTGCAATCTCGGGCTGCTGACCTGTGTCAAAGCCACAATGTCTCAACTCCTGTTCCAGGTGGTTAAAACTGGCACGAGTATTGCTCCCATTCCTGCAATCACTGCCCCTTGTCTTGTGTGGACATGCAGCCATAAGAAGAACATAATTTGTTGCTCCATTTCCTAGCCCTTGTCTCAATTTGTACAGGAATTGGGTGGGATCTATCACTTAGACATCTGTGTGTCAACATTTCCATCTGACACCATTTACACTTGGTAGGGAGGAACAGTTTGGCTTGCGATTCTAGCCTCTCTGTGTTAGGATAAGATCAGTCACACCCAGGAAGCACCTATTTCACTCCAAAAAGGGTCTTCAATGATAAGGTCAGATGCAGAAATTTGTGTTTTAAACACATCTGTTTGAGCAGATAAGTTTTCCCTTTCCTGCTTTCTTTTTTAATTTGCACCCTTTGCCTCCATCACCCTCCAATGCTGTTGCACGCACGGGATTGAGACCAGAGTATAAAAAGCTGACAGACATGGGTAACAGCTAAAAAGTTTTGTTTAGCTACCCAACCTTGTTAAAGCTCTCTGTGCCTGTCAGACTTGCAACTTTGCCAATGTGAACTATGGCTTCATGGGGGGATATACACACTCTCTGCCCTTTTACATTGGTTCACCCAAACTTTATCTATAATTCTGTTAGATTGATTTGGAAGTGGAAAAACAAACGTCTGCCATCTGCTCCATGTTATTTATGATGATTTCTCCAATTAGGTCCAATTAACTTGCTGTCAATGATTAAATGTAATGGGTAATAATAACTTGACTTCATCATTACCACCAGCATTATTAGCTCATTGATTGCAATAATTTCAAAAATTACCCATCAGAATAAAATATGTTTAGCACCTGGTTTGTCTGTTTAGGAACATCTGCTATAAACATGTGATATACGTGGAATTTAATGTCTCATGATGTGAAAGGGAAACATATAATCTGCACTTTAAGAGTCAGCACTGGCACAAATTTATGATGAGACAATGAGAGGATCAAATAAAAATCAGTTTAGAATTTATTGCTGGACTCCCAGAACTGTCAAAACAGGAATGGAGCAATCGTATATTTACCAGCCTGAATTTTTTGTCTAGCAAGGAGATAGTTCTGTTCATATGATCTGAATTTACATGCCTGTGTTCTGCTATAACCCGTGGTCATGGATGAACTGGATGGGTGTGGAGAAAGTGGGCTGGGTATCCAGCTTGCCAAAGAGAGAGGTTTTTATTCAAATCCCCAGGCCTAGTTTGTTTGGCCTCACTTGGAATCTTGCATAAAAGATTTACAATAAAGTGCTGCATCTTCTTAAGTGCTGCAGGGAGCAAGTGAAGGCACAATCTTCATTTCCTTACTGTCTCACAGCAGCAGTTCTCTCTCACTGTGCTCCTGCTACATGCAAAACAAATACATTTGTCCATGATAAGCTATAATTGCCATCTCCTAGGTTTGCCATGTGTTTTAGGTCAAGTGTCTCACTGTCATGCAATTCTGTTTTCCCTGTAACCATATAGAAATACCATGGAATAAGTGCTGTCTGGAATGGTTTGCAACAGACTGTTCAGACAGCTAATGACTCCCCAGTCTTTAAGTGTGCCAGTCAGTTCCCCTTCCTGCAAACAATTTTTTTTTGAGCATCATGAATGTTAATTCTCCTAATTCACCCCTGATTTACATCCTTTCGTGGGCATAGGGGGTTGTTAAAAGAACAAACTTTGGTCTTTGTTATAATTAAAATCCTCTTAACCACCCTCTCAGAAATGCTCAGGAATAATGTTTTATTTTCACAAGCACCTAGAAAACAAATCCCAGTTTAAGATTCCTGAAAACTGAAAAATTTGGAAAAAAATCTAGTAAAATGTCTGGCTGTTATTTATACACTGACTGCCTGCTTATTGGCTTGAGAGATCTGAGAAACATTAATTCTACTGGTATATTTCTGACTTAAGCCACACTTTTTTTTTTTCTTTTTTTACCTAGCCCAGTCTTGGAAAAATAAGCAAGGCTTTGGCTGGTCTCACCCCTTTTCTAACATTTCATTGCCCATTTTCCCCAATTTGCCATATGGAATGTAAATTAAGGTGTTTTTTTCACTTAAAAAAACATCATGTCTTATCAAATTTTCATTATTTGGCTATTGAACAAAATGCAGATTGGTAAGCTAATGCTTATTCGGTGTGATTATTTCACTGGATATTTGGCGCAAAGTCTTCAGGAAATTCAGTAGTCTAGCCTTTAAACCTCTGATCTTTTCCCATTGGCTGTTCCTAAGAAATATTGAACTACAAGAAGCTAAACAGCTCCATAGATATTGTTTGACAGTTTGCTTTAACGCAAAAATGTGTAAGGTTTCGTACCCAAAGCCCCACTTAGTCTCTGTCTGTAAAGCACTGCACTCTGGAGAGGGTGGTAGGCATTATCTTCCCCATCACATGAATGGGAAAAAAAATTCCTAGGTGTTCCAGCAGTTTCTCAGCTCAGATGTTCTTGTTTCCTGGTATTTTGCACAGCCTGTCCATGACTTAAAATGTCAGGTCAGATTTTCACTTGGAGCTTTGTTGATTTACAACACATGAAGAAATCCCAGGGTTTTGAAATATGCAGAAAATATTGCTAGATTGGTTCTGCTGCTCTGCAGTTTTCTCTTTGTAAAATAAAGAATCTTTTACTTAGACTGGAAAACTATGTTGCTGAAGGAGGGAAAAATCTTATCTGGGTGTGAAGCTCATCTTTCTCATCCTTCACTGTGTTACTCTGCTGTGTCTGATCCAGACCAAATTAAGGTGCCACAGAAATGATATCTCTCTTTAAGATGGTAAAATATAGGCTGTTTTTAAATGGACATGCAGAGAGGTGGTCATAAGACCAAAATTCAGCCTACAGTGCTTCAGCTCTTGTAAAAGATCTTGTAAAGCAGAAACAGTGTTATTTCACAGAGGTTATCACTCAGGTGAACTTGGAAAATATGAGAAGAATCAAGTTCTTTTTGATTCACTAATGATTATCTACCAAAAATATACACTTTATGATTACTGGGATTTTAGTTGATTGTATCCAGAAGATGACAAAAAAGTCTGCCTAAATCATTGTCTAAATTTTGGATTAGGTATTTTATTGTTGTTGAAAAGTGCTTTTCTGTATATGGTGTTTTGGTATTTGTCTGTTTCATTTTGATCAAAAATTCCTCCAAAACCTCTTCGAGAAAATCACAATATTTTACTTGGATTTTTTTTCCCTGCAGTGATGAGTTTAGTGCATCCTAATATCCAAGCCCTGTAATGCCACAGCTCAGAGGATTACTTCCTGCAGGACCTGATATGAGTCACCTCCTCTTACTGAGGCTGGATACCACTGTACTAGTTAGGAGAGAGAGTTCAGCCAGGGAACCTGAGCTTCCAGTCAAAAGCAGAAGGCTACAAAACTAGGTATTTGGGGGTTTTTATCGGAAATATCATACAAGAACTTCTACAAGCCAAAAATACTATTTTTCTTAAAAGTTAGGTTTTTGATTTTTGTGTTCTTTGGAGAATATGGGAAATTCAGCCACCTCTTGACATGCTAAAACAAATGTGCTCTGTGTATTGAAAAAAAAATTTGCCCTTTCTCGAATAAAGCTACGAGTAATTATCAGTGACTCACCAGACATATTGTGAAGGAGCACTCCTTGCATCCTTTTCTTTAGACATCTAAAGATTGAAGTGCCTAAACTTGAAGCTGAATCCCACTTACCCTCAGCAACGCTGGACCAAGAGATCTAAAGCTCAGATTCATCACACAGTTTAAGGTACTGATCTGAGCTGTGCAAGATGGCTACCTAATCACACTAAGCTGACATGTCCAGAGAAAAAGTAATTACAGCTAAAATCTCTGCCAATACATCTGTCTTTCATATTTCTAGGACAGCTATTTTTCTAGTAACAGAATGTAGATGATGTGAGCATGCTCCCAGTGAAGGTGTCTCAGTTACAAAATGCAAAATGGGGTGAATGTGGACCAGAGTACAGGAAGCTAATTTACCCCAGTACATCACAGCCCAGATTTTTAGTTGTTTAAACAGCTGGAGTCAACGAAGCTATGTTCATTTAAGTCTGGTTCTATGGACAAGGCAGTAGTGGAAGCAAGGGTTTTGTTTTCAGGAAATACCATATTTTTGTCTGAGATTGGTTTATGAAATAGAGATAAACACACAATGTTTAAAAAACCCAGTAATAACTGTGTTATGCTCAAAAAAACATCAGCTGTCATGTAGGTAAAAAAGAAATAGCAAACACAGTTCAACAATGATTTATGCAAATTAATACTTAGGGCCGAATAACTAATTTGGATCGCTTTTGCCCCCTGTTTTAGTCCCTTCTGCACTGTTGAACAAAGGGAAAAACATAGGGATTATACTGAAATATATTGATTAAATCAACGCTGCAAACAGCTGCATTTTGGGAGACAGAACTTAGGTTAAAAAGCTATGAAAAAAAGTACTTAAAGTTTGTATTCCTTTGAGCATAAACACAGAAAACAGGTGCTTTGGGAGGCATTTCATCCAGTGACTGAAAGAAGTATCTTTCTTCACTAGGAGTCATAATGCATCTGTTTAGAAAATCTGCTTTTCAAACATATTTTTCGACCGAAGTTTCCTTTCTTATTCATCTAATTATTCTTTAAAATCCTCTTTTGGTTTCACCACAGTATATTAAAAGATTTTCCATCTACTTTCTGCTGGAAGTTCTGGGCTCATGCTCTTCTGGGTGATTTGGGTCCGTGAACTCTGTCAAGTCCTGTTTCCCAATGTGCCAGTCATCACACTGGAGAGCGAGGCTGGAGGCAAGCTGGAGAACAGCTCGAGATGTTCTCCTGTGGGGGGACAGACCTTTTGCTAGAATCTGCCAGAAAAACTGGTGCATCAGGGATCAGCCAGTCAAATAACTGAGTCAGGAAGGTTTCTCGTAAGAATTTCTAGTGACAGCTTAATTCTGTGTCACCTGACAGCACAGAGCCTCCCTGGGGTATCACATCCCTCTCTGAGAAGCAGCACAGGGACTTAAACCTGTGCCGTGTTTTCTTTCCTTACCCAATCCTAGCTAATATCACTATTTGGTAACAGGCTTGGTGATGGCACAGCAGAAAGAGATCAAATGCATCTGGAGACATATTAATACCCAAGTCTTGTCAAAAAGTATATAACCTGAGACAGTAGGTAAAGTCCTTCTTCTGATTCACACTAAATGAGAACTCCTTCTGTGCTTAATATGCCACATATTTTCTTCTGAAGAAGAATATTTTGTATTTCTATATATCTTCCCATTCTATGTTTTTACAGGAATTCACAACTTTAACACCTTTAGCCTCATAAAACCTGCTGGGTTTGTTATCTCTGTTTAACAGAAGGGAAAACTAAAACAGAGGCAGTAGAAGAACATGCTTACCAGCACAAGGCATCTGCAGCAGCGCTGGGATTGGAGCCCAGGTGCTCCTGGATTTTTAGCCTTCTTCAAAGCCACCCCTGGATTTTACGCTAGAGAGCTGTAATACTTTTATACACTGTCACTGTTCAGAAAAATCCCATATATAATCATTGATTAATACCTAGTAGACTTTCTATTTAAGGGTCCCAGTCCTTACTAAAACTCCATTGTATTCAACACAAAAACAGAGATAGGAATTATTTTTATTCCAAACACTGAGTGTGTAGTTCCAAACAAGCTTTAGTTGGAGAAAACCAGAAAGAATGAATGGAAGACATAAAAGCAAGACTGACTGCATGGCAATATACATTTGAAATTCCTCCCCCAAATCCATTTGTTTTTTAAAATCAGTAATGGTATAATGATACATTGCATAAACAAACCCAACTTTACACTCTCAAGATTTACTTTATGCTTGAAGACTGTTTTTAATAACTTTACACTGAGAGTATTTTACATTTATATTATATATTACAGAGAACCCAAACTGAAGACTCAGTTATTCCAATTTGAATCCTTTTACAATTTAAAAAGATCCCAACCTTTCTTCCACATTTTTCAACATCATTACTATCCAGCATGGGTTTTGGCCTATTGCCTCATCTCTCTTTTATACATTCTAGTGTCTCACTGAGAGCTGCTATGTACAGCCAGTAAATTCACTTTCTCTTATCAAGAGTGTTATTTTCAAGTAACTCCAGCAGATCAGGTCTATTAATTACTGGCATTTATAGTTAGTTAAACACAAACTGCTTGATTCCACATTGCTTAACCAAACCACTTTCCCAGGTGTTCTTCCTACTGCATAGTTGAAAGTTTCCAAGATTTCCCTTCAACAGATGTTAAACTCCCTGGTCTCAGTTTCTTGGTCTTTAATCTCTTGACCCTTTTTAAACTAATGGAGTTGTATTTGCCACTTCCTAATCCTCAGGAATCTCCTTCATTTTTAAGAATGTCAGTTAATTTAATGCCTTTAACTAATGCTTGTGAAATCACATAATTTGGAGCTGCGGCTATATCTGCTGTAAGTGCACTCATTTTTTGTTTTTCTAATTAAAAATTTTGCTTTTAACTCTAGACTGCCTTTTTTTTTGTCTCTGGAAAATTGATCCATTGTTTAGCCAGACTGTTGTTCCACCTTCTTCTAAGACAAAAAGAGAGTAACTGTTTAGCAGGTCTTTTTATTCCCTTGTGCCTCAAATGGTGAGCTTTACTTGCACAGAGGAAAATGAAGTTGCAGAAAGAAAAGTAGTTCCCATATATTTTTCTATCCTCAATAGGACTTGAGTATTTCCAACATTACTGTAGAAATGTGAAACCATATCAAAAAACCTTCAGATTGATTAAAAATTGTGAGATAGCCAGCAGTTAACAGCATTTGGGTAACTCATTGACTAAATAGTCTCACTGCTTTTCTTGGGTTTCCTTTCTTCCAATGAGATCTTAGTGAAGGAACCACTTAGAGCTCATACACCAAATCAAGAGCTCTGCTGAATTGAAGCCCACGTGTGCTGAAGGGAAACGTGATGGTATATTTTCTTTGATAATTGAAACATTTTGTAGGCCACCCTCACCTTCAGACAATTATGAAGAATGTCTCAGAGCATTTTGAGCCTGAGTTTTTCCCAGACAATCCAAATGGGAGTTAAAAAATATATACTAACAAGTTCCAAGGAGCATATTTTGACTTTTTGTTGAGAGCTGTGAAACCTTTTCCCACTGACAGTTTTCTCTTGACATTCTAAAATCTTTTTCCCTAGTTACAAAGTTCTTCTGACCTTATTCCTTGGACTCCCATCTCCTCGTAAGCAATATTAGGTATCCCCAAGGGTTACATTCGCAGAAGCAGTTCATACTTTATCTGATATGAATCATATCTTTTGGCTTCAACTTGCAAAGTTCTTCGTGCCCTTGAAACTGAGCTCTCTCAGATGTGATCCATTCACTTTCTGAAGGCTCTATTCATGTGGAATTTCACTGGAGTAGGTTTGGACATCCATACATGTTCTGGAGTATACAGAGATTTGAAAATTAAGAACTAACTTCTTTGCCAGATGTGTTGGAAGTTTCATAGGATCTAAGCTGAGCAATGATAATTTTTTATACAAGATCAAAATGATATTGAAATTTTATTCATTATGAACTTGTCTGAATCTTCTGTCATTATGGTCAGACAAAGGACTGACATTTAATTGGAACCACTTACTTTCTAACATTACTAAGCAAGGGAAATCTAAAAAGCATGAAGGTTCAAGAAGTGTTGATGGACTCTATTTAGTTCAAAACTCCCACAGGAGCAAAGGTCTTTAAATGTAATGTAAATCAAGGAGGTTTTACTTTCAAATGCTGTCACAGGAGAAGTCAGTGGAATTGTGTATGGAAAAAGAAATGATAAATTCTATTTCTAATCTTAAAAGTCCAGAAATTTCAGCTTTCAAGGTTTGTTTTGCATTGAAGAAGAATCTTAGAAAGGAAGAAAGTGCAGCAGAAGATCAAAAGAAGCTTTGTTGAAACTACCTGCTGAATTTCTACAATGAGAGAAAAATCCTGTAATTCCTCTAATATAACTAAGATTTACTTATTAGACTGGTTGATGGCCAGTTGAACATGAGTCAGCAGTGCCCTGGCAGCCAGGAGGGCCAGCCCTGTCCTGGGGGCATCAGGCACAGCATCGCCAGCCGGGCGAGGGAGGGGATTGTCCTGCTCTGCTCTGCACTGGGGCAGCCTCACCTCGACTGCTGGGGACAGTTTTGGGTGACACAATTAAAGATATTAAACCTTTAGAAAGCGTCCAAAGGAGGAAAGTGAAAGTGGTGAAGGACCCTGAGGGGAAGCCGTGTGAGGAGCAGCTGAGGTCACTTGGTCTGTTCAGCCTGGAGAAGAGGAGACTCACTGGGTCTCCAGAGAGGGGAGACCTCACTGCAGTCACAGCTTCCTCATGAGGGGAAGACGCGGGGCAGGCACTGATCTCTGCTCTGTGGTGACCAGTGACGGGACCAAGGGAATGGCATCAAGCTGTGTCAGGGCAGGTTTAGGCTGGATATTAGAAAATGGTTTTTCTCCCAAAGGGTGGCTGGGCACTGGAACAGGCTCCCCAGGGCAGTGGTCACAGCACCAAGCCTGACAGAGCTTAAGGAGCATTTGGACAATGCTCTCAGGCACATGGCGTGATTTTTGTTGCTGTCCTGTGCAGGACCAGCAGCTGGACTTAAAGATCCTTGTGGGTCCCTTCCAAGTCAGTTTATTCTGAGATTTTGTGTTTGAGTGAATAAATAATGAACTTCACGAAGAAAGTTTAAAGCTCAAAAAAAAAGAGAAATCAGCAGCCTGAAGACTTTTCAGTCCAAAGTCTCATTGATAACTGAAAGCAAGGACTGCCAAGCAGACATTATCACTGTGATATCTTACCAAGAGGGCATGAATACTCTTTGGATAAAATGGAACAAAGATATAGAGAAATCTGAGTGCTATTTGAGATTTTGGGTTTAAAAGGTCTTGCTCTGGATTCGTGAATGAGAAAAGTGAAGTTTGGGAAGCAGTTGCATTGTAAAGGCAGTAGGAAAAAAAGAAGGCAGGGGCAGGGTAAAAGAAAAAAAGTAAGGAAAAGCTTAAAGTATGGACTATAGATGAACTGTGAAGATAATGATAAGTTTTCCACAAAAAAATTTATCTAAGCTAACTAAAATAGTGACATTTAGTATTGTCTTGCATAAAATGCAAAGTATCCAGGTACATATCTAATTAGATTTCAGATTATCTTTCAAACACTTTTTGTGTGAACTACTCCTCCCTATAGTAATCTGAATTCAGAACAAGAAGCTCTAGGTATATAGTACATGAAAACCACATCTTGAGGTCTCACTTTTTACTTTACATATTTGGCCTGAATTTTCATTTTTCATGACCACAGAAATGAAAGAATCTAAGGCAACATCTTCATATCTCATCTTGACCAGTTGCGTAGTCTATATTTGGCTATTCCATGATTTAAAAAAAAAATCATTATCTGAAATCTGTATGAATGCAATTAATCTTGTATTTCACAGCTATGGCTTATATTGCTTAAACAAATAGTCCTTTATTATTTCCATTAAAATTATTTAAATAATAAACTCAGTATTTACATGCTTAGTAGAATTATCAGAAGCTTGGTTTAATTAATGACAAAGGTGTCACAATAAATTGTTCAAAACATTTAAATGACCTGACATTGAATTTCCATTTTTAAAAGAGATTTGGGCACTGAAACATAGTAGTAGATAACATCTTAACTGTTAGACATAATTTTTTAAAATGGAATGTAAATTAAGCACTTTTGAATGCTTATCCCTTTATGTAGCTCCACAGAGTCCAGAGTCTAAAAACTGTTTGGCCATTGCCTTTTCACATTTGTCTTCCCTTGAAAATACTGTAAAAATGTTCTTCCTGTCATGGTCATGTGTAAAAACACCCATCTTTTTATCAACTGTATTTTGTGCTGGTGTCTCCTGTCACCTTCCCAGTAGCCTTCCTCACTTCTTGTCACATCTCTGAACCCGTCGACCATCCGGATTTAACTAACTCTCTGCAGCTCGCTGCAGAACGCATTCCTCTGTCAGCACATATGCTTCTCATTCACCAATATTGTTATGTGTTCTATTTTCCCCCCCTTCTCTTTTTTACTGCCACTACCTTGTTGGCACTGTAAAAAGAGAATACCTTTAAAGGGCCCTGAACCACTGTCATTATACACTCCAGACAGCAACCCAGGGTGCAACCGGCATCCCACCACAAGTAGGAAATGAGAAATTCTGGGCTATTATGAGAGCTATTGAATTTTTTTTACAGCAGCTTAACATAGGTTATTTAGCTCAGGTGTTTCAGTAATGGTAAGGCATATGGAAAAAGCAGTGCTTTGGGCCCTTGAGCTTTTTCGGATCTCTTTCACCTCAGCACACGAATCTGTAATTCCCATGAAAAAGCCACGGTAGCCCTGGCAAGGTAGGATTTCAGGCATATACCATATGCCTACTCATGTTATTTCTTGCATATCTTTGGTAGCTGCAGGATTATAGGATTTTCTTTGGTACCCTGCATAGTGGGTCCATTGTCTTCACATACCATCTTCTCTGAGGCAAGCACCCTTTTCTTCCAAACATTTTCAAGCAATCCTTTAGAAGTGTTTTAATTTTTTCCCTTATTTTAGTTTCTTTTTTTTTAATTAAAAGAAGTAAACCTTTTCTATATGAACATTTTTTCTTGTAGAATGGACAATTGATTTACCTTTGGGATTTTGCAGACATGTCCCCTTTTGCAGCACAGCTGCAAAGCCTGAAGGACTCAAGAATGTGAGGAGAAAACCAGCCCGGGCCCCTCTGGCTTCAGCATAGCTAGGATTTCACCCCATGTGCCCTGAAACTGGAGGTCACGGCCAATGTCTGCAATATGAGACTGGGATGAGGTCACTAATCTAATCATGACCTAAGCTTATGCTGGAATTCTTGACTTTGGAGAGACAGATGCAAAAGAAACCAGTTTTGGGGGCCCTAATAAGCCATTTAAATGCATCAGTGAGGTGTCCTCGTTCACCAGATTTTTATATTCATTCACACTGTCTTTTCAGGGAGATTCAGTAAAGATGTTCTTTTTCTGACTCAGAAATGCCAGGAAGAGTATGACTTTGTTCAATGAGATTGAACTTCTGTTGACAAATTTTTAGGACAACAGTTATCTCTTTCAATAAAATTGTACATCCTTTAGCTGTATGGAACACTGTTTTTTTCTAGAGCCCTTAAGACCAGGAAAATATTCAGTATGGAAAACAAGAATGGTTTCCACACTGAGAAAAATATTAAAATCTTTTCAAAATTCAAAGATGTCCAAGGAAAGAACCATCTATTTTCTTACCTGTGTCTACTGTTCTGTCAGTGTTTATGAGTTTGGGATACATGCATAAGTCAGGAAGCTGGGGACATTCCTTTGCAGAATAACATTTTTACCTTAAAAATTTATAAAAACATGAACAGTTTTGTACCTGAGGCTTTAGGTGATTGTCCTCCCACCCTTACTTCTCTGTGGAGGAGTTAATGAAAGTTTTGATATTATTTAAAGTACTGGAATGTACCTAGAGATGTTATGAATGGGCAGAGTACAGGAAACAAAGACAATAGCAGATTCTTTACTGTCATTGGTGCACAGTGTGGGGGATTGTTCCTAAAACTACTTCAGATAAAAATGCTGTGGTTTTCTTTTGTCTTTTGAAAAACCCAAACAAATAAGCAAATAAACAAAAAGGCCCAACCAATCTGTGGTATATATTTAAATGCAAATAGCTCAAGTATTAGGTCTTTTTGTTAGCCAAAAATTACAACTCTGTCATGCTTTCAGAACACAAAAGCACTGTGGTGATGAGTCTAATAGAAAAGCTTACAAATACACAAAACAAATTAGCAAACAGCTTCAGAAATTCCTATCTCCTGACACTGGTAAAATCAAGCCTTCTGGGAAAGCATTGTGACATATACAGAATCAATCTATGAATTTATGTAATATTCCAGTGTGATTCTTTATTTGGCCTTTTAGCTAACAATATGGTAGTGATGCCATGTAAAAAGAGTACATTTTCTCTAATAAACTAAAGAACACTCATCCAATTAAAGCGCTTCATAATCTACATGGTCCCTGCAATTTCTGGATATATTTACTATTTCTTAATGTCAACAAAAGTGTCTTTAAATATAAAAGCACATTCTTTTGTCCTGAGAAAACAGATTTGTTTTAAGCCCATTGAAATGCACAACGAAGAGGAGAAGAAGCGATATCTCCACCGGACTTCTTATTTTCGACATCTGGTTGTGGTCCATTGGGAGAAATGTAAGTAACAGTTTACCACATGGATTACAAATGTGCTGAATTGCAAGAATGAATATTAAATGAAAATATCCATAGCACCTGCAGCTTGTCCGGGAGAATTCCCCTTGTGTGTTGTGGGTGGGTTTTCTGAAAAACCCCCAGTGAGATGCGAACTGCAACTGCAGCTGCTTGTAGTAGCAGCTTGTCTAGTGTTACCGAAGAGTTTGCAGATTCTGTTCCCTTCAATGAATCAACATTGATCAGGGCTGCCAACACGCTAAAAAAAGAAAGGGAGGGAGCAGAAGAAGGGTTGCAGGGGAAGGATTATGAACATTATGATTATTCCCACAGGTTTTGGATGATCAGGAAAAATTTTAAAATAGCGATTAAAAAAAAAAAAAAAGAAGAAAAAAAAATGAAAAGGCGAGCTAAATGCTTGATGAAATATAAAGCCAGTTTGATGTAACTGGGTGAGAAAGCAGTGTTTTCTCTGTCAAAAGGTCAAGCCTGTTTTTTTCTCAATAGAAGCCCTGCAATTGTGTTTTGCTGACTTCATATACATTCTGTATATGCTGCACACTGTACACATGTGATACTTGGCTGGATTTCAGATGCAGTGCTAGAGGGGATTAAACAGTGGGGAATGTTTCCCCCTTAGTATTAACTTTTTCTTTTAGAGAGATTGAGCTAATTCTACACGAACATGCCTTGAAAACAGAATGGCTCATTAAGAAGTGTGTGACTCCCCATTTTGAGTTCACCCTTCAAAGAAATGGTGAAGAACAGACTCCTCATGCTTCATATCTTTTTATCAGGCCTCTCTGAAGAGCACTTGCACATTTAGGCAGAGCATAGTGGAAATCAAAGGCAGACCAATGCTGGCAGCACAAAAAGGGAATTGCTAGTCTTTCCTTTGGGTTTTATAATGTCAAGATGATAAAAATATGAACATCAAGTAGTACTTAATTTTTTTTCTTACTGAAAGAAAATAATATTTTTAGCTATAAGAGGCTGCCAAATTATTCTGTTTTGGAATTTGTGTAGGATCTTGCTACTATTACAGAAAAATGAAAAATTTTAATGCACATTTCTTTGGATGTCTTTGATTCAGGTCCTCAAGGAAACCTCAATCCTGCACAAAGATTAGAAGAGAGTCACACAGCAAATACTTGTTACTCCGAGGCAGCCTCAGTGGGTGACTACCTCCAAATGGTAGTTTTACTCTGGAGATGGTACTTCTACCTTTGGTTCTAGCCTGCTGCACAAATATTTGGAGCATGTCTAAAGAAGCCCATTGAGTTGAACTGTTTATATGCAGTTCCAGATTTTGCATCCCTTGGTTTTATACCTCTGTGAATCACAGTCTGATGCTGACAGATGGGATATGGAACACACCACCTCAGTCATGGAGGCTCCAGCTGGGTGCTCCTGCTATCCCTCATGAGAATATTAAGGTGCACAGCCCGAAGAGGAGGAGGGACTGAATCAGAAGAGGGAGCTCTAGCTGTGCTAATGAGGCCAGAAGGGGCTTTGTGTTGGAGTACACCAAAAGTAGGAAAAGAGAGTCCTTTATCTTTTTTCATGAAGGAGAAGGAGTTTTATTCCTTTCTGCCCCTCTGGAAGTCATGTTTTCATCCAAGTTTAATAGCTCCCAACAGACTCTCCAGCAACCTATTGTGCTGTGCTTCTTTCCTCCTCCCTCTCTCTTCTTTCCCTCCTAGCAGCAAAGAATCAAGCTACCCAGGAATCTCTGATGGGGAGACTTTATTCTTTTAGCTTAAAACCTTTCATGAATTCGGTTTATAAACCTATTGTGCAATATCATATTAATCTACACAGGAGGACTTCTATGTAATGGTCTTCAGAGACTTTGCAGACCTTGGAACTATATCTTTAAAGGAACCAGAACTATAAATGTTCCCAAGTCAGGGTCAAATATTGGCTGTCCCCTATAATTAAGTGAAATTCATTCGCTGAGAGAGAAAAGGCCTTTCTATCTATCGTGTGTGGCCTTTTGTAGGCACTTCCTTCTTTGTCATTTTTTTCCCAAGATAAATGAAGGTTCCAAAGGAGTCAGCAAGTATGATGTTCCTTCTGAGTTCCATTGACCTGGCTTGGACATTGCCACTGTGAGGCAGAACAGAGGAGACTGCAGCAAGGAACAAGGGCTTTTGTCTGCTTGGAAGCTTCAGGAGATGTTTGGTGTGTGGCACTTGGGGAAGGGCCCTCATGCCCTGTCCCAGTCCTGTTAAGTGTTGTGTTCAAAGGCATGTGCAGACTCCTTAGAAACACCACCACGCTGACAGAACACTCAGCTTTCTGTGTTTCACAATGAATTTGCTTAATATTTCACAGGGGAAATTACTTTCTGGAGATTAGGATAAATGGCTGTATTTTGTGCTAGACAGAAACAATCTAAGAAATGAAAAAATGTTCCTGCATTTTTAAATTCTCTTATACAAAGGCTCCTGGGTTTTGACCAGGAGCAGGTGTTCTGCACACTGCAGTTCTTTTTTTTTTGCTACTGGTTATTGTGTCATTAGAAATTGAATTAATCATAACTTTTAGCCCATTGTGACTCATACAAAAGTTAATAAAAAGCTTGACTAATCACCACTGGAGGTGCCTCAGCTTTCTCTGGGGGGAATGAGTGGCCATGACTAACACATCCTTCTAGCATATGCAGACATACAGTTGTCCAAAGCATAAGGAAGATGCTACGGCTCTGCAGGGTTACAGGAGGAGTATGGGACGAGGAGAAAAGTGGCAAGGGGTCATTCATGTGACATAGATGGAGTTGCACTAATCAGAGGGAGATTTTAATGGATAGGAAAGCTCCAAAATGAAAAAGTTATAAAGCACATAGCACCACAATACCAATTCTCTAGAGCAGTGTACTCCATGTACAGGAGTGCAGCCCAAAAGGGCTCCTAGTGACAGACTTTTGTCCTGAGGCACCTCCAAGGGCTGTGGTGGTGCTCTCTGCTGTGGGCTCTTGGTCAGCTCTCCAGGGAATTCTCAGCTTGGCCTTCCAACACACAGTGCAAAGACATTTCCTAAATTGTGATTTAAACAATAAATATGTCAGATCAATGACATCTTTTCTTACCAATCACTCCAACAGATGCCATTTTCCTAGCTAAAAATCCCTTGCATGGACACCTGCATGTGAGTACGTGGCAGAGCTCATGGGGTTGCATATAATGAGTATGTTAATTGGAAAATTAGCAATTTCTCTTTGGGGCTGGTTTTTAATATTTTGTCATGAGTTTACTGGAAGTGTGCAGCTGAGATCTATATTACTACAATGCTTACACGTGTGACTTTTAATGGACAAAAATTGAAAGAACCTATCTTTCTGGTCAGTGAAAACCCTAATTACTCATCATTCCCTGCTCCCTCCTTCTGCACACTCCTTGGAGCCTGCTGGTGAGCGGCATAGAGGTGTTTCTTTTACAAGGGCTATTACAGAGACACCTGTTAGGATTGATATAGTTAATACTGCATCAACATTTCCATTGATTTGGTTTATGACCCAGCTGTAAAAACTCCTTTTAGTCTGAGAACTGATGAATGATGACTGATCCAAGGAGCTCAGGGAAAATAATGATTGTAACTTACTAGAAAGCAACATCAAATTAGATGAATTAGACATAAAGAAGTTTCAGAAGCTTGCTTTACATATTTATAAAGTGAAAAATATTTATTTTTATAATGGAAGTATGAGAGTTTTTTAGATACAAAAGTCTGGTGCCTCTGTGTACATTTAAAAAAATAACTAAATCAGGGCTTTTCATGCGGAGAAACAGCTCCTGTTAGCAGTTTGGCTAATTATTTTTTGCATTAGGAAATTCATTGGTATTTTAGTAGCAAATTCATAAAAAGATATGATTTAAGGTATAATGTCCTTTCTGTTTTGGCCAGATGAAAAAAATCATTTGATACTTTTTGGGGAGGGTGGAAGAAATATCACCGATATTTTCTCTCTGTAAGATGGATAAGCAATATGGAAAACATAGACTTTTTGCACTACTGTTTATACAGCAATGGCACAGAAGTTCTGTGTGTTCTGTTCAGACACAATCCACAGAAACAAGTGGCCCATGTGAAACAAGACTTTGTAAGGTGCCTCATGTACTAAATAATTTGTCTCACCATCCCCCTCCTCTCACGGTCCAAAACCACAAAATGCAACCACATGTTTGGCTAATAGTCTTCCAAACTGAAAAGAGGACCATTAAGGGAGGGCAGATCTGTTTTTGAGCTCAAAAGAGTCAGCAGTAACAGACACCCTTCTCCAAGCGGTCCAAGTGTGGGTCCCATGTCCCATCCCTTCTTCAGCAAAGGTGGAGTCAAGTAATTACAGGCTGGGAGCAATTTCACCTGCAAGAGCTAGACTACAGCAAAAGAAGGCAGTGGTGTCCCAGGGATATGACATTGCAGAGAACCTGGTCTAAATGTCTGACATAATCCATGTCCATACGCAAGCAAAGGGTGCTGTGGGTGTGTAACTTTTGGGACTGAACCAGAGCTCATTCGTTGCACCTGACTTGGGGCAGGCACTGTTAGTTCCATTACAGTAAATTGTAACTTAATATTTACACACGGAAATAACTGAGTGAATGGCCTCAGCCTGGGTGACTTATGCTACACTCATCAAGGCAGTCAATCTCCTGGAGGGTTCCAGATTTGCTTAACTCCTGTGGGTTTGCTAAATGTGATATAAATAATGGGGCTGGCATCACTTTCCTCAACAAGAAGGAAAGACTGATTTTCATAGTAAAAAAATAACCATTTGTGAAGACAATATTGTCTAAGGTAAAATGTGAGAGCTGGGGTCTCAAAGGATGTGGAAGTTTAAGAAAATGTGAGATCTGATCCAGAGTTCACTGAAGTCATGGAAAGATTTCCCTAGCCTCTATTAGTGGGTATTGAATGAGCCCCTTGGATCAACAGAAATAGAGGAAGAGCCAGAAAAAAGTTATCATGACAAGTCAGAGTGATGGCAACAGCACATAGAAAAATATGAAAGTGTAATAAATGTGATGCAAAAGTAAAGCTTCTATTTTAATAGCTGGCATTTGCTCTTCTAGTCCTCTTGGTTAAGTGCCAGGATCAAAGTATTTAATATCCATTAAGCATTTTAGATCTGATTTTTTGATCATTACTCACTTTCAGTAGCCTGTGTTCATTTGGTGTTCTTTATATGATGACTATGTCCAAGTTCTTACTGGGATATTCCGTATTGGATGCCACTGGTGAATTTACACCAATTGGCAGCCCCTGAAAGTAAATAGATTTAGTTTATCAAATCTTTAATTTCACATGATAAGCATGAATATATTGCATGTATTCATTCTAAGTTTCAGGTGACACAGATGGTTGTACATACATGTGCACATGCACACATACACACAAAAGACCCATCTGTAGATTAGGAAAAATTTCTTGCAAAGAAGACTATGTCATTTATTTTATTGAGCTCAAGTTAATCAGAGATTGATCTATGCAGTGAAGAAGCATCTGTTTTTACAAGACAACACCGTCTCCACACGAATTACAGCAAAAGACACGACATTTTTTACAATGGTCTTCACAGCCCAGAGTAAAGATGGCATTTAGACAGCTGATTTACAACTAGTGGGAAACAGCTATCTAGATTTTTTACCAGTTTGGGAGAGTTTTGAATAAGGTATTTAGATTTCTACTACTCTACAACTGGTTTGGACTCAATTTTGTGCCATGGGGTTGCTCATTACAGGTGTGCTGTCACAATTCAGGCAAGTGGTGCTGTCTACAATCTTCTGAGAATTTGATGGACTGGAAACCTGCACCCTTCTGCCTGCTAAGGACCAGACTAAATGAGTTAAGGTAGGAAGTGGAAGGATAGGTGTGCTTTAGCAGAGAATACCTGATCCCTCCTTTTCTTTCTGGGAACTTGCCTGCTTCATTTGCAAGCCAAAAAAACACATTTAGTAAGTTCATAACTTACTTTAGAAAAGCCTGATTAAAGCCGAGTAAAGAGTAGGATGTCTTTATGCATCTGTGGATATAAAAGACTTGCTTTCCTTGATCTAGCCCACCAAATATTTTCTATCCACTTTGTATTGAAGAGAAAGGCAGAGTCATATTAAAAAAATGCATGGGGAATGCTTTTATTTAATGCTTTTATATTATTACATTATTATTTTTCTATTATTATTTAAAAAAAAATATCCTTGGCATACCAAATACCTTTTTTCTCAATCATACCTTGATAAATGTGTTCAAATATACAATTCAGAGATCATTAATTTCATTTTACTAATTAAAATGGTACTTATACGTCCACAATGACATTATACTTTATCTTTGCCTTCTGAAACTTGTTTATAAAACCCCTTAAATTTACAGTTGAAACTAATTTTAGCATGAAGCTGATATTCAAAATTTATTGAGTGTCTACAATATGTTTTTACCTTTATATACAGGGTAATTTTTTTCTATATCTACATGTGAGGTAGGAATAGACATAAAAGCTTTAAAAAATGAAGAGAAGTAGCATCTAAAACCAGAACATTAAACCGGTTCCTCGCACATGACTTTTAAGACGTAGCATATTTTACTCAATCTTTTAATGCTATGTATTTCTCATATATTACCTTTCATCAAATTTCAGTTTTCTATAATCCTTACAATTTCCTGAAAAGGAAGAAAAAGTTGTAAGCATAGTTTTGTTTGATGAAATCAAAGTCTGAAGTCAGATATTTGAGAACTAATGCATATCACTAAATGAAATCCTTTCCCATTCCTCCCAGTTTGCTATGATTTGTTCTCAGATAAGAGTTATGTTTATGACTGGAGAATCTGTCATCAATTCTTTGATATAATTTGACCTTCTGTGAATAAATGAACAAGGTAATGAACTTCAGCATAAGGAAAATCAGACGGTTTTAAATCACATTATATAAATCTTATAGAACATTGTATGAGAAATATAAGCACTATTCAGTCACTGAGCATTTCTTTCCATCACTCCACTGACTGCCACCCTTACAGGATTAAAAAGTGCAAATAGGCACCTTTGTCTAATATGCAGAGCGACTTTTAAGAGCTGAGAAACATTTCCTGCAGGGTACAGAGATCACCAGCCTTTGAGATCAAATTATGACAAGGTCAAATCATAACCAGGGTAGTTTTCATTATTAAGTAGAGTAAGAATTACAGAGATACTTGGACACAAACATTCATTCTCATTTTTTATTCTGGTTTGAGTGGAAGAATTAACATTGCTATTTTATTAGAATATTAGTGTTTTGTGCTGTAAATGCTCATCAACATGGTAATTATTTGATTTTCATAAACTTTTTACAAATTTTACTGTTTCCAAGGCAGTTTATGTATGTCTTGAACAAAATAATTTATACAACAGATTATTTCCCTTTTAAATGTTTAGTAATGATTGTCATGATATAACATTTATGATAGATATCGTTATGACCAGCTAGAAAAACATGCAACTTTATTTTCTTAATTGAAAAGGGAGTTATGGGACTACATAATGTTTGGTAATAGCAGTCTAGGAGAACAAAGCTATGTATTTGGTGTCAGAATTAAGTAATCTGTATGGATTGTCCTGACTAATAATATAGCATGCAATTTAGTGTGTGCTAAAATGTCACAATATCAATGTCATCTGTTCACTCAAAGTCACAAGATGCTTTTGGTCTGAAATGGAAAACTAGATTTGACATTTCATCATCACATTTGTAGTCATGGTAGTCATGATTCATGCACAATTTTAATATGGCCAACTAAAATTCCATAGAGAATAACTTTGATACCGAAAAAATAGGAGGTTTTTTGTTTTGTTCTTGATGTTTTGGTTTTGTTTGGGGGTTTTTTATTGTTGTTTTTTTTCTTTCTTTGTTTTTTTTTTTTTTTTAAGCAGTTTGATTTTGGTTTTGGCTTTTTATATACATAAAGGCCAAGATTCACTTGTGATTTCTGAATTTTGAAAAACCGTTGACTGATACAAAACCTGATTTTCTATGATGAGTGTATTGTGTCCATGATAGAGATCCCCTTAAAAGCTCAGGAAGGCCTCTCTCAGCTTCCAGTTTAGTCACTTTTTCAAAAGAATTTCCCAGAATTTGGTTGCCAGACTCTAAGTCTCCAGTGAGCCCTTTCTCATTTCTCTGTTTTCAAGTAGTGTGTCCTTTTTATGAAATTTGGCTTGGGAATGATGCTGATTTTGACAAAAGTGAGGTGGGGATTTTAGCAGCTTGTGCCAGGACTTTGGCTGCTATTCCTGTTTTGTAATCACCTTATCTATGAGGGGTTTGTATTACCTCATCAAACTAACAAAATAAATAAATACCCCAGTATAATGTACACCATGTTATTCTACTTTGCTAATTTCTTGAAGGATTTTTGGCTGTAGTTAGTTGGGATGATGAGTCTTTTTCCCAGTATCATTCCTGAGGTCTAACAGGAATAATTTTTTATCTAGCTGAAGCTTGTAGCATGTATAAAAATTACTGACCCAGAGAGAAACCCATCAATGTCCAAACAATTAGAAAGATTCTATGCATGCTTATCAGGTCAGTCACAGAGACATGGCACTTGTGTTTAGCATTTAAACTGCTCTTCCTGATAAGCATAGTCCAAGTTTAATCCCATTTCAGGCTCAGTTGAGTTTGGCTTGGGTTTAGTTCTTCAGTTGCATTCTGTACAGATTGTGATTTAACTGGCATACATATTAAGCCCTACCATAGCCCACATCTCAAAGTGCTCTGAAGAATAAATCGACAGTTTTGAGTCCTAAGTCAGTTGTTGCTCCTCTACAAATTACACAAGGGATGGTCAAGATGGTTTGTGGATCAAGCAAAGCAGAAATAGAGTATGTTCACTTCACATACTTTTATTATTTTTGTTATGTGGGTTCATAAAGGACCAGGCTGTTTTAATCTTACTTATGCTAACCAGGTCTTATTCTACCTGTAGTCTGTGGAATTCTTTCCATTGACAGCTGCTTGGTGAATAACCATGTTCTTAGCTATGATGCAGTAGTAGATTAGTTTGCTTCCTACCGGGCAGGTCAGCACTGCTGCAGGTACATGTCTGTGGAAGCTGTTGATACAACATCAAAAGTGCTGAACAGAAAAGAATTTAAGAACCCCTTACAGTAAGCAAAGCATATTCTGTATTGGTTTTGTGAGTTAAGTTATTCAGGATTTTATTTTACTAAGCACTTTTGTGGTGATTCATTTTATTATTTTTTTTTCATATCAGATGTGCAGAAGGCAAACCTAATCTAATTTGTGGAAATTCTGGGTTTGTTTATTTGGTGGAGGTTTTCTTTTCTACAACAAGGCAATGGATAAGAACGTGTTGCAAAGTGCCTTGCAGCTTTGGAAGTTTCCGAGTGCTGTGCAGGTGAGTGGAACTCCCAGCTCCAGGGTTTTGGTTGTTTTTTTGGTTTTTTTTTGCTATGCAGGCTTTACCTCGTGATACACAGAGATAGTAGCAGTCTCAGAAACCAGAACATAAAGCAACAGTCTGTCCAACCTAGAAGTGTTGAGAAGAGAGAAGGTGGGAACAGAGACGGTGGCTTAAGCCCTACTCTCTGCTGCACAGAAATGCCTACAGCAGATTCGAGATAATGAACCAAGAGGTAAGTAAGAAATCCCTTTGAAAAGAAGTACTGTCTTCCTAAAGGGTGGAGGAGAAAAATCACTTTTATCTTGTAAATTGGTTGTTGAGAGCATAATTTCTGAGGTTAGAGACCCTCATTTAACACGCCTCTCCCCAGCATTTTTGTGCCTACAATCTTTCCTTGCCTAGGGGAATCAGAGAATTACACTGTATTATTAAGTGCTAATGGCTTTAGTGGATGAAAAAGGAAACAAAACAAAACAGAAATAATCTATAACCAAATTGCTTCTGACAAAGTCTCTCCATTTTGCATATAGTTTTGCACAATTCCCATGCTTTTGGTTTGAGAAAAGAATAAAAAAATAAGCAGATGAGGCTCTTAAATATGTTGAACATTACTATGAAAAAATGCTCTGACTACATTCCTAAGATAAATGCAGTTAGCTCAGTAGAGTTTAAGGGCATGAAAAACAGAGCAAAACTAGAGGTTTTTCTTTCTACTACATTGCTGTGTGAGTTGCGAGAAAAATTTGAGTTTCACCTAATTGAAATATTTCAGACTAAATGCATAGCGTGGAACAAAGTTATAGGAAATAATTTGCCACATCTTTAATTTTGCAACACTTATTTTACACTGCCAGAAATACTGCATCTCGTGCTCTGTAAGTTTTGCTTCTGTCTGACAAATAAACGGTGATTTCAGTATTTCGACATATTTCTGAAGAAGGCGTTCATAGTTCTGAGGAAGCCGTTTTTGGTCACCCTGGTAAATTTATAATGAAATGTTTAATTTCTGAGCAGTGTATTAGGCTGTGTGCATCTATAAAAACTGCGTATCTTTTTGAACCTTTATAGATTCTTGAAGTGTTATGAGAAACATATATTTCATATAAAGCACTTTGACTATATCTATGCTAGTAAATAAAATGGTCAGAGATTGTTGTCACCTCTGGTGCATAAATTATTTAAAGTCTCTTTACTCCTTTACCTCCAACCATCATACTTAGACAAATACCCAACATGTCAGCTTCTGATGATGTCCCAGCTGTAATGTAGGTCAGTGACAGTGAGTCTGGGTGAAAAATTTATCCAGGTAAAATCCTGCCATACTTGACTTCATGCCCTAGCCCTGGTCTGTGTATTCCTTTAGATGTGACCTAATAACTGAGCCACTATAGATAAATTATTCCCTGATAACTTGCAATGGTGAGTAGGAAAAAGTGTCTGAACAGATGAGCAAATAATGTTCAGGCTTTAAAAAGAAGATGGAGTGACATAGATAACCCAGCCACGCCCTTCTCCATCACTGCTTCACTCTGAGTAAAGGAATTGTATTTTGGAAGACGAAAAGGAGGGGGAGGAATACATGGTCTTTCATTGATGTCTGTAACCCCCAAAGCTGCTCGTGTCAAGGTGATTGCAGGAGCCTTTTATCTTAGTAATGACAACATAACCAGTTTTATCCGAAAAAGATGTCAGCAGGAAATTGCTCCTTGTCTTTTTTCCCGGTAAATGCAAGAACCTGGAAGCTTCAATCCCACCTTCCAAGACTACACAGTGACCTGGTTTTGCTCCCTCCCACACAGTGAAATAGGCAAAGGGCAGCACAGGGCTAGCTGGGTTAGCACTATGAACATCGAGGTCAAAGAAATTCTGGAGTTTTCCCTGTTCCATTATGGAGCAGGGACAGAACATAATGGAAAATCTGCAGGATTTCCATCCCTTTTGCAGAGATAATGCAACAGTTGTAGTTTAGGTGCTAAAATAACAAAATAATTTTTCTATGTGTTCTTAGAGGGGGTGGGAGGGAAGTGACCAGGAAATTTTCTTAATTAAAAAACCCACCCCAACCCCCCCAAAACACCTGCATAAAAACTGTGCAGTGTACAATACATGCAATTTATCATCGTTGTGAGTAGGCTGGAGTGAGCTAAGCTTTCCAAACACTGTTCTTGCTGTGGAATGCAACCATTCTTCATGATAGTCTTCAGGGCATACGTATTTCTAAACCCAAAGTGTTTCGCAGCATATTTTAAATAATCAGTCATCATATTAAATGTTCTCAGTGACTCCAGTGTTTCTGCATTTGAGCTACTTCTTATTGCAGAAAAAGTACACAACAACAGTAGAGAAAAAAAACTATTTCACCCCCAATACTAGCTCATCAAAATAAAAGTATTTTCTCCCTATTATTTTATTTCAGTGTGGATTTTTGAAAACATATAAAAGTGTTGGACTTAAGAAATCAGTCTTAAACCAGACTTGTAACCAGCGTTGTCCTTGAAGCTCTAGAACTAGCCTAAAAAGCAGTTTTGGGTAGAAATATAAATTTTCCTAATAGGGGAAATTGAAAATGGTAATGTTTAGATCTGTAGCATCTGTGCAATATAATTCATGTCAAATAAACTAAGTAGTGTAAGCCGGTCATTATGACTCCCAATGAAGCCATTGGGAAGGGAAATGCTCACAGGATCACATACAAGCACAGGACAATTAATTCCTCATCTTTTAGACATATATTTTTTTAGGATGAAACGAGTTAGCTATTTGAATATTTGAGATACATATATATATTTACATACAGTAAAAAATATATTACAACACAACAGATAATTATGAGCATAAACAAATATAAACTTGGGGAATTCCTCTCTTGAGACACAGAAACTAGAGATACTACATTTATGAGGAAGCAAGAGAAAAGGACACATGGAGTTTTTGTTGATATATTTACTTTTCTTAAATATTCCAGTCTAAGAAACATGGAGTATTTGTGTTTCTAAAGAGTTCTGGAAGCATCAAACATTCTCCTCTATTCAGTTTGTCCATTGGATCCAACTCTGAAGCTGATTCTGAGCATATAATCAAATTATCACCATGTTCAGTGAAATTTTGGATTCAGTCCAGACAACTGAAATGAGACCAATTTTCAGATAAAATGAAGTATGAAGTGCTAAAATGAGGTTTATGGAGCCATGAGGAACATATTCTCTGTTACTCCAATTCATGTAAAATTCATGTGATTTCATGTTTAATAATGATATTGGACTTTCTGAGTGAATCTTAAGCACAGTTTTAAGTGATCTTTTGCTGATTTATGCTTTGCATTCTCACATGATTTTGACAATGAACCAGATAAAATTTGGCAGTTTCGACTGTGTTTCATTTTGAGATTTTGAGCTTATCTGGACCTGAACCACAAGCAAAACTTGTAGCTGCGAACCCACCCAGAAAGAAAATGAAGAAAATAGTGACCCAGCCCTCCATAAAATTAAATTAGGGATTTTCACATAATTCTGACTTATGGATATTAAAATTAGGTGAGATGAATCCTGTGCTCCAGCCACATCACTGTTGGTGACAAAAAGCAATAGCTTCCAGATGTAGCCTACATGGGCACTAGGAGACACATTTCTATATTCTTTCAGTTGTTTCTTCCACATGAGCAGTTGAAATGGCAGAGCTTTAACACAGTGGGAACCCAGCTCTACCCCTACACCAATATGCTCACCTGTCTCACTAACTGCACCCATCCAAACCCATCCCATCTACTTCATGTATATTCACCTATGACATGTTTCACTTCAGCAAGCTTTTCATTAACCACCTGATGCTGGTCCTACATTCTCAGGGAGAGAACAGACCTTGAAAACACCTGGTTTCTGGCAGAGGCTGGAAAACCAAGATGTTTCTGCACTCAAGTACTTATCTGAAGGATCTGTCTGCAGCTCTACTAAATGCCTCTGCCTTGACAGACCTGGCAACTACTGCTGTTGTGCACCACTTTAGCAGGCTGGAAACCTCTGCACCACACTGAGAAAAGCTGTGTATCAGTACTGGGCCTCCCATCCTTCCAGCAAAATCATGTCATGCTAGAGAGGTATGACATGGAATGAAGTTTTTAGTTTTGCACTACCACAGGCATAAGAAACAGTACAAATACAGATTCAAAACAAATGAAGAGGGAACAAAGTATTGCTCAAGTGAAATGGGAGTATAAGCATGAAAGAATTTACAAGCACAGACAAATTTTGTACAGTTACAAGTCAGCTATAGTTTACTAGTGTACTTTCATTTATTCCGGTGAATCACATCCTTTGTCATCTTAGCTGAATTTTCCAGTGATGGAGAACTGAACTGTCACTGCTGATAACAGTTCTGTTGATCAATCCAGGAACTATAACCACACTAAACTGACTAGTTTGTTGGGTTTTTTCTGTTACACCTTTGGGCAGCCTCTGGCTCTTCATTATTTCTCTCAGAGCTCAATTTTAAAGAAAAAAAGCCTTTTCCAGATGATTGAGAAAGTCATTTAACTTTGCATTTTTTTCCTGATCATCCTTCTCCTTGTATGCAGTTCAGAAGTTTAGGATGTTCTTGACTTCGGTACCAAAATAGGAATAAATTAGACCTCAGATTAAAAAAACATTCATGGTGAACAAACAGTATACAATCTGTCAGAGTTTTTTATCCAGGAGATATCTTCTCAAGCAGTCAGGTTTGTAAAGGAATTGCAGAGCAAAACATACTTTTTGCTAATGGTTAGTAGTAGTTTCAAAGTTTTTCTGGCACGTATCATTCATAGGTAAGATTTAAGAAATGTTCTGTCCAAATTTAACTCTTCAGAGTCTCAAAGCATATCCCAAGCTTAAAAATGACAACACTGCAGGCATCATAAAGAAGCAGATCATAAGCATGCTTAAAACACTAAGTATACTGACTTAAATGACTCTTGGGTTGAACTAAAGAATAAAAAGGTCAAGACTAGTCTTAAGGGTTGCCTGGTAAAACAGTAGCAGGGGAGAGAGTGAATGACAAGTCGTGTGCTGCATTCCCTCACTGCAATGAACAGTATGGATTATGAAATGACGTGAAACGGAAAGCTCTTGCACCTCAAGGAAACACAGCCCTGACCTCTAGCAGGAAGAGCACCTACAGCAAAATCTGACCACATCAGGTCAGTGAACTGTTACCCACATGAAGGAACACACCAGAATAAATGAGACTATTGAGATGGTCAGCTTCCTAGAAGTGTTTGCTACTTAAAATTGATGGGAGACCAGTGTGAAAGAGAAAATGTAATTGATGCGGGAGAAAATCAAAGAAAAATGCACCACATCCTTTACCCTTTTTCCCCCATCTTCTTTTTTTCCTTCATCTCATTCCATTCTCTGTGACTGAGTGGGGATGACTTAGCTAGGACATTTCCTTGAGGGCATGAAGAGGAAAAGGGACATAATGAGTTCTAATGATGGAGACCACATACAACAGAAAATTTCAATGGAACAGATGACTTATAAAATATTAGGATAACCCCAAAATTTTGCCACAGAAAGAAAATATGAATTCCAAATGAAGACAGTGTCTTAGGACCAAAACAGGCAGGTACTCCTGAGAAAAACTCCCAGGAGGAGAGAAAGAGCCCGCTTCATACTTTGACACTGAATGCAAACATGCACCAGCTAAGGGAGAGAGAAGGAGCAGGCAAAATCTCAAGCTGCAGTGAAAAAGAAAACGTAAGTTTAGCAAACTTTCCAAGGTGAGGCCAGGCTTTGAAGAAAGAAGAAGGAAAAATAAGGGAAGAGAGAGGGACAAGCATTACACTGCCAGACCTTTGCACACATTTTAGCCAAGACACTGGAACAGCCAAAAAGGAGCTTTGGAGTCAGATATATTTTAAGTTTCTGTTTTCATATTTCATTTTTTGTTTCCAATTTTGCAGTCAGGAATTCATCTCACTATTTGCTAGGACACATTTCTTTCCTTCTTTAGTCTTGTCTTGTGTAAAGAACAGGCTGTTTTGGCAAGAGGAGTGCTATGGAGAAATAACCTGTGATGCTGGATTAACTCATGCTGGACATTGTCCTTTACCATGTGATGAAGGAGAGCAATGGGTTTACGGTGTAGAATGTTTTGTGAAGTTCTTGCTCGACACAGCCCCCACATGGGCTCAAAAACCCCAAGCTTCTCAGAAACCTAATTAAGCCAACAAGGAACTGTGTAAACCAAAAACTGTGTAAACTAGTATGTGAGCAAAAATGCAGCAGAGTGCAAATCAGACATTAAACAAGACTTTTTTTTAGCTCTCCCAAACCCTTACAGATGTTAAAACAAGTAAACAGCACGTGACAATTTTGTTTTATTGTTAATACTGGTATTAAGGTCAACTTTGCCCTGCTTTTCTACCTTTCCTCCTCACTACAACTACTGCTTGAGGTTCCAAATGCGTCAGTTTTAGCTTTCTGTTAAAGGTAAACACATGCACAAGGTCACTTTTGTTACAGAGTGAGTAAGATAAATTTCAAATATAGCCCTCTCAAGTAGAGCTCGAAATTATTATATTCTAACAAAAAAGTATTTGTTCTCCTTTGTGCTGGCGTCAATGGCAGTTCTTATATGTAATACCATTAGCACTGGTAGCTGAAGTTCCCCACAAGGAAATGATTCAAGACAGATGATAATAAAAAGTGGGGAAAAAAATGGGATGTGGTTACAGCAGCAAAAATCTCACTTATTAAGGTTATGTTTTCACTGCAGAGTTGCTCAGCTGGTGTCCCCAGTTTGGCAACAACAAAGTCCTCCAAAGAAACTGGAGTGATGCCTTGATCTAAGCAAGATGAATTGCAGAGCTATAGATTAGTGTGTGTGCTAATTGTTCTTCTTCTTAGTCTGATAAATAGCTCACTTTGCAGGGAGCATTCCTATATCACTCTTGTGCCATGCTACAGTTCCCTCTTTGCTTCACTCTGTTCATGGGAAACACTCAATATCTTCAGAACCATACCATGTCTCCATGGAAGCCCTGTCTTACACCTGTGACTCAGACCTAGTTATTGCTATTCTGTTCATCATAATACACTATCATAAAGCTAAAATTATTGGTGCAACAACATATGGAAGGGTATTTAAATTAGCAAGGACAAATTAATCTTCCTTCACTGCAGACATTTATGGTGTGGAGTGTGATCCACAGGAACCATTCCAGGTGTCACCATGACATTGAGATGAAGATAACCTTAAAAGCATCTGTTCATTGTCTACAAAGAGATGGGAGCTGAGATATAGACATTTACTGTGGTAGACAGTGAGCCCATGGCATCAGGGATTATAAGAACCCCCTTGGAGCTAAGTGGAGAAATTCTCCCCAGCTTAAAGTGATTAAAAAGGTCTCTCTCACACTGCCCTATTCTGTTACAGAGAAGTACCCCGGCTCTGTTTCCCCTATTGGCCCACTGACTTCCCCTGCCCCTTTCTACCCTATATGGCCCTAATCCAGAATGTTCTCCCTTCCCTGCTTCCCCATTCACCCTTGTCTCTTAGTCCCTCCCTCACTGTTTCCCTATTAGTTCCCATGCCCTAACCCCACCTATGTACCGCCCCATGCTCTCAGCTCTCTCCACCCCTGTATTTAATCTTGGATTCTGCATTGTTTTAGGTCTTTGTCACTGCCATCATTCACGAGCAGGAGGGCTGGAATAAAGGCTGCCATGGATTCCCATACAAAGACCCTTCCTGCCTCTTCGCTATCGACCTGTTGAAGGAGCTATCCGGTGTGTGTGTGCGCTTGGGGGTGTGTGTGGGTGTGGGTGTGTGTGCTTGTGTGTGTCTGTGTGTGTGCAGTGGCTGCTGAGCGACTTTCAGCCAGAAGTCGATTTCGGAGTCACAGCACCCCACCCAGAGCACCCCCAGAAACAACAATTTATATCGGTTAAGATGAATCTCCCTCCAAGTGACTAATCTCAGCTGGGAGAGAGCTATCACTTTTTTTACTGCCTTGAGTTCAGATCACTCTGAACTCATTGTCAGAGTGTGTGCTGGATTGCAATGTTAAATCAAACAGATTAGCTGAGGTCATGAGAGATGCAAAGCAGGGTGGAGTACAAGCACTTACAGAGTCAGACCCTGGTCACCTGCCCTTTCCAGCTGAGTCCAGTCACTGCTGGGGTGGGTGCCCCTTCACTCCATGCCTCTTTTCAGTGTGGTTTACAACAGTCTGCTCACTAATGAGCATCTGTCTCAACTTAAATGTTGTAGTTGTCCTAAGACTGATTGCCACGAAGGTGGAAGGCTAGACCAGAGATAGTGGAATAAAAGGCGAGTGCTTGTACAGACAAGTGCCAGACAGTAGAAAAGGTCACCACTTGCAGCTGATGCTGGTGCAAACAGACCTTTTTAGCTCTTTCCCACTATTGTTAAAACTAAACTGCCTGAATTCACACTGACTGGGCAATGAGAAAAGTACTTGCACTGGCATCGATCTGTCTGAGCCAAGAAGCAGTGAGTTTAGCTGAGAGACCATAGCTAAGAATTAACAAATGAATGCTGGTGTTTCTGGAGAACCCATGAGCTTCCATGTCAGGGAGCTAAGGAGTCCCCAGACAGGGTTGTTGTCTTCCTAGGGGGAGCTTAAAAAATTGTAAGATTCAAGCAAGGATATAACTAATATTAGAGACTGATAGAAGAGTGATTGATAAAATTAAGTGGGGAGAAATTGTGCAGTGTCATGATAATTTTCAACACCAAGCTTTAAAGACATAAATATATAGGTGTGGGATTTCTGTTTCAAATGTGATTTTGCATTGTGCTTATTCTGTCTAAAGGCTTCAGCAATGCAAATTTGATCTACCTTGAAGAATTCATCTCAGAAACCACACTGATTAGACTTAGAATCAATCAGTTAGCCAGAGACAAGCTCATCAGTTCTTCACTGTATCCTTGCATTTTCAAGAAAAAACAAAATATAGGCGTTGTCCAAGACAAATTTTCTAAACAGAGTTTTGAGGAAACCAGTGGTTGCTACAGCTAACCATGATTACCCACCTGAATTCCAGCCCACCGGGACAGATGACTGGCATGATGCTGGGAAATGGCAAAATCAAAAGTTGTCCTCTTTGAGGTTTGATCTGTCTGCATTTCAGGCTACTACACAGTTTCATTTGTGTCACTCTATTTATATTCTCTATCACATACATGGACACATAAACTGATCCATTTTAAAAATCTGTTCTCTGGATGTAAGCACCTTTTTTTGAAAGTTTGTTAACTGCATGTCAAGGCAGAAACTGCAGGAAAATGACTTCAAAATCCAAGCAACACCATGGACAAACTCACCAAAGAGTACCTTATTTCACATTTCAACAGACAAAAGCAGACTATACCACTTCCTGTTTTATGTGTGAGTAGACCCCAGGCCATAAAAATCAAATAAGACTCAAATATGGAAAAGGCTGGGCTAATGAAAAACGTGAGAAATGAAGAAACTCTGTACGACCAAGTACACATTGGTTTCATAATTCAGATCCTGTGAGCTGCTTTTCCATTAGCTGGCAAAACATTTGTCCAAGCCTTGCCTTGACTAGAAAGTGCTGGTTTTAACATGCTAATGAGCTCAGCATCAGTTTTCAAATCCTTATCACAAACAGAATTAGAGCTGAAGTAATCAGAACAACATACAATTTACTCATATCTTCTCTTGCTCAGTTAGCAATGATCAGCATGGTGTCACCTAAGTCAAATCTTCTCATGTGTTTGGAGTTTTGCTTGTGACATTGCCTGGAAATGACAGTGCCTGGAAATTTTCTTTGACAAGCTGGGATGTCACATTTCCCCATGGATCCCCAAGATTTGACTTAAATTTTAGTTGTGAATTCTGTTTGTGGGTTTGCATGCATTTTCTGAGTATTATGCATTTCCAAAGAACTGTGATGAGATCTCTATGGAAACTTTTTTCTTGTTCCTGAAGAGTTTGCTTACGAACTTATCATTGTTATGAAAACCTCCAGCTTCATGTACCTGAGAAATTTTGGACCGTCTTCATTGTGGCCTTCGTACTTGTAAAAGCTTGTGCAAATTAATAATTGGCATTGAGTTACATTTGGGCATTTAATTACATTGACAATTGCAAACCCACTGTATGTCCTTTACCACGGTCTCTTGATGATCTAGTCAATTCTATTTCCACCATCAAAAGTAAGTCTGGACAATAGTTTTAAAGCCCAAGACATGATCACGATTAAATCTGAGGTTCTCCAGCATCAATGAGCTCTAGATTCTCACCAATCTATTTAATGAAGCCCACAGCTCCAGCTTGATCTAGAACTGTTTCAGAGCTTTGCTTTGAGTTTTGCTGTGGGTTTGGTTGGTTTATTTATTTATGTAAGAAAATAAACCCAAACCCAGAATTTCTCTTTTTAGCTGGGTAAACTGAAACCTGGAGAGGTCGAATGGCTTTGGCAAAGCCAATGCACAGGTCAGGGCAGATCAAGACCAGCACTCAGACTTGTAATTCTGTATCCCATGTTCTCATTGCCCTGGCAGATATTCAGATGTCTCAGTGCTTTACAAAGTGTGTGAGTACCACCAACCTTGTGTGATCAATTCAGAAACAAGGCAAATGCACAAAATCTGAGATGTAACTGAAGTAATTCAATAGACTAAGGAAACCAGAAAATCATTCAATGCCACAGCATGAACAAGCAGAAGAGAAACAAACTGTGATTTATTGAATTAAAATAAATTATTTAGATACAGCTTTACTGAATATTCTTCTGGAAACCTTGTTTTGTCTAGCAATGCATTTATTTTTAGTATGGGCTCCTTTTGTACATCCATTTCTGGCACTAGGGAGAAGCTAGGAGTGTGTTATATTCACTGAAGTTCTCAACTATTGAATAAAAGATTCCAGTGATACTCTACCTGGCTTTTTTACCATCAGAGCAGATACTCTTCAACTCCAGAGGCCTACAAGACAGAGGCCTCTACAGAATTTTTTGTAACCACCTGCTGAAGCGCTGTGTTGGCCTTTTGAAACTGAAGCCAAGACAGTAGTGCTGTTAACCTGTTTTGTTAGCAGAACATGCTGCCTTCTGCTGTCAGAGGTGGCAGTGCTCTGAGGATCATTCTTAAGGTCCTAAACAGTGCTGCTCACCACTGTGTGTTGTCAGTCCATGAAAGCAACAGAGAGACACCTAAAATTAGTCACCTAAGTAAGCATATGTAATGATGGTGGCAGAGCTGGGTGACATTTTCAAGACCACATATACATGTCTTAAAACTTGACCAGCATTAAGTGTGTGTTCCTGCTCCTTCTGTCTTGACTTCTGCTGGATGTTGGCAGTGCTCTGCACATTAAGGGTCATGACTGCTCTAGGGGTCACAGGAGAGTTCAGAAGCTTGTGGAGGATTTTTTAACGAAAACAGCAACAACAACAAAAAGAGATGAATGATACGAAAGGCAAGTTATGCTGTTTTAACCTTTGATTAAAAGCCACAGCCCTTCATTCAAACCCCACAGTCTTTGCCCTTGATGTACTCAACATTCAGAAGGGTTTTAGGAGGACAGAGGGGTGAAAGGGTTCGCAGTTTTCCGAAGTGAAAATTTAGCTTTCAGCTAATTGTCTGCCCAAACGGGAGTTGGGGCTAGACTAACAGTGAATGCAGCTAGAGAGCACATCTGCAGAAAGAGAAGGCCCTGCTCTGTGGGTTGTGTTCATCCAGTCGACTACATCTGCTACCCCAAGTGACCGCGTGAGATTTCAACCTCAAATTTGGGCCTCTTCAACATCATGGGCTTGGTTGCAAAATTAGTCTATAACCTAGTTTTTGATAAAAGTTCCCAATAATGACCTTTGTGAGCTGACTCTAGTTACAATAAAACTTTACAGATCTAAATCAGATGTGCTATATAAAAATAAGGTAAAGGAAAAGGTGGGGTGAGCTGGATGCAAAACAGAAGTAAAACTTGATAGATTGCTATTGCTTTTAGTGCTTCTTTGGCTGTGCAGGAAGGAGAACTGCAGGTCCAGTGTGGTGAAGTGAATAGGATGGTAGGGCAGAAGGACAAGAAAAAGGGGCCCAGGACACCAAAATCTCTCTGGTTTTTTCTGGAAAAATGAGACATTGATGGCTAGCCTTTTCTATGTGGATGCTTTTTCAAGTTCATTTTGGTTGTAGATTTAGATTTAATGGAAGGTGAAAGTCTGAGGTTACCGGAATAGTTAGTGAACCATCTGCCAATTAAAGGTTTTCCCCCAAAGACCACACCTTGCGATGGCTGAATTTCACTGCCACCCCTTCCAGAGTGTTTTCTCTCTGCTACCTTGTTATTGTAGTGATGGTGGCATTGTAAATTATAGTCCCAGCTGGATGAAGAACCCTTCTGAACTGATCCTAGTGCTGTTCCCTACAGTATTGCTAATGATTACACAGCTGCCTCATAGGCATTCTAGAGCATAGGCTCATGGGTCTGCCTGCAGCACAAGTTGCAATAAAGTTTATTTTCATTCAAAACAATATATATTGGGATTATTGTCAGAGCAGCCCCAGAGGCTTGCACAGGAGGTCTAGTAAGCATTGGTAAGAAAATTGGAAGCCTTGAGGTTATTAATGTTGCTAGAACAGCAAGCTCAGTGGCCAGCAGAGGTATAATTTACCTACACTAGCATCACACAATGGAGCAAGGCAATCAAGTAAGAGGTCAAGGGACGTTAACACAACATAAGATAGATATATAGCCCTGGGCCTTTTAGGCCAGATTCTCAGCTGCTGTAAATCAAGGTAGCTTCATGGGAATCGGTGGACTTATGCAGTTTTCAATGTGCTAAGAATCTGGCCTATATGCTTTATAGAAGTTATCCTGAGATCTGAAATGAGTGCAGCAGCAAAACTCAATTTTTATTTTTGCTTTGTTTTAAAGCCAACACATGACATTTTTAGCTCAGCTATACTTTGGTTTGGAGAGCAAGACTGCAGTTCAACACTTTTGGCAAGGACACATCTCAAAATGATCATGAAAGAGCTGATGAGTTTTCATCAATACACATTAGCTAATGGAGAGAAAACGTAAGTAGATGCAGGAGGAGCAAATAACTGTTTTTAACTGGTTAGTCACTGAAGTTCAGGTAGCATACAGTCTTTTTCCTTGCAGCTGTGGGTTCCAGTCTATAAAACGGGAGTTCATGTTCCTATTTATAAAAAGGAGTTCAACCAAAAATGTCATAGCAGCTTTTGGAGATTTAAGTGATGTGAAAGTGTGCTGTGAATTCATGCCAGGGGATAGAGTGAGGAAGCTGACAGACATAGCAGAGAGTATGAGGAAGACACAGGCAAGTAAAATGCATGCACCATTCACTCACAAATACACAAGGGTTGGTCCTTCTTGGTACATATAGATCCAAGCCACAATTTTTATTCCTGGATTGCAGTCCAAGTCTATGTCTCAGTGCAGTCCCAAGGCTGTTGGAGTTTCAGAGACCACAGAGGAGGTTGTGTCTAGTATTTTTTTCAGAATAATTTGTGGCAACTCATAAATATAAATCATCTGCTAACACTTGAATCTCTAACAGACACTTCTGCCTCCAGAAGTATTACTTTCTGTTCTTAAGTTCTTATATTTAGTGATTTATCACAGTTACACATAGTACCTGCCACAGAAAGAAACTTTTACTACATTTCTCTGATGAAAAATTTAATATGGAGTGCAAAGAAATTCAAGAAGCATAAATATTTTTCTGAAGTGTGGAGATCAGCCTGCAAATCAATCAATTTACTTGTCCTACATATCTGTAGGGATTTGAGCTACTTAAGTGTCCCACTGTTGTTATGCTCTGTAGTTGTTCTTGTCCTTTGTTTAGACAAAGACCTGACTCCAGCTGACCTATGAGGAGAAGCTTAGCTGCTGTCATTTGCATTAAGATATCAGCATTTTGAATCTTTGTATCTGTTGAAAGTCTGAGTTTCATAACTGATCTGAAATTAACAGTCTTCAATAGGTTAAGGCCACTTTCTTGGCCCTGAAGATTAATCAAGTAATATCTTCCAGGTCAATAAGGTATTAAAAATTTGGGATACTACTTTTCTTTCAATTAGGATACTTAAAACCTGGATCAGATGGGGATTTAACAGGTCAGAATTGAGAGGACGCATAACATTTTGTCCATTTCAGAGCTTGTGTTTAAAAAAAAAGGTTTAAAGAGTTTAAAATAAAATAAACTCAAAGGTTATATACCCTGTGCTGAGAGCAGACAAGAGAATAGGGGCTGACAAAGGTGAATTACAGCTTTCTATGCAGCACCCTCTTCCTCTCTCCTTTACTTCAACCTCTGTGTGAATCAGTTTATTCCCAGGTTTGCTTCCATACAGCTTTTCTGGCCAGCAAAACAGGAATTCTCACACCTACATATCCCTTCTGTTTGCTTTCTCTGCATTTGCTCTCAGTAAATAGAAAGAAGCAGGACCCTGATGAAGTCTGAGAGAGCTACGTCCCTTCCATCAAGTCAGGTTTGACTCTCCTCTCCTACCTGCCCACCTTCAGCACTGCTGGGGGCTGCTCCCGCAGCAGCAGCAGCAGCGCAGCCGCTCTGCCGCTAGCGGAGTTCACAGATCATCAGGCTCATTAACACAAACTGAACTCAACTGTGACTCAAATTGATATACCAGACAGTCAACTGCAGTTGCTGGGGAACCAAACACTCCAACTGTTCTGTTGCCACCACTGCTGCTGGGGAGGAAACCTCTGGGCAGAGAGCTGGGACAGAGAGCTGAAGAGCATGACTTCTTAGGTTACACCAAACTGGACCACCACAGAGTCTTTGGAAGTTCCTTCTGTCAGTGCCTGGGTTGCCCTGGAACAGGGTTATAAAGCATGTGTGAGGCCAAGGAAATCTGTTCTGTCATGCTCCTTTGCATGGGTAACTGAAAACCCACAGCCTTACTCAACGCATCTCCTCAGAGTATTTGTTCTCTCTGGAAGGAGAACTGCCTTCCAGAAGCCAGTGCTAGTGACAAGGGACCAGCTGGCATGCTTGTAACCCTTTATTTTTATGCGGGCAGCCTGCCAGGTTGATCAGAATCTAAATTTAACTGGGCTGCTTTAGGTGTTGTGAAAACAGTGTGTTTCTGGACCACTGGACGCTGGGCAGCGAGCCACCCCAAGGACCAGGAGCCAGAACCTTGTCTGTTGGCATGTTCTATGGAAAGCATATAGCTGATTCTTTCTTGGCCATTTATCTCCCATTCCAAACAAGGGGCAGACGTTTGAAGTGTTAACCCTTCCAGATATTTAGGAGGGGGTGCTGCAGGCATGCATTGACTATTTCAGAATAAAAAGGTTGGCCTGCTGTTCCTGTGTAAGGATGAAAACTGCTGGTCAGGATACAAACCTTACCTGTACAACATACGAGGGTTTGTTTTCACTGATCTCAGTGAGTTTTTGCTTGTTGATACTTAAAAAGAGCCTGACCCACAGTTCTCCAGAGCTGTGAGGATGGGATCAGATCCCATACACTATATTACAAGCATCGCTTGATGACTCCCAAAACACTTGCAAACACAAAAGAGGATAAAATATGAGATGAATGGGAAGCTTGAATGAAACAGAAATTGTAAACCTTTAGGCAGAATTTCTCTCTGAGGATTTCATAGTCTCCTGTTACTAATAGGTGAGGATCACATGGCCAGTGAGGATCACAGGACATGCCACAGCAAGATCAAAACATAAACATGATTCCTGTGTTATTTTAGCTAAACCAGGAACAAATCTGGCACCATTTGACTCTGGTTTTTCAGCTCTGAGACAGGGCAATAGCAGTGCTCATGCCAGCTGGCTATCTGCTCTGCAAGAGTCAACAAATTTCTTGACATGCAATGTCTATCTCATTTCTTGATTGGAGCAGTGAAATATTTATGAACTGCCATCAGTGTCCAGCTTTTGAGTTTTGACCCAGTAAAGCATAAATATGGGACAATTTGCCTTTGGCCTTTCACTTTGGCCAGTGACCAGCTTTCTGTCTGTTTGTGGTTTCAACTGGAAAGGGAAACAAGCGTCCCCTAGGTAAAACCCTTTCCATATCTATGACTTACTCCAGAAATAAATGATTTTAAAACCAAACACATCGAGTGAGAAACAAATCCCACACAGTTGTCCAATGACCTTTGACCTCCTAATGGCTTGATGCCATCTGGCTGCCAGCTGGCTACTTCACTACATGAGGAAAAAAGTTTCTCACAGACAACACTCCACTCCGCTTTTAGTCCTACCAAAAAAGAAAAAGCTAACACACCTTTCCTATAGCACCCTTTCATTCCAAAAAAGGGAGAAATGTGACACAGGTGGCTGTTGAACTTTCAACTTTGAGTGGCAAGCTACCAACTAGCTACTGCTGGACTTCACACTCCCACAGCAAAACAAAAACTTGCTCAGGCAAATACTGAGCTCTTGCTCAGTACAAGTCTTGCCACTTTAAAAGAAGCATTCAAAAATTGAGAGAGAATGAGTAAATAAATGAAGAAATCAAATATAATGGGAGGTATTGCAGACTTTTTGTACGTGTTAAGCCATAAGTAGAGATGCATACTTTTTAGCAAATATGCAAAGAGCTAGACCTTATACATAGGCTCTGTGCAGAAGTGTTCCTGCTTTGTGCAAAAAGACATGGGATGAGAAGGATTTTTACTTTGCAGTGAAAATAGTTCACAGCCTGATTCAGCAGACATTTGCCTAGTTCCTTCAAGTAGAGCAAATATGTGTTGCCACGAATGGGCACATAAGCTTCCTGACCCTCCCAGCCATCTGCCAAAAGCCAGCACCCATGAGATGCATGGGAATGCCTCCAAGAGCTGAAGGAAAGAGACCCTGGGAGTAGTTCTCAGGCAGGTGATGACAGGGTCTCCCAGGACTCCAGTGCTAGGCAGGATGAGGCTGGGCTAAGCAGGCAGCTGTCTTGGAGGGTGACGTGCTGCTGCAGCTCATTTCCTTCCACAGATTGGTGCTGCAATTATCCAGCAGTCCCCACATCAACATGTGCACTCATGAGATAGGTCAAGCATGGGAAATGCATCTATATTGCTCAAGAGCAATTGAACACCTTTATATTACTCATATAATGATAAGACTTCATATAGATTTCAGATTCTTTCTCTCTTTCTTCCTTTCTTCCTTCTGTTCTTCCTTCTTTTCCTTTCTTCCATCCTTTCCTTTGTTTTTCTCCAGTGATGCAGTAATCAGCATTTGCTGTTAAAATTCAAATAATCTTTAACCCCACTGTGACCCTAGAATTTCCCCTTTCTCAAGATTCCATTCCCTTTTCCATTCTGTAGCCCCTATATGACATGACAACCACAGACAATGAGTGTCTTCCCACCCTCCCTACTCTCTGTCTGCCCATGAGGACTCCAAAGGTTGCAGGAGATGTGACTCTCCCAGTCTACTTTCTCCATGACAGATTCTCTTCCATCCTGTCATTTACATTCACAGCCTGACTCCAAGCCTGTTTATAGCCAGAGAACTCTTTTCATTGACTTCTGTGGGCTTTGAATCAAGCCTTTATAAACCACACATGTACCCAACAGGTATTTATTAACATGAGCTGGCCATGTACTCCATGCCATGAGTGTGGAAAAAACTAACAATAACTTTACAATTACCCACCTAAGCCCTCTAACAGGCTCCAAAGGCACGTCTCTTCGCCAAGCAAGCATTGAATCAAGTTTGACATTTCTAGGGTAAATCATTTTTGTGTTCTAAAAACCAAAAAAGGGTTAGGAAAAAGTCCAAAGAGTGAGAACATCCCCATTTTTGGACAATAATATCATCCAAATGTCCTATCCAAATGGCTTCAAATGTTCCAGAAACAAATGTGTATTCTGGGATAAGACCACTGAATGCTAGGTAAAATTACAGGTGATTCTGCTTGAGGTTGGCAAGATTAAGCAGGGGTTAAAATGGAATTAACAGTCCTACTCTTCATTTTTTTTTTTTTTTTTAATTACCCACAGAGATTTTAATGTTACTCACAACCTTTCCAGAATGCTTAGCCACCTTTATGTATTGACTTTACATACAGAGATCTCAGTTCTTTCACAGGCTGTGGCTTAATTTATTTAATTTTGAGTTGTTGTACATGAAATTAGATGTTATTTTTTAGTCTCTTCTTGAACTGAATGGGTGGAGCGTGAGCCATCAGAGAGGACGACCCAGTGGACTTGGAAAACTCCCAACTCACTGTGCGGGTGAGGTGTCACAAAGGACTTTCCACACTTTATCAGATGATAACTCTAAGCCAAAAAGTTTGGATCCAGACCTAGATAAAAAGTGCCTCCAAGGACGAGTCTGAAGAGCTCCAGGATTTCCATCCAAGCCAATTTTGAGCTGTGATGTAAGACAAGGTTATTTCCATTAATGTTTAAGTTTTGCATCATCTATTCTCTCATGCTTTAACTTTTTCACTTTCAGCAGCAAATCAATCATCATAATGCTAGCAAAAGTTTAGTTTTGTCCTGTACATGTTATAGTTCAGGGTGGATTGGTCCTGGTGAAATATATATCTCTGAGAAAGCACTTTGGAGACAAATATCTGCTAACAAGTAGTTTTGTCTTGTTCACTAAGGCCCACATTTTTTAAAAGTACATGTCAAAATTGGAGTTTTCTGAGTCCTAAACCAACATTTAAATGAGTATAAGTGTCTTGCTTTTCTAAAGAAAAAAGCTCAGTTACCATGTGTTCATCCTCAGCAGTCCCTTTTGAAAGTCGTGGCTGAAATAACTCCTGGTACTGTCTGTAGATTTTGGTCACCTTTCCTTCATTTGCTGCCCCCCTGGAGACATGTACCTTGGTCATTTCTTCTGTTGCTGCTTTAGAAGCTCTGTAGTTTCAAGGGTTAAACACAGGATTGTAAGTTCACAGATGTGAAAATACATATTTTTTGGCAGGGCAAATGCACTAGGCAACTTCTGCGTGTTTGTTCTTTGAGTAAGGAGGCCACCTGCTTCTAATGTTACAGGAGTATGTTGGCTAGTGGAAAGGCAGAAACCATTTTTAACTAATCGAACAATTTCTGTACCTTATCCAAATGCCAGGAGATTGCTTCTATCCCATGATTAGCTTGAAGTTTTGATGACATAGTAAAAAAAAAACAAACAACCAAAACCATTCTAAAGTCACTTTCCTGTTTGGTCCAAATCACTTTATTCCTAATACAGAGTGATGGGAAAATGGGGATTGGATGAAAGAAATGGTAAATAGGAAACAATCATTTGCTTGGATTCCCAAGGCAGTTTCTGGGTAGGGTGGTGTTTGGTGGGTAGGCACAGTCAACTGTTTGGCACTGGTCCATGGAATAGCAAACACATGCAGCAGTTAAAATCAAGCTTGCATTAATGATTTCATTGCCTGAACTAAATTTGTAATGTAAATCTTTCGGAGGTGCTCTAAGGCATTTCTATTCTTAGAAGAAAAGTCACAAACTGGAAAGTACGTCACCTTTGCAATCAGCACCCCCTTTAGCCTGTAATGTGGAACACATGGTGGTTGAAGAGGTTACAGTGTTACAGAACGTCATTACAGAATTTCTGTGTTAACATGTATCATCTGTCACATAATTGTTTGTTTTACAACCCATACCTATAATGGGCTAAGTGGGGACTATTTATATCCGTTAACAATGAGTGCCTTTAATTAGTATTTCATGCAACTGGAACATGTTAAAGATTCTGACACAAATCTGGCTTGGGTTGCTAAATTCCATATGAATTTCATTATGAAATTGCTAAGACATTACAGTTGCTCAGGTATTGAGGTTTATAAGTGCACTTCATCTGTTACAAAGCTAGAGAAAGTAAGTCACACACGTTAAAGAAAAATCTTCAGAACAGCAGCTTGGTATCTGACACAGTTGAATGAGAGTTTAAGGCAAGAAAGATGAAAATCTTTTACTATTTGAAATGTGCCTATATTTGCTCTAAAACTGAATATTGGCTAACATCTACACAGCTGAAGCATTATATAGAATGGAAAAGGTTAAGACAATGGAGAATCAGATTGTACACTAAATTGATAATGAAAACTTGCCAGAGATGGACCAGTCAGCAGAGAGCTTCACAAGCTGCTGCCAGACTGTAGAACACAAAGGTGATCTTTTGCTGATGGTTGATAGTGAGTGGTTTCAAACATGTCCTGTGCCTCTCTGATCCCAAAGCAAAATATTTAGCCTGAGACCCTCACTCCCAGCCCAGTCTCTTTTCGGTGACTGAGGTGGCCAACAGGATGTTTCAGTTCACACTGAAGGAGACCCCCAGCCCCCGTGGGACTCTCATCTGTAAGCCCTCGTGAATTTGCAGCATGAAGAATGTGCCAAGGAGCAGTGTAACATGCAGAGAGTGATGGGAGAGGAAAATGTGCCTGAGGTTACTGTTTTAAAATTTGGGTGTTGTCACGGTCCTTTAGACTGATCGAAAGAACATGCTAGAATCAGGCCTATGTCAAAATTAAAACAGTTCAGGAGATTAGCAGTGGGAGAGCAAAGGATGACAGGAAATCCCAGCAGCTTCATGCCTCCACGTTATTCTTCTCAGATGTAAGGGCTGAGGCTCCCTTCCTCTGTGTGCCTTGGTTTCTGAACCTAACACTGCTTTTTTCCTTCCATACCGATTATTAAACTTGCAAATTTACATTGTAACAGCAAACTTACTAAGCAACTGTCTCTTGAACCTTTTCAAAGCTTTCTTCAGGATATTGAGATGCTGAACAAGGAAAGAGAAGCTGCTCAGGATGTCTCATTTTTGTCATCTGCCATTTGTATGAGCTACCTGCATCAGTGCCTACAATATTGTTTAAAGCATTTTCTGACAGGCAATTACATTATAATGAAATGATTTTACAGATGCTTTAAATGAAACGTTTTGGTTGATATCTGATCTAATAATTAATATACATAATAAAATAGTTTTATTAATGGAATGCCAGAACATGGTAGGTTATTCTAAAAAAACTCACTCTAGCTTCTCGTGAAATTCCTAATTCGGTGTCCAGCAACAAGCCTTGTGGTATAGCTGTTTATTTACCTTCTATTTTCATAGGCAAAAAAACCTTTTGTCATTTTAGCTTTTCCTCACAGAGCACATTAGCTGTCCTGTTCCCCTGGAGTGAGCTTGGCAGTAGGAAAGATCATCATGATTTGTCACCTTTCTTAAAAGAAAGGATATAATTTCTGAAATGTGTTTTCAGTATTCCAGATATCAGTAAAGCAGGTCCTGCAATGCCACCTCTGATCTTTTTATATTAACTATTTTTATCATTCCTTTTTTTTTTCTTTTTTTCTGTACCATCAATTTGGTGCTGAAATTGCCTTTGGTTTTGACTAAGACTTGTAAAATTTGAAAAGCTGCTGTTCATTTACAATCATATTCTCCTCCTGTTTATATCCACCCAATTCTAAATGAAATGTTTTGGAGATTTCTGTCACTCTTAGCACAAGCATTTGAGATAGCCAGAAAATATTTTTAACAAGAAATCATAAACAATGGGGGAAAAAAAGATGATTCCATAATCCTCATGTGATTACCTTTAATATCTACTTTTCCTCTGTTAGACTTACCTAAACTTACCTTGTAGCTAAATTTACTCTTTTGTTAAACTACATTTTTCATTAAGAACTGTAACAAGGCTTCTTACCAAAGTCCTCAGGCATAGGACATCATAACAAACAATACCCAGGCTGTGTGTGTGCAATATATAGAAGTAGACAGGAATTTGAAGCACTTCAGGTGCAATGAGAGGACATATCAAAATATCTGAAATCAAATAGTCTGAATTGTGTGCAAGAGGGATTTTTGCTGGTGATTTTCAGATACATCCTCTTTTTTTCTCTTCTCTGTCCTCTCCCCTCACAAATAATTTTCTTTCAAAACTTGTTTTATGATTGATTGTCTCTTTTACTCTGGAAAACAATAAAATCCTTCTAGGCATTTATGAAAGGAAAGTCCCTCCTCAGGAGAAATCTGGAGAACACATCTTGATAAAAGACAAATTTTTGGAAAATGGAAGGGAAAACAGGCAATATAAAAATATACATGGGAATATACCTCTATATCAGTCCATGACACAGGTAGTGTTTTTAAAAGTTTAAGAATGAAGATACACAAACTGATACTGTTTAGGTGATTTTTGGATACTGGAAAAATATTTCCCATGGAAGGTCAATTTGAATACAGTTCTTTGAAGGAATAGGGATCATTAAGAAAAGCTGGTGAGAAATCGTGCAGCTGATTTGGAAGAAAAGGTTGCAGAGCAGAATCAAGGCTTGTCCCCTTATGATCTGGTGAAGGCTGTGAGTGAGGAGGAACATGTTTGTTCAATGGGAATTTCAGTGCAAACCTTGAAGGGAGTTACACTGGCAAAAAATAATTTCAGGACCACTGGGGGCTTTTAAGAGTTCCCTGTTGGTCACAGCAAAGCATTTGTGTCCCAGAGAAAAGCTTCAAGACATGATTCATCTCCACATTGTGATGGTCACCACAGTGTGCTTTCACATTGCTCTGTCACCCACAGGAAGAGCAGTTTTTATCCTGACAAATGAGCCGGAATTGTACAGAGGTATCTGGCTTGACACTCCCAAGGACTGCTGCCCAGTTTTAGCAGTGCCCTTGTGAATGGTAATATGTTCGTTTGAAATATTGTTATAGCATAAGGCATTTATATCCTTCAATATCGTCTGCCCTAATTTTTTTTTTCTCTTTTATGTGTGTGGTTACTTGAGTTTTTGTACCTCTGATGAACCAACACCCTTCCACACATCTCAAAAACCACTGGAAATACAACGTGAACAGTAGTTTGTAAATTAAATATGCTCAAGTAGCAGAAAACTGCAGTAACTAAGGGTGATATATGGACTTAGAAGAGTAAATCTAACTTTGTGGATTCAATTATAATTACAGCTGTATTAGCTGGCGCATTGGCAAGACAAACCTGCCAAGGCAGGCTTACTAGAAACTGAAGGAAGGCTGACCACATCATCAAAGAATAGCTCTCTGATGACATAGTACCTGCAGCTCTCCAGCTGATGGACCACAGGTCCAGCTGAAGACACTAGCTGGTTTGTTGGGAGGCATCAAACAGAAGGGATGATGGTTTGCTGCCAGGGTCAATGGCAAGAGGGATGTTTCTCCTTAGCAAGTTTAGGGAAGTCTCCAGAACAAAGAAGGGGAAATTACAAAAATATATTGGATTTTGGAGGTGTCAGAGCCAGGTTACAGTTACTTATTAGGGAGTAAAGGTTCAGAAATGCAGTGCTTAACACTCTCTCCAGCTCTGCTAAACTATTTATGAAGAGCTAACTATAATTAGAAATCCAAATTTAAAAAATGGTAAACCAAAAATTTACTTTAAAAAGTGGGCATATGGCCAAGTCTTTTTACTGAGCAGCACTGGAATGTTAATGCGGAACATACGCAAAACTATTATGAAAAAAATACACCTCTTTAATGCTAATATTCAAATAGAATGAATGATAATTGCATTAGGCACCAATTGGGAGTCAGCATAGGTCCCTGAGAACTGGAAATCCACTATATGTTACAGGATAAATTGGTACTGACAGAGCTAGTTTGAGAAAATTTTTTGCAGGAAAAAAATCTGAAAGGGAGGAGAAAACACAATTTTTCTTGCAGAATGAATGAAACCATTTTGTCAGTTAGTAGGAACTAGAATAATACCTGTCTAATTTTACTTTTTTTTAAGGTGCCTTTGATCTAAAATGCATGTGATGTGTTTAACTTCATACCAAATAGTGAAATTTGTGAATATTCCACATAACTGCTTTCCCAACCTGGTTTATCCATTTAGTTAAAGTTTAAGAAAATAATCACCTAAATCATCAACCTGATTTTGTCCCTCAACACCTACCCACATGGAATCATAGGGAGAATTTGTGGTGGGTGGAATGTAATTATCTGACCTGGAATTTTCCCAGAACCTGAGGTGAACAACACAAGGCTTTCCAGGCACCTATTTCATTTACTGATCATTATTTCTCTATGGTGGTGTTGATGATGAGGAAGCCAAAATCACTGGGGTGGGAATTAAAGTAAAATATTTCAAAACCTGAATGCAAAGCATACTGCTGCACTTTGGCAACAGCCACATCAGAAAGGCTCTGTTGAATCAGAATTCTTGGTAGTGGCTTCTCCTGAGTGAAGGGGATCCCATTACAAAGAGTTGTGGCACAAAGCCCAGAGAGGAAACCTTTGCTGGGTTTGTGCTACTTCTCTCCAGAATAAGCCTGAACATCTCTGCATCCTGCTTCTAGAAAGGACAGCTCATGTGAATGACTGGCTGCAGTCAAGCAGGTCCAGCCACTGCTTTTGTCTCTATATCAGTGCTCTTGTTAGAGCTAAAAGTGAAGCTGGTTATAGAAAGGACAAAGAAGATCTATGTGCATGGAAAGAAAGGATTAAATAGAGAGGACGTGATTTTCAGGTGAGTCAAGAGAATATCAAGTCAACAAGGTCATATCAAGCTAAAGGGAGAGGGGGATCAAACTGCTCTTTATTTAAAATGAAGTTGTGACACTCAAGATGAAACACTAATCTTTGTCATATCACTGAAAAAATACACAGTGCATTCCCATCTTGAATTTAGGTCTGTTCCTGCATCCACTAAAATCCATAGGAAAACTAAGGACAATGCAAAGGAAAGCAACAGATCTGATCAGAGATATGGAATGGTAACCATGAAACACAGAAACTAGAAAAAACTCAGCTGAGAGAGGATATAAAATAATGTTCTGTGTGAAATTTAGGTGCACAAAACAATTTGTTCACTAGAAGAGGAATTATTTTCATTTGTATTTCAAAAATAGAAGTATCAGATGAAAGTATCAGGTAGGAGATTCAAGACAAGTTTTTTATACCATTCGTAATACAACAGTGGAATTCAGTGTCATAGGATGCTAGACATGCCAAAATACAAGGGGGGTTCAAAAACTGGCGAGACTCATCCACAGAAGAGAGTTACTGCAAGGGTTATTAAACACAAAGGTGTTGCCTCTAGTTTAGTAGGTTCCTAATTCTCTCATGGCTGGAACCAAGGGAAGCTTGTTGGGCAATCAGCACTTTGTGTTGCCCAGTTTGTTCCATTTTTCCCCAGATTTCCTCTACTGTCAGAAGCACTCTGCTGGGCTGAACACTCTTTGGTCCACTCAAATATTGCTTTTCCCTATGTTCTCACCTTGGTATTTCAGGGCCATGTGCATACAGGCTACCTGGGAAAGACAGAAACTTCCCAGAAGTGCTGGGCTGATGATACTGTTGTAGAGTGACTACAGAGCTTCCTGTAAATAAAGGCCCAAGGACATATCAGCCCCGCCATGAATTTCAGCTATTTAGGGCTATCAGTCACAGGGAAATCCCAGGGAAATATACAAGGCCTGCTTCCCCTTCTAGTCTTCCCAGATAAAACTTTCTGTCAGAAGAGAGAAGAAATGCCCAGGAAACCTAGCTATAGGGTAGACCTAAGGGTTATAATGTACTTAAAATGGATTAGTGAGCAAAACTGAAAAGGAGGTGGTGATCTCCAGCCACCTGTTTCTATGCCACACAAAAAAATCGAAGTACATGCTCCTAAATCCAAGCCCTGACAGGAAAATCTCAGTCTCTAGTACACAATTCGCATTGCAAACTGAATGATTGGTTTGCTTATAACTACTCCATGCCAGAAAAATCCCTAAAAGCTGCATTATCCTGGATAACTCTAATACTTTTACTCAAATCCTCATATTTTCTGTTTAAATGGCCAGAATTTTTGAAAGTAATATGCAACAATTGGAAAAAAAAAATCTCGCAGCCAACAAAAGAATGTTACCTGGTTCTCATCTTGTCATAAACAAAGCAAGTCATTTTAGAGGGGAGATATAGTCCTTGCCTTGAAGTAAATATTCATTCTTTCTTTTATTTAGTATATGGCCACAGAATAGTGTTTCAGGAGAGTTAATTTCACAAAATCAACAAGAATGAGGAATGTAAATCGCCTGTAGAAAACAATGCTCAGAAAATAAGAGATAATGAAGAAGTGCTTAAAAAAGTTTTCTCTCTTAACTAAAAATAACCCTAGAATTTGAAGATGTTAATGGTGCTAAAATAAAATAATCTAATAGAGAGGAGAAATGGTGGCAGATATGAAAATTAAAATGCATCTTGAAGGAAGAGAAATAGTGTGAAAGCCAGAAGCAAAGCATAGTATTAAACAAGGAACTGTGGCGAAAGTTGTGAAAAAGTTGTGAAAAGAATGAAAGAAGGAACAGTTTGCCAAACCAGAGATGTGTAATAGCACATTAGGAAAACCTGTGAGTGTCTATACTATTATGTAGTTGGAAATATTATTCCAACTGCTACTAATGACTTAAAGGAAGCAGCATTCAATGCTTTTTATTCAAGACAGGGCTGGAAGAGACATTCTTATCAAAGAGCGGTGCTGAAAACATTTCCAGGTCTAGAGCAAAGCAGGAGGCTGATAAATCACTAGGTGAGGATTCCCACATCTCCAAGTGGGAAGAGAGGAAACACATGAGCTGTTGGAAACACTGAAGAAACTGTAGAGGTGTAAAAGAAAGCTACAAGTGAGGTAACACTGTGAAAGTTTAACTATAAAAATGTCAGCTTTGGCATTAGTCCCTGGCAGAATAATGTAATGCATCATTTGTAATTTCTTTAATTAAGAATTAAAGAACAACATAATAAATATCAGAATGAAAAATTAAGGAAAACACTTATTTTTTGGTGTGGCTTGTTTTTTTCATGTCTGTACTTTCATATCTTTGATGAAATTAAACATTCAGGGATAATAATGTTGATATAGATTTCTGTAGGATATCTGACTTGAATTTTCTTTTACTTTGACCAGGAAACATATGTGGTAAATTCAGAGTATTGATCCACTGAATGAAGCACTGGCTAAGCACTCTTGTGGAATTGTGGACAAGAAATCACTTGTGAGACATCTCTGATGAAGTAGTTTAATTTAAGCTTTAATTCATGGTCATCCATTACTTAATGTTTTTATTGATTAATTGGAGGAAAACAGAGAATTGTTATATATCTTCTTTGGAGATTACATAGCTAGGAAAGAATGCTTAATAGCAAAGACTATTAATCAGTTACTTTGAATAATTTGCTTTCTGTGGTCAGCTGCAGGCGACTGAAATGGTTTTCAGTAAAAGCAGATTGTATTTACCGACCAGGGAAGAAGTATCTCTGCAAATGGCATGTGAGGTGTAAAGGACAAACAGCTGAGTTCAAATCCCCAGTATAACAGTGAAACAAAAAGGATAATGCAGTTCTTACATATGTGAGGAGAGGAATCTGGAGGAAGCTGGAGGATGTTATATTAGCTCTAGATGTGGTGATGGGAACCACTGCCAGGATTCTGTGCTTTGAGTTGAACTTTACTCCTGTAGAAAATTGTGGAGGTAGAAAGAGCTTTGACATAAAGTTACAGGATAGTGAAAGACACTTAACAGCTGAGTCTTGGGGACCCCACTCCACCTCTATTATCTGTGAATGAGATTGTTGACAAGAATCAAGTTTGACATGACTGAATGAGCTGACACTGAATAGCAAAGGCTCTTCATGTTATAAGAACTCATGACTGAAAATAAATGCAATCAAATTCAACCTTGAAACAAAATGGAAATTTTAGTCCTTTTTGAGTTAATTGATCACTGAAATGACTTACAAAGTTTGACTTGGGTTTCCTCTGTCCCTGGTAAGAATTACATCTTGCTAAGATTTTTCTAGTTGAAATAAAAGTAATTTGAGGAAGATTTATTGTATATTTGTTGAGTCAATGCAGCTAATTATACCATATCATCTGACACTATAATGTCTAAAACTAATAGTTCTACTCTATTAATGTTTGAGGTTTTTTTCTGAGATACATTCCCAATCATTTACCCCATGATATGGATGCATGCCCAGTTTTGAGGTTGGCTGTAGTTATGCATACTTATTTGGTACAACATTTTGCTCCAGAATGTTTGTAGACAATGCAAACCCAGAGTGATAGGTGTCTAAATGGACAATTACCTGAAACAAATCTCAACTACAATGTAAATCTGCCCATGTCTTCTTTGGAGATACTCAAAGCCCATCTGGACATAACCATGTGCAACCTGCTCTAGGTGAACCTGCTTTAACAGAGGGGTTGGACTACATGGTCTCCAGAGGTCCCTTCCAACTCCAGCCATTCTGTGATTCTGTGATTCTTGATTCAGTGAGCACACAGGGATCTTGTGAGTGGTGCAATAGCAAATTTATAGTGATCAATACAGACTAGAGCAAAGAGGGCATCTTCTGTCACCCAGTTTCCTCCTATTCCGTCATGGGAACTCTCCATAGGTTTTCCTAGTGCTTACCAACACCAGAGCAGAAATAGTGTTTGGAATTGCCTGTGATATATAAATGTTACCCCTTGTTACTTGAACGAAAATTCACATTAAACAAGATACTGTTTCAGTATTTTTGATGAAAATCTGAGTTCCTGTAAAGACTCTATCTGACTACAATTCCTTTAGGTCAAGGTTTCAAGCCTAAACCTTCTGGACTGCAGCAGCTTGTCCACTTGTCTGCTCCCTCTCTGACCCTGGTACAAATTCCCTTTGTGCCAGTGCAACTGTTTCTGTGGCAATGCTCCCATCCAGAGAAATTATTTGGTTGCAGGGTGGAAGATAAATAAATACTTTTTTTCTTTAAAGTAAACTAGTTTACAGATGTGCCTGAAAACACAGCCACGTAAGCAGGTTCAATAGCAAAAATAGATAGCTGATGAACAGGAGGAGAGGAGGTGTGTGGAGGAGAGCTTGCAGAAAGGAGAGGAAGGAAATGGAAAGGGATCTTTCACTCTAACTTTGCCATGAAAGTGTCCATAGTGTGAGTTTCTGTGCACTTTGATTGTTTCTTTCTCTGACATACGAATACACATCTTAATACCCTTCTTAAAAATACCCTTCTTAAAAACAGCCAGCAAAGCCATCCTCCAAGATAATATGAATTCCTTAGTGGTCTTGGGCGCGCCTTTGTTCCAGCTCTAATACTGCTATCACATCATAAATAAGCCTGTTTCTACTATCTTAAATGAAGAGTGACGGTCACACCCAGCAGTTCCAACTAGATTTAACCCAGCCTACAACAGTATTAATCCTAGATCACAACCATAAGCTTCTCCACATGTTTCAAATAAGGGAAAGTAGCGTAAACCCCGCACAGTTTTACAAGACCTCATTCTAGTTCATGAGTGGATAAACTGCAGTTTCAAAAGCTATTTTAGCCTGAACAGGAAACCAAATTATAGTAAAAATGACATACAAATCCTGTTTTCACTGCAATGCTTAAGCCAATAAAAGAATGAACTGAGTTTATCAAAGTACCATGCAGTTAGCCCCCTCACAATGTCAGGCCCCATCCCCACCAAGATCAGGTACAGAAGCTGAGCAGTCCTTCAGTGGTCCTAAAATAGTCTTGTTTCAAAGGAGGAGCGTTCTCAGGCAGAGCAGAACTGTAACAGCACCTATAACAGGTTCCTTGAATAAACAGTTGTGAGCAGAGACCTGGGCATTAGCCACTCTTCATTTTCTTTGTGGCTAAAATCAGTTATTTGGCAGTATCATTAACTTGTTAGGACTTTATGTGAATCTTTTTACTGCAGCCTTTCTTTTCAGCGTACTTTGATTAAAACAGAGGAAGGGCTACATTGTATATGTCTGTCTTCTACAGCTCACACTATACAAAACACAGCAGTAAAGGCAATAGGGCACAGACATCAGGGCACTTACACTGCATGAGCAGGCAAAATGCATGTTCCTACATTGTGTATGTACTCTGGCAAATATTCCCATTGATTTGGGAATGAGGAGGCTTGGGTTTTTTTAATAAGTTTTTAAACTGTATCACTGAAAACAACAGACATAACCTGAAAAAACTGACACAAGCTGAAAAAGTCACAATGATAACACATTTGTTTAAATTTGCGTTTGATAGAAATCTACTTCTTTTAGCCTCCTTATTTAACTAGGATGGGCAGAATCCAGTGAAAGCTATTATTAGAAGCTAACACATATGTGAGAATGAGATGAAGTAGAATTTGTTAAGAAACTGTCAAAGGGTTGGGCAAGAGAAAGTGAGGACTCCCTTTATTTCATGTTTTTACCCTTCTTCAATAGTGCCAATTAACTGATTGATTTTTATGATAGTCTAGGGTTTAGTCATCTCATGCTTCTTTAGCTGAGATTGTTTGCTGGAGAATTCGAATTTTTCCTACCACCCTAGATCTTTGTTACTGTGTTAAGGTACCGATTTCAGCTTCCCAGCAGTGGGGAAAATGCACCAATGCAATGTTGATTTCCAACATAGTTCCTTCAATTAGAATTTTCTGGAGAGCACAACTGACAGTTAAGGTATCTACATTTTTTATCTGTTTCACTAATGGCAGATTTAGCAGGAATGGCCTTTTAGTGCTGTAATGCCACACTTCACATCACCGTTCTCCTGATCCTCAGCAGCCCACACACATTCTCCCAAACCTCATATTCCCACTTCAGTGATGAACTTGTGCTCTTATGAATTCAAAATAGTAAGCACATTCCACATGGAAATTGTAGGAACAGCATAAAATTACATTTAGTATCAGAATAAATAACACAAGGACTATATTACAGGCTACATCGTTCGTTTTACATTTAGTCATGAAAACTTCCATTATTCAATTTAAGTGAATGTGTCACATAATTTCCAGACTCCTGCTCCAGAGTACTGGAGAATTCAAGCAACTTATTTCAGAACTTAGGCCCAGCTTCCCATTGAGCATTTGGGTCCTGGAGCACACAGAAGGTCTTGGGCAGCTTGTTGATTCTGTGGTAGCAGACGCAGCCAGCCAAGAGGGGCTTTTTCCCTTCCTGCTGTGTTTGGCAAGAAGAGTACAACCTTTCCTGTCACATGTGGTCCCTACTCAAGTTATCCATACTTTTCTTACCACAAGGTTAGATTACTCTAATGCACTCCGTGTGAGGCTACATCTTGAGGCTATTTGGCAACTGAATCTTGTGTGCACAATTCAACCACCTGTTTATTAAGTGGAGCATCATGCAGAGAGGACATAAAACCCCCCACTCTCCAAAATCTGCAATGACTGCCAATAAATTTCTGGGCTGAGTTCAAGGTGTTGGTTTTAACCTATAAAGACTTAAGTGTTTTGGGATTTGGTTACCTGAGAGACTGGCGTTGTTTCCCCATGAAGCAGTGCTTTTAAAGTTGATATGAAGGGAGGAATTTAAGTTGGTATCACTCAGGTGTAATTAGGGTGCTGGCAGGACTTCCATTTGCAAGGCCTTCTGCAGTGTATCTACATTACTATGGGTTTATCTATTGTGAAATATCTCTGATTGTGGAAGAATTCAAAACTAATGTGCCAGTCTGGGTCTGAACCAGGGCTAGAAACACTCATGCTGAAGCACATTGCTATGCTCTGATTTTCCCCTTTTCTAACTTCAGTTGCTACTTACGTTAAATGTGATTTGGTAACTTAACTTAAACCTGATGTTAACAGCTGTTAACCCAGCTAAGGCTCACACTGTTTGTTTATCATCAGTCTCTGAGGTACCTCTCTCTCCTGACTGACTATGTAGGGTAGTAAAATACCTCAAGAACTGTCAGAAGAGAGTTACATGCAACAGCAAACCAGCCATTTTTCCTGCTGGTGGGTTAGAGTCAAGTTGGACTATTCTCGGCCTTCAGACCTGTGACTACATGTCTACTAGTAAATAAAATGGCACAGTGCCTGTTCTCCAGACATCTAAGTGCTCTGGTAAAGTTTGCATCTCTGAGTCTGAATTCCCAAACTACCTGGTCTCATGCTTGTTGTCAGGAGCAGTTTCTGGCCAGTGTGATCCCTCCCATGTGCCTGGGCACTGTAAGGAAGAGTGCTCATGAGTGTGGGTCCAAACCAGGACAGGGATCCTGCCAGCAGTTAAGTTGTGTGTATGGTCATGGGAAAATGTTTGTGTTCATGCTTCCATGAATTTGGTTTACTGGTAGGGACGTATCCTGAAAGTCTTGAAGTCACTGGACAAAACCGGCCTTCTTTATGACCAAAGAACCAGAATAACAAAGAATAAAGAATAACAAAGAATCTCAAAGGAGATTTTGAGATCCTGACACCATCCTGGCCTGATGAGCCAGGACAGGAAGACTGAGTTTACAGAAGCGGGCAGCCTTGTGATTTTACTGGAAATTTGTCAGCAATGGGTCACACACACACACAATCACACAGAATCACCAGGCTGGAAGAGACCTTCAAGATCATTGAGTCCAACCCATGCCCCAACACCTCAACTAAACTAAACCATGGCACTGAGCACCACATCCAATCTGTTTTTAAGCACGTCCAGTTTTAAGCACGTCCAGGGATGGTGATTCCACCACCTCCTCGTGTAGACCATTCCAATATTTTATCACTCTTTCTGTAAAAAACTTTTTCCTAATATCCAACCTATATTTTCCTTGGCACAGCTTAACGGTCAATCTCCTTGAAGATGTTTCTCCTTTTTACTCTTCCTGGTGGAAGTGGATGGTACTGCTTTCATTAAAATTCTGAGGAAAAAACCACTGTGAGATAGAGCTACCCAAAGCCACATTGAAAAGGCGGTGGCTGAGCCAGCAAATAAAATCTTGCCTCCAAAGTTCCAGACTTGGAACATGATCTATATTGGTCCTCCCAATAAAATACAGGTCACAAAAGTATAGGAGGCATCTTTCTTTTCATACATTAGACGGCAAATATGATAATGTTTGCTGTCCTGTGTCAATGGAAGAAAAAATTAATTGTCTCGGTGTTTCTCAACCAGAGAAGTTTGTGAAGTTTCCATTGCTGGAGATCTTAGAGAGCACCATAGATATGGATGACTCTTCTTTGGGCAGAGGTATGCGTTAGGTGGCTACCTGAAGTGTCTTCGAGCTGTATGATTTTATAATCATGTTTTGCTGAAATAGAGTTCTGTTATTTCAAAATGTGACTGAAGCCGTATTATTACACCAAAAGTTCTTTGCACACCAGGACAAAGGCTGGTATAGAGTCTCAGCCTTCAGGTCCAAGAACAGCAGTTATTCTGGGGAGAAGACAGAGTCTTCTGGGGAATTTAACAAGGCTGTGGAGGTAATGAGCTTTGTCAGCACCCTTTGACCCAATTAAACTTTTTTAAAAGCAATACCTAATATTAGTCTCATTAAGAATAATAGGTACTACGAAAGTGCTTCACACTTTCTCTGCTTAAAAAACCTCATTCTCCTGCAGTTCATTCTCAAGACCCTACCTCCATGAAAATATCTCTTGGTATGGAATAATGTGAAATATCAAAAGCATCCATAGAAGATGAGACTGGAGATTTTCCCCTTTGCTAGCTTTGTTCTGCTGAAAAATGTTGATTTATCAAAATGAAAACTTGTGTCCATAAACATAGTCATTTTCCAGAAAATGTTTTTGAATATTTTTTCCTGTTAAGGAATTTCTTATCCTTAGAAACAACTATTTATGTGAAGTAAATAGTTCTTTTATGAAGTGCCTGAAGGTTATGCGGAAATTCATGTTCCACTTGATTCACATAGGAAGTTTTAGGCTACTAGAAACTGGAGGAAAATTATCTTAATTACATAAAATTGAAGATTCTGTCTACATACTGGAGAATAAAGTTTTGATATGTTCAATTTTTTTTCCCGTTTGATAGAATAATTTCCTTTCCAGTACTATGCTGATCTCATCAGTAATTTCTGGTGAGATTTATAGAAGATTCAGCCACTGTTTTCCTTTTAATGAACAGTTAATAAAATTTTAAACCCAAAGATTGTAAACCCTGACAATAACACTTTTATTTGCATTATTCAAGGTCCTTTTCTCACCTGCCTCCATAACTAGATTTTGTAAATGTTCCCAACTGTGACGTTGAACGTGTCATGAACCGCTGCTGTTTCCCACAATGTCCCTTATGCTGTCTGTTGTTTGAGCAATCAAAATGTTGGAATCACTTTGACTCATGGCTGTTTCCCTCTTGGGAATGGTGAGGCCTTGTGCTAAAAGACCTTTCAAGCATCATCACTTATCTCCTAGTGAGTTCTGTGAGCTGTAGCAGAGAGGTTTGTGGTTCATGAAATGGAGATATTTTGACAATGAAGAGGCTTATGAGTTCTGCCAGCTGTACCAACAGAAAGAGAGACACCTCTGAGCTGGTCAAACGAGACAATCAAATGCAATGCACTTTAACCATTAATGATCCAAGGGATGTAGCAGGCCCACAAGTGCCTGCAGAGTTCTCAGTTAAAGACTTATAAGTTTTGATGGCACTCTCCACACTCCATTTCCATGAGACAACGTGAGGCATAGATGGGGCTCTAAATGATCCTCACCACTGCTTGATTGGAAACAAGTACAGTAGATTTGACAGGAAGCAGCCCTGGCTTGCCTTTATAATGTGTTTCCTCTTGCAGTATTGCTACAGCTACTTCTATTTTAGTGATGTGATTGGCTTGCAGATACTGGCTTAACACTTTTGTTTTCTTTTTTGAGCTACAAATAATTGGGATTTAATTAGTTCAGAGTTCAGAAGCTCTGGCCAGAACATGGTACTTAGCTACAGTCTCTTCTTTTCATTTGCACAACAATTGCACCTTCCTTGCTATGCATCACTCAGGGTTTCTGAGCAGAGGCAAAGTTCAGATACCATCAGACAGACAGTAAGGGAGCTGGACCTGTACACCCATATGAAGAAGAAGTCTACTCAAGTTAAGTAACGATTAATGGGAAGTTTGAAGTAATTTGCCTATATTCGCTTCCCACTTTCATTTATGCTGCTGACACCTGTAGTTGGAATGGAGATTGTGTCAACAATTCATTTTCAGATGTTTTGGCTTACAAGTTTTGGTTTCTAATTTTGTCAAAAATGAAAGCTCTCAAGACACAGTGGATAACTGATAATTTACCGTATTCAAATGAAAAATGTCCTTCTTTTATCTTTGAAAGGTCTGTTGCCTAGATCAAAAATTACAGTCTCTCAAATTCTAAATATTGTCTCAAAACATTTAGTAGTGTCAGTGATTGAAACACGGACCCAGACCAGCAGGGCATCTGAATAATTTATTCAAAGGAACAAGTTGGTTTTATATACTTTTCTAAGGCACAGTATCTCCTTACATGGTAACTCTCACTACGTGACCTATCCCATGTTGCCACATCAGCAGCACACTTTCTGAATGTCCTTCCATGGGGTCAGCTTCCAGCAGGCTCCTCTAGGGGTCTGCTGCTGACACCTTCTCCCCCCAGGGTCCCACAGGGACAAACCTCTCTGTGCTGCCATGTGCTCCTTTGTGCTGCCATGTGCTCTTGCAGGCACGTCCCACAGCCTGCAACCCAGTTCTGTCTTGTCTTTCCCATATAGTAGGGATTTGGAGGGGTTTGGAAGGGGATGAACAAACACTAAGAAAAACTTTAAATATTTTGTAATGTTTTGCTACGTGCTTGTTCAGCAGAAGCCATTTTATTAATTCACAATTGTTTCAGCTAAAATTTTGATTAGTGTTGAGTTGCATTTTTAAATAATTTTAAGTAACTATTCCCTTAAATTTATTATTATTGTTGTTATTATTATTACCCTTACTATTTGGACATTTGGAACAAGAGGTTGAAGAGCAGTGCCATGGAAAGGGACGTGTGGGTCCTGGTCACTGGCCAGTTGAACATGAGTCAGCAGTGCCCTGGCAGCCAGGAGGGCCAGCCCTGTCCTGGGGGCATCAGGCACAGCATCGCCAGCCGGGCAAGGGAGGGGAATGTCCTGCTCTGCTCTGCACTGGGGCAGCCTCACCTCGAGTGCTGGGGACAGTTTTGGGTGCCACAATATAAAAAATACATTAAGCCGTTAGAGTGCATCTAAGGAAGGTCACAAGGATGGTGAAGGGTCTTGAGGGGAAGCCGTGTGAGGAGTGACTGAGGTCACTTGGTCTGTTCAGCCTGGAGAAGAGGAGACTCACTGGGTCTCCAGAGATGGGAGACCTCACTGCAGTTACATCTTCCTCGTGAGGGGAAGAGGGGGGGCAGGCACTGATCTCTGCTCTGTGGTGACAGCGAGAGGACCTGAGGGAAGGGGTCTGAAGCTGTACCAGGGGACACTAAGGTTGGACAGTAGAAAAAGGTTCTTCACCCAGAGGGTGGTTGGGCACTGGGACAGGCTTCCCAGGGAAGTGGTCGCAGCACCAAATCTGACAGAGTTCAAGAAGCATTTGGATGATGTTCTCAGGCACATGATGTAACACTTAGGGTGTCCTGTGCAGGGCAAGGAGTTGGACTCGATGATCCTGATGGATCCCTTCCAACTCAGCTTATTCTGTGATTCTATAACAGGCCTCCTTCTATTCCTCAAGATTTTCTGTTATGGATCACTGAGGTGTTTGCTTCCCTCATGCCATGTTTTTAGCACTTTATCCTCCAGACTGCCCAAACTTTTCTGATCAACACAAAGTGTATTGTCTGTTCAGCTGTTTTTCTTGTTGTTGTAGTTATTATTATGCAAACTTTTGTTTGGTCTATAAATGATCACTCTGACTGTTACAGTAGAGTAGCTTCTTGCATTTTCCTCTCCATTTAGCTGAGCAGAATAGATGTAAGATACATCCCCTTACAGTGCAGGCATTTGTCTTTCAGAGAGCTCTCTGCCTCTTCCTTCACACCTCTGTATGGTTTGCTCTCTCTATTGCTGTACCCTATGTGAATATACTCATTTACCTATCTATGCTCTCAGTGGATGATTTGCTACTGAGCATTTTTAAAGGATTCATCTGGAGTACATTAGGTGAAAGGAACTCTATGAAGTTATTTTCTTTCTCTCAGAACTGAACCTGAGCAGACTTATTTATTCCTTGATAGCAACAATAGAGCACTAATTTGTGTGTCTGTGGTGAGAACAGAGCTAGTCAAGGTGGACTGTTTCTATCTTCCTGTGAGCATGACTGGAGGTAAAATTTTAAGCTGTAGTCCAGACATCATTGAACCCTTCTATTTTTGTGAACAAATACTGAGGTCTAATAATGAGACTCTTCTTTTGTTTTAATAAGTTAAATAAAGAACTTTGAAACAACTGTGTACCAGAACAAAGAATACGTGCATTATAGAGAGAAAAAAATAGCAGGAGCATATTCAGCAGGTACGGCATTACAGACACTATGCACTCTGCTAATGTTGCATATCCATCATGAAAGCATCAGAATAAGGTATTCTTCAAGGTGGGGGGAATGTAAAGAAAAATAAGACAGGCCAGAGGATCGCATAGGCACCTTCTGGCTCTAATCTTTCTAAATATCAGAGAGAGTGTAATAACTTTGCTCCTAATGTTCAAGGAATAAATAATTTCTTCCTCTTTAAATGTGGCTGCTGGAGTCAAAGGACTCCGGTGGGCAAGAGTGTGACTGAAAGAACAAAGGTTATTCAATTGAGATAATTGAGTTGTGTAAAAGTGATTTAAGATGAAGCATCAAGAATATATGGCAGAAATCTTCAGTCATGCACTGCCTAGTAGTCAACATTCTCTTAGGCTCTTACAAGGTTTGCAGTTTATGAAAAACATTTAAGTGTTTCTGTTACACATTTTGGTTGCCATGTTAACTTGGCTTCCATCGGACTGCAACAAACCCAAAACACCTCCTTACATACTTGCTTTATGACATTTCATTAGAATGCCAATATAACAGTTTTATAGTAAATGTAGGATATGGCAGGAGACTAAAATAACACCATTTTCTCTGAACACTTTAATCTAGGTTTAATAATTCTAAGGTTTTTAGACATTTGTAACTTAACCTGTGGGCATAATCTAGTAGTAACAGTGTTTGAGAGAAGTTATGAGCACTGTGCTCTGAGATTATAAGTGGCTCAAATAACATAGTGGTTCCAAGGGAAACTAAATCTTTTTAAAACCCCTCAAACATCATTTTAAACTGTTAACTTTAATTTTATTTTAAATTCATGTTAGAGTAATTGCATCAAGCTGGGATTATGTGTGTTCTCTGATTCTGTCTTATAGCACTTCTGCCTCTTTTAACCATTTCCTGTATGGGCCATTCTCTCTTGTTGTTTGTTAATGGAGGTTTCTGCTTCCCAGGGTGTATTCAGTTAAAACAATATCTTACCGATGAGAGCTTTGCTGGAACATAATTGGCAGCACATGTAATTTATGCATTATGAAGGGAAGCATGTAATGCTTAATGTATGTGAGGATAAATTTTATTTTGCAGAGGATTTCCTTTTAAAAGCAACCATTCCATATCAGAAAAATGGAAGATTACCATTATTATGGAAATATATATTTGTCTTTTATATAGAAGAAGATTGCTACTTTTTACTGATTTGGATATATCTTCTTTTCAAACACCAAGCAGGAAGAACAAAAGCAGCAAGTTTTGCATGTCAATGTGTGTCCATGTTTTGGTGCTTAACATGACACACCTCACAGGAGTTCAAGATGGAGAAATTGTTGGGCAAGCACGTCTGAAAATCACACATCCCTTTTTACCAAAATATTTGTAGCTTGGGGGATTAGAATTGTTCTGTGACTTACTATAGACCTCAAAATAGTCTTAGGGATAAAAACCCCTAAACTTTATTACCTTTCTTTTACAGCAGAGGAAACTAAGAGCTAAAGCCAAAAATGTTACTGAAGAAGTCAACAGAGAATGTAGCTTCTTGTTGAAGCACTTTGAGCAAAACTCCCATTTCAGGAAAGCTGAGGAGCCTACAGCCAGAGAAACAAGAAGGCTGAGAACCTTATTTGTGTTAGCAGAACAGGAGAAATCTAGAACCAGGAATATCTCAGTCGCTGGAAAAGAAAGGGCAAAGAATTAGCACCAGTACCATGGTCTAGCACCAAGAATTCTGTTTATATATGATGTACATAGTTAAAATTTTGTCCAATTTTTCCATCAAGTCTAAACAGCCTTAATTACCCTTGATCTTACTCTGAGAGGAATTAATATATTAGACATGTCCTTTAAAACAACAGTATAAAATACTGCTTAAGGAACAGCTGAGAAAATAGGCAGGTGCCTTGAAGAAACTTTTTAAAAATCAGTCTGGCTTTTAAAGAAACCTGAATGTGATCTGTACTTCCTTCATCCCAAATTCACATACAGTTCATAAGCATATTTACAATTCATTTAATGTCTTCCACATAGAAGTTTGATGTTTTAGATTCCTCAGGCCCTACAGCTTCTAAGCATTTTCCTCAACTGCTGAGTTAAGACAATAAAAGATACATCATAAAAACGCTTTCATTGATCTTCCATGAGTCCTGTGTCCCAGTACTGATGAATTGTGTTGTTACTTAGGTTTTTATATATCCTGAGCAGCATTTCTAGCACTGTATCTCCTTAACCATGAGGAATTTGTTTTTCTGTGGAACCCTTAACCCCAGAGAAAATGCCAAGTGACTTTATACATAAGTGACTAAGAAAATGCTGTCTTTTGTTTATAACTGCCTGGACAAGTGAAAAAAACCCAAACAAACCCAAAGAAGACATTGGATTCTCCCTCTGTCCTCTCAGGAAGTGCCAGCCTCCCTCCATATCACAACACCAATCTGAGGCTTATCAGAAGCTTATTTCAAATGAGAGGTATCTTTTCAAAGACAAGAATGGGCTGCTCTGCTCAGGAAGGGGAAAAAGGGAGTTGGGCACAAAAGACAGGGAAAATGAAAGCCCAGTGACCAGGGTCTGCCCTAAAAGTCGGTAGAGTGAACACTGGGTTTTTATCGGTTTCCAGCTTTTGGGCTGCTGCTTTACTCCATCCATAGATTGTCAACCTCTGGCTTTAAACTCGGTACTCTCCTGAAGTTTTGTGCCTGCCCCAGATTGTGTCTTTCTCACAAGGAATGGCCCAATATTCTTATGATCTGAAGGGCAGAGATTAGACAAGTTATTTGTTGTGTGAGAGCCCCGTATATTCTCCTCTTTCTGATTTATAACAGGAATCTAAATCACAGTATTTCTCCAGGGAGGAGGCACCTTTGCTCTGTAGGTGAATGAAGACTGATGCTCTCTCTAGCTTGCTTGGTAAAAAATTCTAGTTTGGGATGTAGTCTGTGTATTAACTTGAAAAAGCTGGGCTCTAGACCCTCCAAAAATATTTGTAAAGAATGCCTGGGAGTTGTGTAGTCGTGCAGAAGACATATTTTAGTCACACTGTATGTATGGAAGCATTGACACAGTGGATAAACCCTGGATTTCTCCAGAATTCGTTCAAAAAGGCACCTTGGAGTTACAGCTGGATTTAAGTGTCTAAAGTTTCAGTTAGATATCTAACTGTTGTCTAGATTGTTCATCACTTTTTCCTCACAATTTCTCTTTGAACTTCCTCTCTTACTGGAAAACCAGTATGTTACAAATAAGCATATCCCCAGCAGCTGGAAGTAAGTTAAAGAATACTCACCCTGCAGTATTTCAGGTCTTGATAAAGCCACTGACCCAAGAAATAGAAAGCTATAAACTTTAGTGCTGGCAGGTGAAGAGCTTTTCACTGAACCTGTCTTCTTAGATCATGAGTTTTGGCTATGCTGTGTTTATACACTCCTCAGCCATGATACAATATGTGCATGGGCCACCCTCTATTCCAGGTCCTGTCTGACCAGGTTGCAAGAGAAAAGGATCACAAGTTGTCCCCACACCCCTCAGCCCTGGTGGGTGTGCTAATTTTTGTCCAGTCTAAACACCCAAAAAATCCCTCACTTTCTCTCTAGCACATGCACAGTTTTGTGGAGAGCTACTCCCCTGCCTGGTGGGGAAAATTCACCTTGTAAACACTTTTACTGTCAAAACTTGGCTTTTGAATCTCTGCACAAACTCCTCTGTTAATCGCCTTTGACTCTGCTCCCACCACAGACAGACCTCCTCAGTATGTCCACGTCTTCATTGCCTCAGCGGAAACCTTCTGCCAGATATAGTCCACTGAAGGCAAGTGCTGAAAATAGCTGTTGTGAGGTAGGAAGTGGGTCAGTGCCAAAAAAAAAAAAAGGATGGGAAGATAGAACAAAACTAACAGCAGTCTGAACAGCCCTAGAATTGAGGAGGGGAAAGATTTTTCCTCCTTGCTCCTGCAACAAGTGAAGACTGAGAGTCAGGCGACTGTGTCTGCCTGAGTCCCATCTAAAGATTCCGGGGTTTATAGAATGATTCCAGCTTTATTGGTTCCAAAAAACATGCAAAAAACCATTTTGACTTCAGAGTACTTCTGTAGATAACCGAGACAGATACACAGCATCTTAAATAGGACAGCTGAGTATTGAGTCCAGCCGAAGCACTGGTGACCTACAGACATAATGCCTAGAACCTGAAAGGGGTGATAATCTGAGCATACTTATGCTCAATGCACAGTCACTTTTCTTAAAAAATAGATGGGAACTAGACAAACATCGTTTATTACATTGCTTGTACCTGGGACTCTGGTTCAGACCCACTCCAGCCTGAAGATGTTTGAACCTTCTGCTCCCACCCTGAGTGAAAGCACCCAAAGACTGCCAATGAACAAAGTGTGTTACTCTTCTGTGCGCACACACACACACACACACACTCTCATGTCAACACCCAACTGTACCTCTGTGCACCCACAAATGGTGCTTGATCATGAAACCAGGTATTGGAACTACTCTCTGAGAACTGTGGAAATCCCTGCTTTTGGTGCTTTTTTCTAACATTTGTAAGAAATGTCATCCTTTGACCTTAAATGGGACTAAACAGACCGCATAGTTGAATGGCATAATACCAGGATGGAAGATATTTGAACTGAATGAAGGGCTAGTGAAAGCAGTGTAGACCAAGGCTCAGGTCCAAACCTCAACCATAGTATAAACAGTCTATCCATTTGGGCTGTTCTCACCTGCCATGAACACAGCAAGAGATTCCCTCTCCCTCTGATACCTTGTTTCCTTTCCCGTGATGTGGTTGTGGCAAAACTTGTGTTCCCACTGCTTTTGTAATGTGAGAAACACCTATGTCCTACAGCAGGGAATAGGACATAGGGATTAATGCCTTATCGAGAGAGCCTCTAACTCCATCTCACTAGGAAATGTCTACCTGCTTAAAAGGCAATGGCATAATCAATGAACAGATGGCAGAGGAAGAAAATTGAACTTGGACATCTTTTTGGTTATGAGAGCTGGCAAAGAAGGTTAACAAGAGCCATTTGTCCTCCCACCCCTAACACACACCCCTTTCAAGAATGAATTCTGCATGTTCTGCCCTTATACTCATTAGTTCAGTTTTCATGATGAATGGTGAGATGATCCTTGCCAGAAAGAAAACCCCTTCAAATCATTAATCTTTAATAAAACTTAAAAGGGTCAGGCATATTAATGTGTTATTTGGAAAAATATAGTTAACAGAAGTCATTGAGTCATAATGTCACCTTCACTTAACTAAATATGAATCAACAGATTTGGTGAGTCCAGGCCAAGTCTTAGCAGACAGGACTGTGCATTTCAGAGGATGTGCCCTACCACTGGTGTAACTTGGCAAGGCTTGCTGGAAGCATTGACAGAGGAGTTTTAGATCAAATGAGGAGGGCTATCCTTTTTATCATCTTGTATCCTGAAGGCCCGAAGGCCACAAGCAATATGAGAGAGTGATTCCGTGCCAAATACAGCAGGAGTGTATTTGTGTGCAGCAGGTGCTGAAAGAATGGGGTTTAAAACAGGTTAGATGCATAGCACTCTGTGACTGCCTGCTTCTTGCCACTGATTCCAAGGCAGATTGCTCCAGAGGCAAACTTCTACAGTACAGATTTCTAAAACTGAATAAGACAGTGCCATTCCCTGTTGCGTTTCACACTTCCTCCCCAGAAAACAGAATTATTTCAGTTAAAATTACTAGTGCCTACCAGTGATCACTCTCTTGATCTCTGAAGTTGAGAAAGGAAACAACTAAGTAAATATAAGCTCAAAGAATATATATTTTTGCTAATTTCTCTGTATCACCTGCTTTTTTAGATCATACTAAATCCTATACATGAACCAGAGTGGGAAACCCTCATTGTGTACCTACAGAGTCTATCACATATGGAATTTACATCCAATGTAATTCAGTTATGACTATCCTTATAAATTCAGAGAGACTGAAGGAAAACTTGGTTGAAGAAGATGGCTTTGAAGTGAACCTTCATCCTGACAGTCAAAATCAGACTGTGCAAATTATGCAAAAATAATATCTGAGAAGCAGCATTCAGCTAAAAATTCTTACTCATTTTTTGGTCATAATTTTTGGTAAGAATGTCTTAGAGAGTGAAATTCTGTTTTCATGGAAATCTGGAGAAAGTAGGGGTTCTATGAAAATGTTTACAGCTTACATGCCCATGTTGAGAGCTCTAACACAATGTGTTGAGTCAAAGGAGAACAATAATATATGATCAGAAAATTAATGGACATGTGAAAACACAAAGCAGTCTCCATTGCAAACAGCTTGTGAGCAATTCATTGTCAAATGAAAAATTTAGTATGCTATCCATCAAATAATATAAAATAAAGCCAGATTAGCTCCCATTCAGAATCCATAAGTAAAGTGTCATGAAGTGTGAAATATAAAAGTTTCATCTGATCTGAAAAGTTAAGCTCAGTCTATTATTCCCAAGTATCTCCTTTAGCAATACAGTAGCTGTGCTAAATCTAGAAATAGTTGACTTAAACACTGGCTTTAAAATCTAAAGTACTAAGGAAGAACAAAAAAAGTACAGATACAATCTTTATTAAAAAGAATATATATAAAGGGAAGATATTTGACAGTGACAAAAAAGGTGGAAATGATACTACAGTCCTCTAAGACAGGAAGTTGGGATTGTATGGTCACTGGAAATCAATACTGTTAGTTCCTGTGAGAAGGAGATGAAAAATATCTAAACCCAACCACAAGTACAAACATCTGGATGCTCAGCTGCCCTGTTGGATGAGAGGAAGCAGGTGCAGTTGTCCTCTTGATTTGAATTAGCCTTACACTGCTCGTGACAGACATTCCTGGAAGAGGATAACGGCCCCCACATGGAAACATGACCAGTCCCAGCGCAGTGGACAGGACTGTCTGGATTTCAGTGGAAGAAATGATGCGTGGGTACGGTCAGCCACAATAAGGATCTCATCTTTGAAAGTCATAACCTTTTCCATACCCTCTTTCCTCAATAAACACTCTCCCTTGAGCCAAGAGAGAGATGGGAGACCCTCAAGAAGATGGAAAAGGAAGAGGAAAGACACTCAGCTGGCCTGCACACGGCAAGGCTTCAAGAACTGAGGTGTGTACAGACAGGATGTCTCTGTTGGGAGAGGAGATTGTAACCAATATTGTTCTGGTCAACTGAGTTAGAAAAATAACTAAATTGTACAACTGTCTGGTTTGTGAATAGCATGGCCTTACTTCAAAGAGGGCTGTATTTCAGACAGTGTTTGTTAATCAAGCTTATTTGTATGGATGAATGAGACTATAGATGGAAACACTGCATAACCATATATCTTGGGTACCAAGTACCTTTGGCACTTAAATTGCTGTGGAAGCCACCATTAAGACCACTAATTCAAAATGAAGGAGATGCAGAGAAAGTTCATCAAAAGGAAATTGGACATGAAGCATCCATCTTTCTGAACAAGATTTGTTTACCTTAGGATACGAAAGCCTAGGAAGAGGAACATCAGTGAAGATAAACAGTTTAAATTAACACAAAACATGTGGGTATAATAAACTGCCCATGAGATGTAAGATGTGAGATGTTAGGATTTGAAATGGCTTTCTAATAGAGATAAAAATATGAATAAACCCCCAAAATAATTCTCAGCAACTTTAAAATTATGCGTAAGAAATCCATGAGAAGACAATTGTGCTGGTTTTGACTGGGACTGAGTTAATTTTCTTCACAGCAGCTAGTATGGGTCTTTGTTTTGGATTTGTGCTGGAAACGCTGTTGATAATGCAGAGATGTTTTCATTATTGCAGAGCAGCTCTTAAACAGTATCAAGGCCTTTTCTGGTCCTCACCTCACCCCACCAGCGAGGAGGCTGGGGGTGCACAAGAAGCTGGGAGTGGACACAGCTGTGACAGTTGACTCCAACTGACCCAAGGGATGTCCCATATCATATGACATCATGCTCAATATATAAAGTGGAGGGAAGAAAAAGGAAGAGGGGGAACATTCAGAGTGATAGCATTTTGTCTTCCCAATCACTAATATGTGTGATGGAGCCCAGCTTTCCTGGGGATGGCTGACCACCTGCTTCTCCTTGGGACCTGGGGAAATAATTCCTTGTTTTGCTTTTCTGATGCAATTGTTGTTTGTGAGGCTTTTAGTTTACCTATTAAGCTGTCTTTATCTCACCCCATGAGTTTTCTCACTTTTACCCTTCCAATATTTTCCTCCATTCCACTGACAGGAAGTGAACGAACTGCTGTGGGGGTTTGAGTTTCTAGCTGGGGCTCAATCATGACAAAAATACAAAACTGGATGTCCAGAGAGCAGAGACCAAACCACCTTGACTCAGGAAAACCATTCAAGTTCAGTTTCTAGCCTTAATATTTTCCTGTAACTAAAGGTCTGAGTTGTACCTATAAGTTATTTTCCTTCCCTGAGGATTATGCTAAGAGTCATGACTCAAAAGGCAGCCTCTGCAACTTCCAAAGGAGATCAACAAAGGTAAGTGTAGACTTCTCTCTTGGATAGCTATCCACAGGTGACAAAATGGTTGGTTTCAGCTTTGCCCTTCTTTGGGAGGAGATGGTAAGGACCACAGGGAGTAACCAGTCAGAAGTCATGTCTGACCAGAGAGCAGCTGTTGTGGAAGAGGTAAGGCTCAATTTTGAGGCTCCACTCCTATCTCTAAGACATACGTAATGTCCTGGTTGTTTTCCATCAGTCAGAAAGAGTAGAGCAAGTTATAAGTCAGAAGTCTGTGACTCTGGTCCTGCCCTAAATCTGCTGCCAAAGAGAGGCTGGTGGTTTAGAAGCTTACCACTGCTTTATGTGAGCAAGTTTTTGTGAAAACATTCACAATTTAGGAAGTAATTTTGGCAAGCTGACAGTTCCAAACAACTGCTCCCCAAATTGCTTAAAAATTGCATTGTGACTAAACTAGGACAGAATATAACGGTAGCTGAGACAAGGCCAAGTTGAATAAAATGCAGATTGCAAGCAGCTATTTTCCCCTCTGTGAAATATGATATCTAATATTTTTCTTTACTTAATCCCTAGCAGTTAGGTGAGCATTTTTACCCACCTTTTACCCACCTTTTACAGACTTATATACCAGAGCAGAGAATTGATAAAGTACTTTGAACAAAGCTATGGATGAATTTGGTAGAAGCAATAGATCTAATCCCATGCTTCTTCATTCATAGCCACTTTTGTTCCTTTTGCCCCTTTCTTGGGTAGAAAAGTGTGGTTTTAGCATTCACATTCACCATTACAGTAGGGACATCCTCCCATTAGTTGTTTCACTTGCATTTTCTTATTCTGCTACTGTTTTTTGATCATCCTTATTACCACACACTGGTCAGATATTGTTACTTTGGGGTTGTGAGAGACTGAAATGTTAATGGTTAATGACGCAAAACAATTGCCCATTTTTTATTCTTTTGGCTCTTCTAGTCAATATTTCTATCTTGGCTTCTCAGTGTTATGCTTACATTTATGTTATACACCTGTTTTTTTAATTATTCCACTATTCCTGCTTTCTACATTTTTTTTAACTTCACTACTTATGCCACTTTTGTAATGTAGAGTATTGAATTGAAATTCAAATGTAATATAAATTGGAATTAACAGGGTTTAAATCTCATCTGTTTCTTGTCGCTGTTGAGCGCTAGCCGAGTGCAAGAACCAGACTGGATCGGGTGAGGCGGGATTCTGATTTTATTATTTAATTCTAAAACTTATATAGACTTTTAAAAGTTTCTCCGGATTGGGTCAATTCAAAACCTCCCCCTAGGCCCATAGGCCAGGTAGAACTGCCCATCTTTCCAGAGACAGTTTCAATAACATCCAAACCTTATCTTTATTTATAGAACACAGGGAGAAGAAGAGAAAAATTCCCATGGGAAAGAATCTGTGCTACCACAGTTTCTCTATTGCTCTCTTCCATTTTGGAAAGCTACCCATGTTTTATTTTCCTTCTCCACCTTGTTGGCTGTATTGATAGCTGAATTCCTACACCTTGCTACATGCCAGCCTCACACTGACTGCTGCCCCTTTCCATGGGACACTTGGTCATTGAGTGTGGATGAACCCAGCCTTCACTCCCTCCTCCCTTGCTGTGTCCAGAACCTGATGGCTGTGAATTTTTTTTTTTCCCAGTGGCTTGTGCGTTCACAGTCCTTGTCAAGAGATTGTAAATTCAATATTAGTCCTGAAGAATGTTAACATTGTGTTTTGGGTTATTGTGTGATGGTCTACCCAAATTAGATTGGAATCAATGGGATCTGTCATCTAATTTAGCTGACTGTAGACCAGACAGTAATGAAAAAAGGCAACATTATATACCTGACTTATTCAATTGACAAAAAAATTCTGTTATCTCTACTAGTCTAGAGTAGCTTACTAAAATATCAGTATAACAAAAAGCAAGATGGTGATCTTTAGCATTGAGAGGTGTTCCTTTTCCCATTACAGGAATGAGAACTATTTCTAATGAGATGTCAAAATCTCCAGTTACTGTTTAGTAACAGTAAATAAAAGTAGTAACAGCAAATAAAAGCCCCTGTGGCAACACAAATATCACAAAAGAAACCACAAAGATTCCTGATGTAATCATACGGGAAAGAAAGAGGATATATATGTTTTAAAATGCATTTAACAAAACTCACTTGTACAAAAATATTTAAGCCTCGCGAGACTATTATTCATGCTGAAACATTTGATTCATAGTATTTTCAAACATCAGTGCAACACAGTGTCACACAGAGATTTCAGATGAAAATTATTTTTTGCATTAAGACAGAAGGTCCCAAAATGAAGGCTTTAACTGGCGAGAGCATGAACTGTGGATTATTTCAGCTGCTGTGGACTGGCAAATACCGACTTTAGCAAATACTGGTAGGAGAAGGGCAGCACGAGAAGGCGTTCGGCCAGCAGGTGGCGAGTTTTCTTCAGGATTGCACTTCCAAGAAAAGATTTTTATGGTCCTGTCTGTTCAATGATGGCCTGACTGTATTATTCCTACAGCTTTATACGCAAAAGCCTATCTCAAAATAACCTTAAAGGCCTGACCTCAAACCTCGAATAGCAGGAAGTTCTCAGTTAGGGTTGAAACTCTGTCACTACTTAATCTTCCCCTTGGGCCAGGGTATTGCAGCTTATTTAGGATCACCTGATGGCACAAAGCCCCCCCTGTTAGGTGACCTTTATCTCTAACACTTCAGCATGACTGTATATGACAGAAAATTGTCTTTCCGACTTGACTCTTAACTTCCTTTGCTTTTGTGACTTTTGGTTGGCCCCTCAGGTTTATTTCCATGTAGTTTCAAAGGGAATTTATATCCTTTTTGAAAGTTAACACTAAAAAAAAAAAAAAAAGGCGCCTTTTTTTTCTATAGTGCTGCTACATATTTAGAAACTGCTAAAAACAGGAAAGCCATTGTGAGTGATTATACAACTAAAATTCTGATTTCTTGTATATTATCCTAAATAACCATAATTTTAGGGTTGTTCTAAATATTAAAATTCTCACCAGATCAGTATTTCTACATATTTTAGCCAGGCACTAGTTCTGTATTACTAAAAACAACACTTTGTGTTAAAATAACACCTTTCCACTGAGTAAAAGCCAAGAAATTGAATCTGCAGTGACACAGCACTGCAGTTGTTAGATATTAATATCACTGAAATTAATCATAAAAAAATCATACCGTTTTCTGTGGGAGAAAGAATACTGCAACTCCATGGCTGCTTCACTGTCATGCAGTCATGTCAGCAGTGTACAAATGGCTAAGGACCAACTGGCCTCTGGCACTAATCATATTATAGAAGAGAGGAGGCACAAATGTGGTTTAGGTGACCAAGGACTGACGTAACTGAATTTAAAATGTCTTTGTCCCCTATGGAGAGTTGGCCATTGTGTCTGACAGCAGCATTGGTCAATGAGCTTGCAGCCAAGGGAATGGGCAGCAGAGCTGGGACCAGCAGCTATGGACAGCACATTTTTTTGGAGCAGGGAAGGTGACCCCAGTGCATGAGCCTCTCAGTCCTGTAGTGAATTTCCATCACTCTATAGGACATAAAATAGTGGCAGTTTCAAATATTTGCTGAAACAGTGAAGGACCCAAACCTGTTTTTAAAGTTGACTCCCATTGGCTACTGGGCAAGGTTCTGCCCTCCCTGGATGTCTTTCCAAGGTTCAGGCCCTGGATATTTAAAACACCACCCACATTTCTGACCTGTAGGCTGTGACTCCACAGACCTGACCCAGCAGAGCTGCCCCTGGAGCCTGTTCACAGCTGTGGAGTGGGTTTGCACAAGATCTTCCCAATCTTCAGCACCTCTTCTCCCTGATTGCTGTGCCAGACAGGCATGGCAACTGTTGCATCAAAGGCAAAGAAAGCTCACAGCTCTGGGGAGATTGTTAGAGTTCTGTGGCACAAATGATGGTCCAATCTCCCCTACTGCACATGTGTTGAACGTACCTTTGGGCTCCAGTGTCCAGTCTGTTGGGATGAAGGGATAGGAGTATTGGTAATTGACTGAACTCAGAGCCTTGTTTCATTACATATCTATGCAGTGGACAAAGCCAAAACAAGATACCAAATAACTAGGAAGTAAAATGTGGAGTCCTGTCTGTATTGCTATTTCCAGTCATGCTAATCCCAAAGGAGATGCTGAACTGCTGCCATGAAATGTTGCTGTAATTAAGTCCTAGGAAAAGCTTTTCTAATCAGTTCTTGTGCAGAAAATGTTTTATTTTTTCATTTGTAACAAGATTCTTGTCACATAGGTGTATGAGCTATCAACTACTCCAGATATGTATATCATTAACTCCTGAAGATGAAGCCTGATAAAAATGTAGAAATATGAAAGATTTGTATCAATCCTCTAACCTTCAGGCTATGATTTGAGATACCTAAAATAGGGACCATTGTCTCTGTGTATGTGCCAGCATATGGTCAATGAAAAAAGGGAAAGGTTTCTCTAAAATGATCTCAACAGGAAGTTCCCAGCTTTCAGGAAGTGCTGGATCCACTGGAGGTTACTAGCCCAGTGTCACCGTGATGAAATCACTCCATGGAAGATAAATCTTGTGGAATTCTGATTCTGGTCCTGTGACTGACAGACCATGGCATGCGAATGTTGCCTTTATTCACTGAAAGTTATGGAGTCCTCTTTTAAGTGTTAACTGTAGTGAATATAAGCCCTATCAAATTACATATCATTCATAAAATTTAAAAACATGAAGGTCGCTGACATTCCTTGATTCAGTATACATATCCCTCTACTTTAATTGTGCATCCTGTAGTGCTGTCTGTATGAATCTCTCTCTGTATCTATATAGACATACAAAGGTTCTTTCCTTTTCTAGTGTACATGTATTTATATGTATACATACGTAACTCTAATTCCATAGATACCTTTTGGTACTACCTAGAAGTAACTCTTTCAAGTCTGAGAGATTGGTCTCGGAGATCCTTTTTCCTAGACAAACCAGAGCTGGATGAGTTGTAGGGTACTCCTACTGAGTTTCCAGGCTAGCAGAAATGTATATTTTATGGCAGTAGAGAAAAGATTTCTCTTTAAAACATGTGGCATAGGCATAATCTACAGCAAAATGATGTGATGTCCAGGCTTCGCTGGCGTTCTACTTCAGTGTCTGAACTCACACTGGTCTTTGTCTCACAGGCCCCTTTGGAACTCATGTCACCAAAGCCCTCAGTTCCTCTGGGATCATTAAATCCTTACTCAATTTCCAGCAGATATGGGAATTGTATGTGAGCAAATGTAATGTACACAAATCATTCAACCCACCCTTGTATTAAATGAACTTTTTTAAGAAGCTGGTTTTGACCTGATAGAATATAATGGTTTCAAGGGAACCATATAGCCATTACAATCCATCATGTAAATGAATACTTAGGGACACCTAAATCCAAAGATTATTTGACTGTTGTACATATACTTGCTTAAAGGGGGCTGGAGGATAGACCCCTCAAATCTGCAGTGAAAACATCTATAGTTTTACAAAATTTTTCTTAAAAATGAGCACATACAAAAACTTTCTCAGATTTCCACAATGATCAATTCATTTTGAATCAAGGTGACCCCCAGCATCAAATTACATTTTGGATGTATTGCTAATAAATTATTAATTTAGAAAAGCAAAGGATTTCAGAATGATAAAGAGAATTTTATATGACCAGTTCTGATTTCAGACTCTGGTTTCTATATAACCTGATGGTTTTTCACGTGTTATTAATTACTGTGTACTGTACTCCTTTAACATCTATGGCAGATACTGTAAAGCTGAGGAAAAGCAAGCGATATAAAATACAAAAATGTTCTGCTTTTGCTTCCTTTTGTTGCTCTCTCGCAATGTAAAAACAGATAAATGGTTTCCTCTTTCAAATACAACAAAAAGAAATGACTCCTGGGAGGAGCCCTGGGATGCCAAGTTTGAGCCTGGATTGAATTTTTATGACCACTGTAAAAACTCCTGAAAATAGGAAATTATAATGGAAATGCTGACTCTCACTGCACCAGTGTGAGCAGCACCACCACGGCATTATTAGTGATCTAAAGGGGCTGGAAGTTAAAGTGGAATCATTTACACAACCGACTTCACACCGCTTTGCA
>VZTH01004043.1:0-106684 GCA_013397815.1 Aleadryas rufinucha
AGTAGCGGGACCTGCCCGCAGGTGCCGCCCGACTCCGCCGGGAGCGCGGCCGGCGGCGGCTCGGGGGGCCCCGGAGCTCGGGAGGTCCCGGCGGTTCGGGCATCCCCGGGGGCTTGGGGGGGTCCCGGCCATTCAGGGATCCCCGGCGGCTCGGAGGGTCCCCATGGCTTGGCGATGCACCGGCGGGGCGGGGCTCCGGCGGCTCCCTGCCCCCGCCGGTCTCCGGGACAAGGAGCTTGTGCGGAGCGGGGATTGGGGAGCGGACCCACGGCAGTGCGGGGCAGCTCCAGCCCAGGAGCCCTCCCTGAGCCTCCTTTTCTCCTTTTCTCCAGGCTGAGCTCCCATCCCGGGAGCTGCTGCCGCGTTCCTCGGGCACCCGACGGACACATCAGAAGGAAGTCCTGACAGCGAGAGCTGGGCACTCCATCGGTGTTTTCCCTAGTTTTCTGCTGGTGTTGCTGGGCGGGCTCAGACCTGGCCAGCAGGACCAGGACAGCGACTGCCCTCTCTGTGCTGGGCACTGCTGAGGTCACACCTCAAAACCGGTGTTCAGTTGACAAGAGTGATATTGAGGCACTGGAGCGTGTCCAGAGAAGGGAACAGAGCTAGGGAAGGGTCTGGAACACAAGGAGCTGTTGAGAGAGCTCGGGGGGCTCAGCCTGGAGAAAAGGAGGCTCAGGGAGGATCTTCTCATTCTTTACATCTACCTGAAAGGAGATTGCAGCCAGATGGGGGTCGATCTCTTCTCCCAGGGGACAAGCAACAGGACAAGAGGAAATAGCCTCAAGTTGCACCATGGGAGGTTTAGGTTGGATATAAGGGAAAATTTCTTCACAGAAAGGGTTGTCCAGCATTGGAACAGGCTGCCCAGGGCAGTAGTGGAGTCACCATCCCTTAAGGTATTTAAAAGCTGTGTGGATGTGGCACTTGGGGACATGGTTTAGTGGTGGGCTTGGCAGTCGTGGAGTAATGGTTGGACTCAATGATCTTAGAGGGCTTTTCCAACCCAAACAATTCTGTTTCATTCTGATTGTGTGATTCTAAGAAGGTGCTGGGTGAGCAGAGGTGAGCTCTGCCATGGGCTGCAGGGAGCTGCGAGTACAGCACAACGCCAGCACCTGCAGAGCTGGTTTTCCTCTTCAAGGAGAAGAACTCCAGTAACTCCAGGCAGGATGCTCAGGAGCAGGAAGCCTCTTTTGATGCCTATCTGAGACAAGTCAGCTTGTGTCAGGTCTGAGATACAGCAAGGTTCCCAATGGGTCTGCAAAGCACAATTTAATGGAGAAATGCTGTCAACAGTTGCTCAACCCCATCTCCAAAGTGCTCCACAGTATCAGCCTGGCTGCAACAGCAGAATGAGCTGATTCCTTCAAGGGTGTTTCCAGCTTGTGTGCTCCTTGAGAGGTTGGCAGGTGATGAAGCTGGATGAATGAAGGCTTCAGAGATGTTTTGCTTTAAGAAAGCCTTTCCCCCACCAGCTACTTGGGCTTTTTAAAGCTTTCCAAGCAGCAGAGCATATTCAGACTGGAGTGACCAAAAGAGACGCTCCTGGCACGGGGCTCTGAGGAAGCAACAGTCCTTGAGCTACTACAGCCCAAGTGAGAAGTAGAGGAGAAGCAACTCTGTGCTGTCAGCCAGCAGGAAGTGCTTGAGATTGTAAAGGTCATGTTCACCCTGTCCCTGAAAATGCAGTTCCTCTGCAGAGGGCAGCTGGGGACACATCGAGGCGATGCTCTCGGGTGTGCACAGAGCTGGCACGTGAGGGTGCAGGAAGCAGAGCTGCTCTGGAGACCAGCCCTGCTCCAGGGCATAAATCCACCCTGTGTATCTCAGTGGTGGAGCTGTCTCTGCAGAATGCCTGGTTTGAGCTGTGCAGTCTCATCACAGCTAATTTATTCCCTTGTGAGAAGTACCTGTGCACCCTTTACAGCCTTTTTACTCTTTTAAGGCCTCAAAGCTTCCTGGGGAATGCCAGAGCCCCATTTCCAGTCCCAATCTCTGCCTTAGCTATCAGGAGTGCTACAAAGCTGCGTATCTCTGTGGCTCCCCAGGACTGCTCACGGGCTGACTCAAGAGTCATTCTGGTTGGGATCATGTTTTTTCCACAGGGACCTCAAGTGCAAAGACTGCCTCTCCTGTACTCAAGCTTGAAGTTAAAGCAGCAACTTGAAGTTCTGGAGTGTGTCTGGAGGTCGTGGAGCAAAGTTTAAAAGAGGATTTTGCACTACCAGGCTCAGCATTTAGTCTTTAAATTCTATCACTTTTAGAGGGAAAAGGGTCGATTATTTTGATTTCCTAATGTAACAGGGCTTATGCAATCACATTGTATATCAAGCCACTCATGTTCTTCCAAATTATTCTCTTCTGAAACTTTTTAACCCTTTGGCCAGTCCTGTCAAAAACTGAGAGTGGTTAGAGCTCAGTTCCTGCCATTACAAACAGCTGGGCAAAGAATGACCCTGCCAGGGCTGCAGCTGTGAGAAAACCCAACACATGCTGTCAGACCTTATTAGACACTGGAGAATCCACTGGAGCTGACATTTGATTGATGCCCAAAGCGTGGGAAAAGCTTCAGTCAGGGTTTGTGCCCTCGCAGGCACCCAGGTCGGTGCCCCAAGAGACGCCAGCCTGCTGAAAGCCAGACTCTGCAGATTCTGCAGCTCCCAGAGCTGTGTGTTTGCTTTCTGGTGCCAAGCTGGGAGAGGGTGGGCAGGGAGAAGGAGCTTAGCAGAAGTCTTGGCCAAAAGGGCCAGTGCTGGTGTTCCAGGATGGGACTAAAGGTGCCAAAGCCTGCCCGTGGTGGTGTAAAGATGCTGCCCTTGAAGGAGTCACTGCAAATTATCAGCTCTGCTGCTGGGTGGCACAAACTGAGAGTGCCTTGGAGGGCACTAAAATCCATACTACAGTTGTCACCTGCGCCTCTCAGTGACCTACAGACTTTCTCTCAAACTCTCATCAGTGTTTGAGAGGTGGCTGAACAGTCATTTATGAGGTAGATCAGAGAGAAGTGGTGACAATAAGGACAAAACTGAGGCGGTTGGACTCCTCTGATTACTTTTGGCTAAAAACAAGTCAGGCAGGGGAGATCTGGACAGATGTGCCCTTTCCTTGGCTACAAGATGGACAGTGGAAAAAGCTGGACTGCATTTTAAAAAGTCACAGGTGTTTTTGGACTCTCACAGCAGATTGGAACAGACAGGAATTGAGAGACACTTTGGAGAAGACCTCCCAGCTGTAAAACTGAGCACGCTTTGTTCTGCTCCCTGTACAAAAGTTCCCAGGCAGGTGGAACAGCTCCTGCAGATGTGTGGAGAGCTCATGGGAAATCTCCACTCTTTGGCTGCAGGGGAGAGGTGATGCTGATGCTTAGAGATGGGAAGAGCGTGTTTGAGAGGAAGGTTTGAGAAGTCAAGTGTCTTATCATGAAAAGAAAATACTTTGTCTGAAAGGGGAAGCTAAAGATACTCTCAGCTGTATAAGCTACCCCGAGAGCTACATCCTCCCTCTTTTATTCTACTTGCATGAAGAGCATCTCTCCATTGCTTCCTCATCTCTCAATCATTTGGTACACAGAGTTCATTAGAAATCTGCTCTGTTGAGCAATGTCAGGGATCGTGGTGCTTTCCATTTCCTCCGTCTGAGCTGGAAAGTGTTTTTCTCACACAATCTCAGTCTTGAGCAGTAATAACAAAACCACAGCTTCTGTTGAAGTTCTTTATTTGCAGGTGGATTCTTCTGTGGACACATTTAAACACCAGCGTACAGGGCCTGCTGACTCCAGGACAGCAGACAAAGCAAATGATGGCTGTGAGTGTGTGAACAAATATCACCCTGATATTTCCTTTTCAACACAGCAAGGGCCAGGAGCTATTGTCAGGAAAAGCTGGTCATGATTTTGAGGTTTCTCACTTATATGCTAAACTGAGAACAACTCTGACATGCAGAACAATGATGTTTGTATGTGGTTTTTGGTTTAACACCATACAACCCTATTTCTCATTGATTTCACTGACACTGAAGTGGGTAAAGCTTTGATTACAGCCTGATTCACACTCCTGCAATTCCAGGGCAAACACAGCCGAGCTGCAGGATTTATACTGGCATCTTACATCGCTAAGACTCGGTGAGAGGATGGAGTAAAGGAGAGCAGAGTGCTGTGCCCTGAGAAAATATGTGAGCTCCCAAGTCATGATAGTAAATTTCCCTCAGCCCAGGGGAATAAAGACAGTAGGAATATAGCTATTTCCTCACTTTCCCCTCTTCTTTCTGTAGGGGATGTGGGGCAGAGGCCAGGTATTATTTGACATCCCTGCACTCTTAAGATATTTTCACAGTAGAATTAAGTGTCAGAAGTAAGATCCTTCCCCCTGCCTCACAAAGCCTGGTTCAGTGTGGGGAGCACCGTTTCTGAAGGGAAAGGGTTTATTTTTGCTCAGTCTTGAATCAGTCTCGACTTTCCCTGCTGTGAGAGCTGGAGGAGAAGGGGAGGGCAGGCAGGCTTGTGTGTGAGGATTGATTTCCTCCAGGTCACTCACAACCCTCAGATGAGGTGGCACTGGGGTTCAGCTGCCCCAAGCACAAACTGGACTTGAACCAGAGGCCCCACTTGAAATCCCCAGTGTCCCCACTTGAAATCCCCAGGCTGTTTTGGGGAGGCACCCCTCCCCCGCTGCTTGTACCAATCCCCCCCTCTGCCTCTCCTGCTGGAAATGGGTGTTAGGGGAGGTCTGAGCCTGTCTGGTCTGAACCCTGAAATCTTCTCACTGTTTTCCAAGACCTGTCCTGGGGACAGACTTAAAAATATCCCAGGAACAAATTGACTGATGCATCCTCTTTCTGACACGCTCCGGGATAAGAGGAAGGGAGCTGCTTGCTCCTTCCCCCGCCCCTTTTCTCGGTGAGACAGATGCAAGCCATGCCTCTCTCCCTCTGCTTTGGCGAAGGGAGGGGCAGTTTCCTGTTTTTACACAGAAATTAGATAGATCCAGGATGCCTTTGTGCGGCTGCTGGTCCCGATGCACACAGAGGGGCTGAGAGTGTCCGTGGGCTCTCTAAGTTTTATTTCAGCTTTCCTGCTCGTGCCTTTGATCCTCCTGGGATAGACCCTCGGGGTTGAGATGTATGGAGGGACATCCTTCCAACCAGCTGGTGCAGGAGGTTCCCAAGCACCACAGGAAAGCTTTTCCTGCAGAACCAGAGTCTGCTTTTCCAGCGGCCCATTCCAGGGTGTTTGCAGGTTCCTGGCTCAGCAGCAGCAGCAGCAGCACGGCTCCATCCTGCCCCAACCATGGGACTGCTCGGCCCACACCGGGGCTGTGTCTGGCATGAACATCCCAGGAATCTGCTCCAGGCGGGCAGGAACAAAGTGGAGAGACGTGTTTACAGCTGCTGGGGGGGAAGCACAGGCGGGGGAGCAGAAACAGCCCAGCGCAGCAGTCCCACGGTCCAGCTGTCAAGGAACTGGTCTTGCATAAGGAGGAATGGAGAGCAAGCAGCGAATTGGCTTCGCTGAGTGCTTTGGCCACAATTAATAAGGAGGGAGCTGGGCAAAGGTGCGGGATAATGAAGTTGGCTGATAGCAGAGCTCTGTCCGGAGCAGGAATGTGCTGTATGCTGTCACGCTAAAATTAGCAACATTTTGTTATAGTGCTTTTCCTTCACAAAATGCACTCGGGTGAAGCTGCCAGCTCCCCTCGGGGAGGGAGGCACCACGTCCTAGTCCTGCGTGGTGGAAGGGTCTGGGGCTGGCAGGGGGAGTAGGATGGGGCTTTTCCTACAAAAACNTGTGAGGATTGATTTCCTCCAGGTCACTCACAACCCTCAGATGAGGTGGCACTGGGGTTCAGCTGCCCCAAGCACAAACTGGACTTGAACCAGAGGCCCCACTTGAAATCCCCAGTGTCCCCACTTGAAATCCCCAGGCTGTTTTGGGGAGGCACCCCTCCCCCGCTGCTTGTACCAATCCCCCCCTCTGCCTCTCCTGCTGGAAATGGGTGTTAGGGGAGGTCTGAGCCTGTCTGGTCTGAACCCTGAAATCTTCTCACTGTTTTCCAAGACCTGTCCTGGGGACAGACTTAAAAATATCCCAGGAACAAATTGACTGATGCATCCTCTTTCTGACACGCTCCGGGATAAGAGGAAGGGAGCTGCTTGCTCCTTCCCCCGCCCCTTTTCTCGGTGAGACAGATGCAAGCCATGCCTCTCTCCCTCTGCTTTGGCGAAGGGAGGGGCAGTTTCCTGTTTTTACACAGAAATTAGATAGATCCAGGATGCCTTTGTGCGGCTGCTGGTCCCGATGCACACAGAGGGGCTGAGAGTGTCCGTGGGCTCTCTAAGTTTTATTTCAGCTTTCCTGCTCGTGCCTTTGATCCTCCTGGGATAGACCCTCGGGGTTGAGATGTATGGAGGGACATCCTTCCAACCAGCTGGTGCAGGAGGTTCCCAAGCACCACAGGAAAGCTTTTCCTGCAGAACCAGAGTCTGCTTTTCCAGCGGCCCATTCCAGGGTGTTTGCAGGTTCCTGGCTCAGCAGCAGCAGCAGCAGCACGGCTCCATCCTGCCCCAACCATGGGACTGCTCGGCCCACACCGGGGCTGTGTCTGGCATGAACATCCCAGGAATCTGCTCCAGGCGGGCAGGAACAAAGTGGAGAGACGTGTTTACAGCTGCTGGGGGGGAAGCACAGGCGGGGGAGCAGAAACAGCCCAGCGCAGCAGTCCCACGGTCCAGCTGTCAAGGAACTGGTCTTGCATAAGGAGGAATGGAGAGCAAGCAGCGAATTGGCTTCGCTGAGTGCTTTGGCCACAATTAATAAGGAGGGAGCTGGGCAAAGGTGCGGGATAATGAAGTTGGCTGATAGCAGAGCTCTGTCCGGAGCAGGAATGTGCTGTATGCTGTCACGCTAAAATTAGCAACATTTTGTTATAGTGCTTTTCCTTCACAAAATGCACTCGGGTGAAGCTGCCAGCTCCCCTCGGGGAGGGAGGCACCACGTCCTAGTCCTGCGTGGTGGAAGGGTCTGGGGCTGGCAGGGGGAGTAGGATGGGGCTTTTCCTACAAAAACACCCATCTGGAAGCAGAGGGGGTCCCTCTGTCTGGGGTGACCTGTGGGATGGGTGATTGTGCCTGTGAGAAAGCTGGAGAATGGAGGGGTGAAGTGGCTTTCTAAGGTCACCAACTGAGTCATGGGTAAAGCCAGGAATAGAAGCCAGCAGTCAGGCTCCCAGCTGCTGTACCTATGGTTATTTCTGTTTATGCTCTTCACTTCTCTTGCCCATGGTTTACTGAGTGCATTCCAAGAGGAACTTGCCTGCCAAACTTCCTCCCCTTTAGAACCAGAAATGGACAGATAAGATAGTAAAAGAAATAAGTTTAACTGCTGGTATGTGCACAAACATACCTGAACCCCGTCCAAGTTATCAGCCAGTTTTTTTTTTAATGCTCTTTTGGGGCAGGAGAAACTCCTCCAGTCTCAAAGTGCCTATGGCAGTTTGCTGGCACGATGTCAGATGATTTATTTGCTTTGCCTGTGGTCAAAAGGAGAAAAAATTTAAAAAGGAAAAAATAAAGAAACATGTTAGACATAGCAAAACCCAGTCAAGTGACTCTGCTATAAATCCCATGAAGGCAATGGGAGAATCGTGGCTCTGGGAATTGGAAGTTTAGACTGTAAACCAAAATAAAACTGAAACCCCAAATAAATGCTACATTCTCACCCAATAAATTTTCCCAGAATGCCTTATCTACTTCTCAGTGAAGGCCCTGAGACTTTCTTCCATCAACTTGTAAAACAGATTGGGCCCAAGGCCAGAGTATCTGGAAAGTCCTAAACTGGGGGGTGATGACTTGGATCCTCCTTATTCTTGGCATAAGCAGAATTAGACTGCTCTGTTAACTGCTGTTCAGAGGCAGCATAAAAAGGTTAATCCAGGTAGCAGATCTGACATGAAGTCAGGCTCTTACATCAAATGGAAGCATGGTGGTGGCACGAGCGTCCAACAATGCTGTGCTGTATCTGTACCTCAGGCTGCTGTCCCAGAGCAGGCACTGAGGATGGGCACTTGCCTGCATTGTGACCTGAGCTTAACTCACTCAAACTGCCTCTAGTTGTGGATCAGAGGATGGGCTGCCCTTGCATCCCAGAGCAGGATCCCATCATGTCTTCATACTTCTTGGCTCTGTCTCTCCTTTCTTCTCTGTTTTCTTTTTTTTTTTTCTTTTTTTCCTTTTGCATTTTGCCCTCTATGTTTCTATTTCAGTGCTTTTATTGCAGTTTTGTTTTATGGTTGTCTTCATTCCCTGACCGAGAGGTGATGCACTGTGTCAGGCATGCAGAAGCTACTGCTGCTGGCACGAGTCCCCTCCGAGAGCAGAGAGGTGCCTGGGTCCCCAGGCTGTGATCTGACCCTCAGGACGTGGCCATGAGTGTTCCTGAGTGTTCTGCACTGTGGAAGCAGGGAGCAGCCTGATCTTTGACCAGGAGGGGCTCAGCATTGTGTGGTTTTCTGTGTTTCCTCTGTTCTACTTTGCTGGATTCTTCCCAACTTTCTTTTCAGAGGGATCAGGCTGGAATAATGTTGGTTTGGTCCCCAGATATCCTGAATACACAGGCTATCCATTTCTAGGAGGTGACTTTCAGAGTGTCCCAGGCATGAGAGCTGCCCTCTCCTCTTTGCCCTGGTGGTGATTCCCTGATGCTGGAGCTGATGAGCAGTGTCCAACCGAGTTCTCCCTCCTCCTGCCAGCGCTGGCTCTGCACACTGGAGTTCCAGGTCTTTTCACAGAAATTAACATTTACTTTAAGAACTAAAACAAACAAACCCCAAATAAATCTCCTCACAAAACAAGATCAATAAAAACATAGCCAAGTGCTTTGTTTTGCTTAGAAGACGCATCTTTGTACATATCCACTCGTGTGTTGCCAAGTTTTGGAAATCAGCAAAGGCTGACATTGTTTACTGCAAATTAAAGACCCTCTGGAGACACTTAGTCTTGCTTTCCAGTGTAGCCTCGGGCTGGGGGAGGGAAGCACTTGGACAGTAGCATAGAAGAAACCCTGTTCCAGTGTTGCTAACTATAGCATTAATTTCAGAGTCATAAATAACTTCAGTGCCATGGTTACAGCACTAGCCAAGTATGATATCATTTAGTTTAGGATTAGGGGAAAATATCTTCCTTGAGGCTGTGGGTTCTAAAATAAGCAACTTTTCCAGTGTAAGTTTTCTCCCAAAGACTACACAAACTCCAGCCTGTAGCCGTAAATTAGAGGGATTATTCTGGTAAAACTGACTGGATGTGAAGTGTCAGCAGGTAAAACAGCTCAGGGAGCAGATTCTTCCGAGCTCCTCAGGGAACGACAGCCTGGCACTCCGTCAGTTTTCTTAGAAAACAGCACCTTCCGGGAACGGGAGCAAGCACAGCCTTTCCAACCCCAGCTCTGCAGCAGGGAGACGTGGAGAAGAAGGTCCCTTCAAAAATCAGATGCCGCTGGTGACCATTAGAAAGGTGGATTGAGAGGTTCTGACAGGTCCCATGGCTGCGTGGGCAGCGTTAGAGGAGCTCGTGGGCATCCATCGGCCCGGTCGAGCAAACAGCCGCGATGTTTGTTTTACACAATTTACACACAATTACGTGCACACACAAATCTGCAGGAGCAACTGTGAGAGGCTGTTGTGAGGGAGACATCCTGAATGCATGTTCTAGAGAGTACAGCACCATCATGGATTCAAAAAGGACTCAAATGGGACAAGGGTCTCTCATAATAAGAGAAAATTTTACAGAGAAACAGAAGCACAGCAAAAATGGTCACGGTTTGATGAAACAGGAAACCTGGCTTTAGGGCTCCTGGGTTCAAAATCCTAGACCACAGAACCCAAAGCACTGATGCCATTCAGAATTGTTCAAGAAGTTATGACATGAGGTCTGTATTGGTAGGCTTCCTGCCAGATTAGATATTGTCTTTCTTCCTGCTGCCGGCATCCAGCCAGCACAAGCGCCGTGTTGTGAGCTCTGGCTAACCCAACAGAAACATCATTGTGTGCCCAGGCATGATCTGGATTGAATTTGTCCTGCTAAATGTGCTCAAACCTGGCATAAGGGACCACAGCACTGCAGTACAAACTTCCATTTCCAGTTTTGTTTCTTCTCTAACACCAGGCAAGAGGATTTTGCCCCATGCAAACGTCTGTGATAATCATTGGAATGTGTTCCCTCTCTTTAGTGGGTTAGATTAGAGGGTGTCCTCCCATGAAAAGCAGTGGATAAACTTGAACACACTGTGAAAAATGAAATGTCTTTTTTATTTCTGCTCTTCCTGGTTCTAATTGTGCAGAGAACATCAGAAAAGTGACATTTTGGGACAGGCTGAACCAGTCTGATTGATACACTGCATTCATCAGCCCTGCCTCTCCCTGCTGTAGCTGGATTCCTGCTGAGAGATCCTCTGATGGTTAACTTGGTCTCAGATCCTGAGAGCAGAATCTCGGCTTTCAAGGAGATTTTGGGCTTCTGCAGCTCTGAGCAGCCTGACAAGCCTGGCCTCTTTCTTTTGCTCTTTACCTGTGCTAGGCTTGACTTGGGAAGTAACTGTTCTCCACCATGAAGGTGTGGGAGGCCAGCATGGTTTTCATTTTCTCAGCAGTGGGCTCTGCAAACACCACATACCTTGCCCTCTCTTGGGTTGTGTTAGGCAGAGGGATGCTTTGGGTTTAGGAATAGTCCTCTGTGTGTTTCTCTGTCCTGAAGTCACCTTTATTGCAGCTGTGAGTGGCAAAGCAGCCTAAAGGGGAAAAAGAGAGGAAGAAGATGGGAGAATTATATTTGTGTATGAGGACAGAGGTTTTTTGAGTTACCTGGTATGAGTTACATGATAAAATACAGAGGTCATCTGGCCAAGGGAGTGGATAGAAGAGGTCAACTGACATCAGTACTAATTTAGGGTGTCAATAGCTTCTTTAGTACAGCCAGTGAGTAAAAGTATTGCTGTCGGGTTCAGAAGATGGACAGCTTGCTTGTGGCTTTGATACTGATCTGTCCTTTAACCCTCACAAACTCAAATCTTTTTCATTTCTTGTACCATGCCCATTTTCTCTACAAGAACTGCAGGACATCCATTCACTGCTAAATAATGCAGGGCCCTGATCTACACTGGCATTTCTACCACCACATAGGGCATCACTCTTATAGTGACCCACTCTTATTCCATCAGGGTTATTTAGAGCTTCACTGTTCTCTTCAAATCCTCTTCTGTCAGGGAAAACATTCAGGTCTGGTCCACTTGGGATATTTTGCTGATAGTTGAGCCTCAATATGCCAGACAGCCTAGTCTGTGTTTGGGATGGGGATTGAAGAGTCCAAGGAGCCCTCTCTCCTGCAAGGAGGAGCCATCTGGCAGAGCTGTGTGTGGATCTCTGCTTGGAAGCTGCTCTCGAGTGTAGTTTAGAAATATGCAGGCAATTACATATCACTGCTGTTGTGCTGAGGCTGCCAGCTGCGGGGTCAGGTTGTCCCCTTTGTTTCCCAGTAATTACTATTTTTAGTTCAGGTTTCATGAGCCCAAAGGTCCTCTGGCTGTGCTCTGTGCAGCCTCAGAGAAGACAGATGGGGCATTACAGGCTCAGTGTACTTAGTCCCTGCCACTCATGAGATTCAAAGTCCAGTTCTGTTGGTTAAAGAACAATGTTTTCAATGTTTTCTCAGAACATTGTTCTGAGAAAAGCTCTCTCTGGGTGGAAGCAGAATATCTGCAGCAGAAGCACAATTAACAGGGAATAATTTCACCTGCACAGTAAAACAGGAAGATTGGAAATGTTCAGGGATCACGGGGCAAGTCTGTAGCTCGGACTGTGTCAGCTTCTCAAGTGCACCCTGAGAGATCCATGTCCCTCCTCAGCTCCAAGGCAGGAATTGAAACCAACCCAAAACCTAAGGAAGGAACTGGGTGGGCAGGTGCTGGGCAGAGCAAGTCAGCACAGCTCCCCATTTCACACCAGTGGGGAGGCTGGGCCAGGCAGCATTCCTGGAACTGTGGTTCAATCCCAGTCCAAGTGCTGAGGTCGCCAGTGGCCGTCCCAGCTGCAGCGTGAGCTGAGGGCATGAGTCAAAGCCACGAGGGGCTGCCATGGTCTTGCCAAGTATGAAAAGCACAGAGATGCTGCCTTGTGTGTGCTTTGCTTCTGTCTGAAGGTATGAGCCACTGGATATCAATTGCTCAGGAGATCAAGAAATCCCAATATTGCTTTGATGGATCGTAAAAAGCAAAAAAATAAAAGTTTATATAAATGTTGCTCAAAAAGTATCATACTTATTCTGACCTTCCACAAACATTAACCAAGGGATCCTTGTAAAAGGCCTGGGAAGATGCCAAGTAGCACAATCTTCATTTTACTGAGGCCACAAATAGTAATTAGCTGACTAAGGATTGCAAACTCAGCAGCCACATTAAAACTGGGACTCGGGGAGTTCTTCTGCTCATCCCCTGCTGCTGCTGACACACACCTGCAGCAGGCACAGCAGCTGGGGAGCACTGCCCAGATCCCAGCACTGGGAAACCACAGCTCTCGAGCACAGCACTGTGACACAGACACAGGGGGCTCACAGGCAGGGTGTCATCACGGCAGAGAAGCCCAGACAGGCAGGGTGAGGTCAGCAGCTTCTGCAAACTGTCTGTGTAAAACTGAAACTGGTGTTGAATTTAGCTCGTTGCTCCCGACACAGGTTCCTTGGTCTCAGCAGTATTCCAGAATAAACCCTGCAGTTCAGCTCCTGGTTCCAACCCTCAGTGTAAAACACAGCTGACTGCAGGTGAAAACAAGGTGGCCACAGGTGAAAATTGTACTCGAGGTGGATTAAACACAGATATCATGGCTGAAATGTGGCGAGGTGAAAGACACAGGGAGAATCAGCACAAACCCATGGATGAACTCTGGGAGCTGAGGCTGTTTTCACCACGTCATGTGAACCAAACCTGTTGAGTTTCACACAGAGGGCAGCCCCAGGCACGCTCGTTTTGTTCTCAGAAACTGGAATTTGTAATAAATTTGTGGCAGTCTGTGGTAACCAGAAACTATTATTATCACAGGAAATGCTGCTGGTCAGGAAGAACAAATGTGTTTGATCCCCATGGTGCAAACAAGCCTTGAATTTGTGTGTGCTGCACAGACCCTCGGGTTTATTACATGGGCAATGTTCTTAATAACAAGAGATACCGAGTAAATGGGTTTGACTCTGAGCACAGAAGCCAACAAGCCATGGAGAATAACACGTTCTGAGCAGAGGAATATTGTGGAGTGTAAACAGTCTGCCTTTGCCTCAGCTGGGTTCTCCTTAGAGCTGTACCCTGGTCAGCCTGACTAGCAGGAAGGTAAATTGATTTAATTCATGTATTAATAGAAAAGAAGAAAGTTTAGGGTGTTTGGAAGGTTTATAATGCACAATGGAAAGCAGGCAGTGGTTTAACTGAGACTAAAATAATCTAATTGAGTGGACAGGAGGTTAAATTTCTGCCAAAACTCATTTTCAAATGATGCCAGAAGATTCCAAGTTATCTCAACTTAGGATCCACCAAAGCAGTGTTAAAGCTGGGTCTTGGGCATTGAGTCAGCAGTTTACGTTCCTGTGGGAGGGAGTGGCATCCCAACCACAGTGGGAGAGGTGGATGGTGCATGCAAATGGCTCTGAACACATCAGCTCTTCAGGGTGGATTTTGGATGAAGGTGGAAAGGAAATTAATTCCTGTTTGAAATAAAGCCAACAATATTTGTGGTTGTTAAGGTCAGTAAGTGATTTCAGTGAAAATTTTGTTCCTGTGCGTGAACTAAAAACTTTGCTGTGCTGTAAATATGTTTTGTAACAGAAACAGTGAATCTTGGGGCTTCTGTGTTAACAGTAATTGTATTAAAAAAAAAACAAACAGCAAAAAATGAGGAAAAGGGGTTTGACTGTAGAGAAAAAAATACTCTGAATTTCAGGGGGAAAGAAAAGAAAAAAAGAGAAAATAAACAAGAAAACCTGGTAGAAAAATGCTGTAAAGAGGAGTTTTTGTAAGCAGATTTGAAAGAAAAGCTGCTAAAGACAGAGAAAGGCTTTCTGTAAATGAGGAATCCTTTCATTTGTGCTGCTCTTACAAAACAACGCAGGAAATCACACAGGATGTGCTGACGAGGAGGAGGAAGTGGTTTTGAGGATGACATTGAGCGCTGCGAGGGGGATGCCAGACGTGTTGGATTCACACGGAGAGCGGGTGCTCCTGCCAGGTATCACCCCCGAGCTGCCCCTGCCTCCCGCGCCTCGCAGGGATGGATGAACAGCTCGGGCAGCTCCGTGCGCGCCTCCTGCGCCAGCACCCCCGAACAGCCCCGTCCCCCCTGGCTCCAGGGAGGTGTCCTTGCAAAACCTGCTCAGGAACCGAAACTTTCGAAGCCTTCCCGAGCTGTCTGGTGAAGGCTCCACCTCCTGAGAGTCCTGCTGGACTCGGGACGCATCATGTGGGAAGCAGGCAGCGCATGGGGAGGTGTTACTGTAGGAACAGGGCGAAGCACTTGACTCCCGGGGAGCTGGAGGCTGCCTTGGCCCTTTTGAAGTGATTGCAGCAAACAAGATAATCCGTGTTTATTGAGGTCCTCGGCGTGTTGTTCTCCTTTGCCTCTTGATGTGGTGTGCAGGTTCAAAGGCAGCAGCGCAGCTCTTTGCCCCGGAGCGGGTGCAGGGGGTGGTTTCTCAGCAGAGGGCCTTGGCGTGACTGCTGCTGCCGTGTGTGCTGCTGCAAATGAAAACAGTTTCTGTTCTAGGCACTCGTTTGCCACAGATTTGAATACGCTTAAAAATAACCGTGCACTCAAATAATACATAGGGGTGCACCTACAGAATTTGGGTGTATATATATGTATCTATTTGGCATGTTTTCAGTGAAGGTGCCTGTGTATTTCTGCACAGTCTAAGTCTGTGCTGCTTTTCCTGTGTAGCTAATGTAGCTCGGATTCTTTTCAGCTAATCTATACAGCTTTGAAGCAGTTGGGTTCAGGTCAGTAGCTGCATGAACCTCAAAAATCTTAAATTTCGCTCAGAGCCCTTAAATCCAAACCCAGAGTAAAACAGCTATTCATGAGGTTTGTTCATAAATGGTTCATTACAGTGTTATATTGGTGAGCCTATAACAAAATGCAGGTTCCCACCTCCACGCTGTTTGTTACTTGTGAACAGAAATTCAGGAGACTGATTCCACAGTGGTTGATTTAATCAGAGCCAGTGCAGATCTAGCAGTGCCTGTTCATGTGTATTAAATCTCTGAACGCAGTAATGCATCAATTCTGTCAGCTCCTGCTACAAAACCGAAATATATTTTCCTGCTGTCACCTAAGCATCAGAGGGATGAATATAAGAAGGCAAAACCCCACCTCTCAGCTGTGGGGCTCAAAGGGTCCCTGCTTCAGGGGCACCTGCCCTGCCTGTCCTCATGAATGTGAAATGTGCTGTGTGCCTCTGTCTTCCAGGCAAAACATGGCATCAATCCCTGACTGCTGTAGCAAAGCAAGGAACAACTTTTTCATCAGTGAGAAAATACTCTGGACAAGACAAGAAGGAGTAAATGTAGTCACAAAATTTAAATTTGCAATTTATAAACCAAACCAAATTCCTAACATGCTGAAGAAAGAAGTACCCTTGCCTAATAAACAAGGCCCACCTGCTCTTTGGCTCTTTTAGTTTCAAGCTTTCTCTTTGCTGCTGGAAATGGTCTTTGTGAGAATTAAATTCTGTAAATGGTTGCACATTGAGGTTTAGTGTTTATCCAGTTTCCCAAGTGGAGGTCAGCTCCTGGTATTCCTGTGGTCCAAGGTGAAACAGCATGGGTTTTCATGGTGGTAAAAATGAGACAAATGAGGTCCTTGTTCCACACCACTCTAGAGGTTATCAAAGAGCCCTGGGGCCAAGGTTATCCCCACAGATTCTTTCGTAGGGCAGAAGAGCGGAGAGCAAGGGTTGGGTTAGTGCAGGGCACTGCTCTCCCAGATGGAAAACACCTTTGCAAAGGAAGGAAAGACGGATTCCCCCCCCAAACACTGTTTCCTAGGCTAGTGCAAAATGCTTCCCAGGGCAGTCTGGATTGCTGCTGCTTGGTGTTCCTGCCAGGTAACACCCCCTGAGCTGCTCCTGCCTCCCGTGGGGATGCAGCCCCACACATTGAGGCTGACCACAGGCCCCCGGCGTGAGCGCCGTGGCTGCCTCGGCTCCCAGAGCTGCCTTCCCACCCACCCCAGGCTGGGAGCTCCTTGCAGGCAGCCTGTGAGGCCCTGGGTGTTGCCTGGGTGTGTGGAAGAGCTGTGGCCTCCCAGCCTGGCCCTGCTCAAGGGTGGATGGTCAGCAGAGCTCAGCTGCTGTCTGAGTGCTCCCTTTAGCAGCAGCAGCGGGGCTTTGAGGACAGCTCAGCCTTTCAGAGACTGAACTGTCGAAAATCTGCTCAGTTGTGTAACAAAAGGAGCTGCCACACGCTAATTCACGGTGATTCTATCTCTAAGAAAAACCACTTAGCAGATCTGGACAAGGGCTGAAGCTGATAAGGAAAGAACTCATTAAACTGATAGAATTAGAGATCTCTTTTAGCCTTCTCCCCATCTGTCTTTTGCCACCTGTCACTCACTGTTGTTTCTGTAACTCAGAACAGTAGGTTTGGGGAACAGAGATTATTTCTTCCTACATCTTCTTCTTAAGGTGTTTTTAACATTACATAATTACCAATAACACAAAGGGAATAAGGTATGAGAGCTGCAGAAAACCAGTTTTTGCGATGCTGCTCTTGACAGCAAAAAGCTCCTTCTATCTCACAAATCCTTTATAGTAAGTACATCCCCTAAATAAAACATGATAAGACTCAAAAAAATCAAACCCCAGCAAAGCTCTCTGGAAAACCTCTGTAACTAACACATTGCTGGAGCCAGCAGAGGGATCCTCACAGGCCCAGCTGTTGATTCAGGCTGACAACAACTCCAAGAGCAGATGATTGTGTTCAAACACCACATTTCTCATGGATGCTGAAGAAACAGACCTTAAATAAATTTATATAGATATAGATGTTTCACATGATCTTTTGTATTTTTTTTTCCCCCAGGAAGGCTTGGGAGAAATCACAGATTGAGGAACACAGGGCTAACATCTCCTGGCCAGCCCAGCCCAGCCCAGGGTGGAGCAGAGCTGGGCTACCCCAGACCCAGAGGGGTGTTTTCTGTCAGGGTTATCCCTCTGCTCCTTTTTTTTTTAATGTTTAAATGCCTTTTTCTGTGAGGAAAAGGTGTACAATGAAATCTCAGTAAACAGCTACTGAAGCATGCTGCTTTATAAATCTGTTTTTGTTTAGCTTTTTTTTTTTTTTCTAAATTTATTATGAAGACAAACCCTTTCAGGAACTCCATTTTTATTTCCCAGCATCTTTCATTTCTTTTGGCTGGGCATCAGCAGCCAAATAGATGTACTAAAACCATGGAAGAAAAGCAAATGTACAACAAGGCGCTTTACCTGAGCAGATGTAAAATTGCACTCATTAAAGAAGCACATTTAGGCATAAAATGCAGCTCAAAAACCTCCATTAAGAGCTTCCACTAGGGAAAAAGATTGCTTTGACCTTCAGAGGTTGACGCAATGTGCGATGTTTATTAATAGTTTTAGCAAGAATGTATCTATACAGGGGGTTGTCTTGCCTTTTATTTGGCCGATTTTGAGAGCCCTCACTGTTTCTTGGCTTGCCTACTGAATAGGGTTGATGAAAAGCTCTCTGCTCGGAGGTTAATGTCCATCAAAAGATCTCTCTGCTCCTCTGATGATGAAAGTAGCACTGTGAATGCTGCAGGACCCTGGGCTTAATCCCATCCACCAGCTTCCCAGAAAGGGGAGGACGGCTCCAAGGCTCCCAATAATTGTTTTGTGTGTAAGAAATGCTCTTTGAAGCATAAGGGGCTTGGGAGGACTCCTTGCAGTAGCATCTCACTTGTTTCTCCTTGTGAGATGCTTCCTGCCTTTCAGGAGGAAAGATTTCCAAGATTTTCTATAATCAAGATTTTCAAGATCTGCTTTCATGTTTTTGCTCACCATTTGTGCTGGGTGTAATTACTTGTGCTGAGGGGCTTTGAACACCAGAGCTCTAAACCACCAGCAGTACAAGCCTGTCTCTTTGCTGACGTGACTTTCAAGTGTGAGATTTTCTCCATCCTTAACAAAGTTCAGCTGAATTTTATTAAACCACCCATTTCTCTTTGTTGACAAGGCTCTGCTCACCCAGGCCATGAGTGGCTGACACAAGAAGAGGAGCAAAGCTGACACAAGAATGCCACTCTCAGGTCTTAACACTCACATTTAACGAGTCAGGGCCTGGGAAGGGTTTGTGATGTGACTTTTCATGGGCAGTAAGAGCAGGGCTTTGTTTTTTCCCTTCCCCTCCCTTGGAAGTTTTCAAGGCTGGGTTGGACACGGCTTGGAGCAGCCAGGTCTAGTGGAAAGTGTCCTTGCCCGTGGCAGGGGGATGAAGTGAAATGAGCTTTAAGGTCACTTCCAACCCAAACCATTCTGGGATTCTAAGATTGCACGATTCCTTCCCCAGAAGGAATTCCTCTCCCCAGCCCAAGTGAGCCAGCCAGCAGAGGGAGCGCAGCACATGAACTCACAAAAATAGGAGCCTGCTAAAAAAAACCCGCCCCAAACAAACCCAAACAGCAGAATGATTATGGTCTTTAGCAGAATAAACAGAACAGTCAGGAGGCAGAATCTTTTCCCCTGGCAACGAGATCCAGCTGCAGGCTGGATGGGGAACAGGCAGCGCATCTGGCAGCGAGCGTGTTCCTCCCCACGGTGAGGATGTTCCCGTGTGCCACCCCTGCTGCTGGGGTGGGTCCCATCCCTTTTTCACCCTCCTTGGTAGAGCCAGCCCCGTAGTTCCCCCTCAGAGCACGACAGTTCTGGAGGGGCCAGGACGGAGCTTCCTGTCCCAGAGGCAGGGGGTGCGGGCGCAGGCGGAGGGCAGGGTGACAGCAGTGTCACAGCTGCTGTGCTGCCAGGCCTGCTCGTGCTCTGGCCATGCTGCAGATTTGGGCTCGAAGCTGGGAAGTTTGGGGCTTGCCTGCGAGCGGTGCAGTTCTGCAAACAGCGGGATGTGCTCAGTATGGAAGGTGGAAGTTGACCCATCTGTCTGCCTTAAAGAGGATGATAAATAAAGACTAACGGGAACTGGAGGTGTTCTCTGGGACTTTGTCATCTACAAAAGGGCTCTTCCAAAGGTTTGGGAACCTGCCTCACCTGACACATCCTCCTTGTGCCTGGGTGTGGGGGAGCAGAGCTCATAGGATGTGTGGCTGGTGTGCCTGGGGGGCTGCTGGTCCTGCTGGAAGCATTTAACTCTGGGACTTGCTGCTCTCTCCCTGCACTCCGCTGGGTGAGAGGCAGCTAAATGAATTCTCCCATATCCCTGCCAACATCTGGGCCCTCAATATCTCATTTACTGCTTGTGAGGTGTCTCAAAACAGGACAAACTGCATGTCCAATACCTGATCCTTCACTCAGAAGGACGGGGGAGTTTTGATGGACTCACTTCAGCCAGGATCTGAATCTGACAGCAAACCATTTCTGTAGCAGGCTGGTCATTAGTTGGGGCTCAGTGTTTGCAGGGCATTTCCACAAGAGCTCTGTAGCCTTCAAATCAAATGCAGTGCTTTCATTGTGGATTAAAAGAGCAGTATCCAGCCAAGCTTTGTTAGTTTAGTTTTTAATAAGGATTTAAGCATTTTAAATTCCTTCAAAGCTGTAAGTAAGGCTCATAATTTAAACCCTCGCAGACAGATATCATGGCAAAAATATGAAGACTATTTAAAGGCAGTCAGTCTGCCTGCCTGTCCATCTATTTGTCACCTTCTAATCTGCCTGACGTGTGCCATCGCCTTTCCCTTTCCAAACACAACGAGGCCAGGTCCACACAGGCATGTGTGGAGTGACCTGAGCTTCCCCAGGGTCCTGCACTCTGCCTGCCAGCTGCAGCCTGGCAACGGGAATGGGAATGGGAATGGGAATGGGATTGGGAATGGGAATGGGAATGGTGCTGATCATGGAATCACAGAATCACACATTGGTTTGTGTTGAACTCGTTCCACCCCCTGCCATGGGCAGGGACACCTTCCACTATCCCAGGTTGCTCCAAGCCCCATCCAACCTGGGCTTCAACAATTCCAGGGATGGGGCAGCCACAGCCTCTCTGAGCAGATGCTGATGCTCAGCTTTGCTGCAGAGCAGCCTGGACCTGCCTAGGCTGGAGATTCAGGATTGCTGCATGGGAGGGTACCTGCGGATTTGGTGGAGGAGTTCATCCATCCAAGGCACTCTTCCCTCTGAAGTCAGTGGGAGGAGGAAGGCATTCAACTCACCACCAGATACAGTTTCTTCTCTACTTGTTTGGGAACAAGCATGACATTCACAGAAACTAAATCACTCTTTGGAAGCAAGTGAGACATGATATTTCACTTTTTTAGGTGACCTGAATGCATTTTGTCCCCCCTGTAGAGAATTAAATGATGCTCAGCCAAGTCAATCTCTTACTTGGTCAGGCCTTTCCAGCTGCCCTTCAGTGGCCAGGGACCAGTTGCCTTGTATGGGAGCCACAGCTTCCAGAGAAGCCACTCACAGCCCTGCAGATGTTTTTTGGGGAGGCAGGAGGGATCAGCAGCCTGGGCTGACACACACACGTCTAATTCTGGCAGTACAGAGGAGGGCAAAGGTGATGAACGACTCGGGGATGGCACATCTCACTTCTGAGGCTGGATTTAAAGAGTGGAAAAATGTTGTCTGGTTACTTGTCTGAAAAAGTTTGGGAATATTATTTTTAAGATTCTTTTTAAAATAAAAGAACTGAGCCTAATTCTGTCTTAAGAAAACCATCTTGGGACTGACTGAAATGCCCTTTTTGTCAGTGGTGACTGGAAAGAGAATCTGAGTCTCTGTGGTGAGTTTGTTTGAGGGGCTGGGGCATGTGAGCAAGAAAGTTCATTGCAGAAATTCCCAAGGCTCCATCCTCATGGCTGAAGGAGCATTTCCAGGAACTGGTCTGGTGTCTTTCTGAGAGATCAAAGTGCCCTTTGCCTTTAGCTCATCAAAAGGATTTGATTGTGGTGCTTGAGTTGTGCAGCAGCAGGCAGCTCTGTGGGGCTTAGCAAGGATCAACATCTGGATGCAAAATGGAGATGGGTTCAAATTAGAAACCAGGAAAACCTTTTGAATAGTGTGAGATTGAAACAGCAGAGCACTCTGCCAAGGGGAGCTCCTTTATCTCCGAAAAATTTTGAGCTATGGCTGATGACCTTTCTGCAGGTGCTTTTATCCATCACAAGTTCCTGGGCTCAGCACAAAAATAACTCTGAAGGGGGAGAAAATGTAGCATCTTCTTTTGGCCTTAAGGTCTCAGAAAGGTTGTAAAGGACAAGGCAAACTAAACTTGCCTTGTGTTACTGAGATTATCAGAGAAGATAAAGTGGTTGTTGCAGTCCAGGCGTCGCTGCTGACTCCCTGCCACGCTTTTTTGCTGGCTGAGGGCTGTGCCTTAGTCTCTGCAGCCCATCCTTGGGTGCTGGGAGGGTTAATGGGTGTTTGCAGAGTGCTCTGGGTGAGGAGAGAGGGCATCATTTATTGCTGCAGAGATTGGAGACTCCCTGATGTGATTATAACGTGTAGTGATGGAGGCTATTTTTGTTGTATGTTGTGAATATTTCCTTGTATGGAATCACAAGGAGCCTGCTTGTGACTTGCAGCTCTGTTGAAAGCTCCAGCAACGAAGTTCCCAAAGTCTTTGGCATTCCCAAGTCAGTGCTGTATGCAGCAGTGTTAATTAGCCTTGGAGGCAATGCTTAATATTGATGAGATAATGAGAATGGAAATGCCTCTGGCCTCTGCTCTTTGCAGAGGGATTGGGCAGAGTAGCACAGTCTCCTCTGCACCTTAGGACCCAGCATCTTGCACCTGGAGCGAGTAATCCCCACGGAAGCGGGAGGAAACTCTTAATTCTTCTTAGTGATCCAGACTGCTGCTCAGCAAATCCCCTCACCACTGGAGCTGCAGCTCTGAAACGGCATTAAAGAGGAAATCAACCTTTTGCACAGTTTCCTCTTGGAAAGTGAGCGTTACTTCCAATTATAGCGATTGCAATGTTTCGAATGCTCTCCCAGGGACCAGGATGCCGGGGGTGGGGAGGGACAGCTGGAAATGCAGATATGTTCCCCCTCTCCATTGATTCCTGTGTGTTATCTGTAACAGGAGGGGAGAGAAAACCTCCTGCAGTGCTGGCCTGGCCATTGTCCCCATGCTAGTCCCGGTGCTGAGCACGGCTGTGTCCCTGACAGGCGTCAGCCTTGGTGGCAGAAACGTCTCTCCCAACTTGTGGTTGCTTTTCAAAGAAGCTCAAACTGTCTCTTTTTTCCCCTGTTCCTCCAGCGCTTCAGTTCTCTGGCTTCCTTCTGATGGGTGAGAAGCACATTTGGAGCGATTTTGTCCCCAGGCCAGGCCCTCCTGCAGAAGAGCCACCATCCATGGACGAGTTGAGCCTGCCACCTCCTGGTCACACTCTCCAGGACTGACCACAGCTTGGAGCTTTACAGCAGCTCATTTTGGCACTTCTCCGAGGTCCCTCGTGCCCCCTCACCCTGACCTCAGACATCTCTTCCCTGTTGTGGGATTTGCCCTTGTGGCTGTCCTGTGGGGTGTGAGCGTGTGGTTCCCCCTCATTTGCAGAGGTGAGGCTGAGAATCTCAGCTCTGTCCCCTTTTTTTTGAAGTGCTTGAGTTTGGTGTGTGATGATTTGAGTATCTGGATTTCCTGTGTGGAGAGCACACAGCACACACAAAAGAGATGGACTTCTGAGGAGGAGGGTCCAAGTCATCCTCTGGAGGCGAGGCAGGGCTGTGGCTGTTTGGCTCTGAGCCTTGCCTGGAGCTTGTCCCAGTTTTGGCCACCTGTTGCCCCTCGGTGGCTGGTGCTGGGCTGCCCTGGGAGCCTGGTTTGCCCTGGGAGCTCACGGAGCCGTGTCCGTGCTCCACGCTGTGTCTCTGGGTAATCTCATTGCAGCTACACTCAAATACCATCTCTATGGTGATGGCTCAGGCATGCAGCCCCTCTCTGGGCTCTCCTCTCCCTGTCCAAATTCATATCTCGGAGGAGCTCTCTGACATCTCGTGAATGTCTCACCACCCTCTCAAGCACAACACGGCCAAACCAGAGCTTTTAACCTCTCCTTCTCAGCTCAGGGATTCCCTGAGCTCTGCAATACCAGGATGCTGCTTTGCTGCCAGAATCTCAGTGCTGTCTTCATCTCCTGCCTCCTCCTGTGTCTTCATATCCTGGGCACCTCGACAGCTTGCATAACCTTGCTAAGCCTTTCCTAAAGCTCAAACTCTCACCTTCTCTTTCATCACATCCCCCTCCACTTGTTGCAATATCCTTTTTTGGCCTCCACAAACTCGCTGTGGGCCAGCTTGCATCCACTGGGATGCTGCTTCAGGCATTGCTTCTTGCCTCTCCTGCCTCTCCTACCTCACCCCTCTGAGCTGCCCTCCTGCCCACAGCCACCCTCTCTCTCCCCTTAATCCCACCCATGTCCCTGCCAGCTGTATCCCACTCATGTTAGTCCCTCATTTTATTTCTTAATTGTAAGCTTTTGGCTCACAGGCAGCTTTCTTTGCTCCTCTCCTCACCACCTCTAGAACATCAGGCTGCTGCATTTCAGTCGAGCTCCTACTGACTGGCACAAATGGGAAAGCTCCTCGCTTGGGAGCAGGGAGGAGGCCACTGGATGGACAGGGCAAAGTATTTCCCCAGGCTCTTGCTGGGGAGGTGGCTCAAAGGCTGCCCATCTGTCCCTGGGAGTGCTGGGTGGCCAGGCTGGGGACACGGGGCTGTCACGGACTGCTGCACCCCTGCCAGTGCTGCCCAGGGTGGGCTGGGCCAGCAGAGGGATGGGATTTCAAGTGCCAGCAAACATCCCTGGCCCCAGGCACAGAGGACTCAGCTTCTTCTTGCAGCTGCAGGAGTGCAGCTACCCCAGAGGCTGAATAAGCCTAAACAGGCCACTAAATAGGGACTGGGAATGGGAGACTGCTCCAGGGCAGTGAGCAGGGGTAGAGCCTTCACCTATGAACAGAGAGGGGCTGGGAGGATGACTTCTGCCCCAAGGTCTGAGCTGTCAGCTGCACTGGCATGGGTGACATGAAGGAATGCCAGGAGCTAGCTGGGCTCCTGGGTCTGGTCCCCTTGGTGGGCAGAGGAGGTTGTTCTACAAACGTGCTGCAGGACAGCTCTGGGCCAGCTTGTTGCATAGGGGACACCAAAGAACTGGGGCAGAGCTGCTGCTGTGTCCCAGAAAGGTGTCAGCAGAGCCTGTCCCTGCAGTTTCCCTGCCAGATGAATATTCATTTAGGCAGGAGCAGAAAGCTGTGATGTGCCTGCTGAGATCTGCAGTGCCTCTGCTCGAAAGCAAAGGCTTTCCATTAATTTATTGGTGCTGGGCTCCAGCCTCATCCCTGCTCCTGCAGAAGGATGAAAGCAGCTCCTTGTTCTCCTCTGCCAGGAGCGAGGCAGGTGTTGTGTCAACAGGAGTTTTATGCTGATATGTGAGGAGCTTATTCCTAAAGCAGCTCATTCCTGGATTCCTCCTGCATCCTCCGATGTGCATCCCTGTGCTCTGACATCCTGCAGCCCTCTGAGCCCCCAGGCCGTGCCCTGACCTCGCTGCAGCTCTCACAAGAGCTGCCCTTCCCAGATGAGCCATCCAGATGAAGGATGGTTTTAATGTGGCCACAGAAGAGGCGCACTCACACCCCTTGCTGTGATCCTTTCTGTTTTCTTATGGGGAAAGGTTCTGCTCGGGAAGGTTTTATTGATTTCTTTAAGGTTTAAGGATGGAAATAGCAAGAGGACCTCACCACTGCCTATCTGTGCTCTTTCTTCATTCCCCAAATCCTCCCAGCTGGGATTTCTTCACTTTTGCTCTGTCTTCACTTGGTTTCATCTGTGGCACGACAAAAGCAGTGTCAGGTGTTTGTTTTTCCTGTGAATTCATCCTGTGGCCATGGCATGCCTGGGGTTAAAAGTAATTGCTGGGCTTTGGGCAGTTTGCTTTGCAGCACAGAGCACTGTTGCTGGGAGACACAAATTGGTGATGCAATCCCAATTTGGAAGAACTTGACTTTGGATCACGTGATGCCACCCCAGAAGTCAGTGAAAGCACTGAATGGGAAATCCCCTTAATGTTCCCAAATCCCCGTAATGTTCCCACAGTGCTGGCCTGGAGGGATGCTCTGGATCTGCTCCACCTCTGGACAGAGAAGGGCACCACAGTGTGGGCAGGCACTGATGTGCCCCTCTGGTCAGTTCTGCCTGCCTGAAATTGCCCACTTCCCTGGGCTGCCCTGGTTGAGCAGTGCCAAACTGACTCAAACAAGCCCCAAACAGTTTGGATGGAGCTTTCTCAGCTCTGTGCTTGAAGCATCTTTAGTGATTATCTGAACCAACAAGGTTTTCTGGTGATATCTTGACACATTTACCTTTTCTGTACTAAAAAGGCCAAAGGAAGGTCCACAGGTGCTCAGCACAGACAGCCAGCTTTGCTTTGCTCTGCTGGGTGATGCAGGGCTCAGCCCTTGCTGAGTTCACCCTGCCAAAAACACGGAGGCCTTGCTGTTTCCACTGAAATCAATCCTTATGGGAATCTGGTCTCTGATGCAACGCTCAGCAGGAGAATTCTTTTTCCCATCACTCCGCTTATTTCGGCTCGAAAAATAAACAGAGGCGAAAAGGCAACAGGCAGTAAAAATATCTGGGAGCTGCTGGAAGAGTTAAGGGTTTGCCATCTGTCCGTGGGGAACGTGGCGCGATGGGGAGCGCCGGGTGCTGACTCAGCTGCCATTCTTCAGCGCTGAGAGCTGGGGGAGAGACTAAACACCCTGCCTCGTATTTTGGCCTGGGATTACATTAGAAATAATAAACATCTGAGCTCTGATCCTCAACTGACAGTATCTCTAAATGGAAGGGAATGTACGGGATGGGAACCAGCAGCCAATGGCCAAAAGGAGCAAACAGTTACTGCTGGGAGTGGAGAGCGTGTGGAGGGGAAGGAGAAGGGGCTGCTGTGGGGCTGGGGGTGCCTCAGGGTGTGGGAGAGGGACCAAAGGAGCCTGCTGGAACATGCATTCCTCTGAGGACAATGGTGAGGTGGAGGAGGACGAGGAGGAAGGCTGTTGTGTTTCTTCACTGCTCCATATCTGGAGCATATCTGAATCTGGGGCTCGAGCTTCAATTACAGCCCAAAAAGTGCTTCACGTCCAGGGTGCTTGGCCTGAGGCTTCTGTTTGTGCAGGTCCACAGCCCACAGCAGGAGGGGGATGGTGTCCTGGGGACTTGGGAGCAGCCCTTTGAAGCCCATGGCTGTGACAGTCTCCTGGGTTTGCACAGCATATCCAGGGCTGCTCTGCTTTGGTGTTCTTCTCTTGCCACTGTACCTTCGCTGCTTTGCTGCTGGATCCATCTCTCCCTGCCTTTGCCAACCCAACACAGATCCCCTCAGTGATGGAGTCTGCATTTGAGAGGTTTCTTTTGAACTCTTCATGAGCAGAGCAGAGTTAAGTGAAGAACAGGTTTCCTCGTTCAGTGGCTGAGCTAAAAACACTCAGGGAAAAAATCCTGAGGGGTTGAGCTGAGATCTGTGGGAAAGGCTCCCTTTGGGTGTGCTGAAGAAGACACATGAGCTGCTGAACACCTCCAGGAGCTGGGGGCTGGTGGCCTGCAGGGCTGGGTGACCTTGTGCCTGTCCCCAGCCCCATGGCAGCACTGTGCTGCCTCACACACCCAGGAGGAACAGCTGCCCATGGCCATGGGAGCTGACTCAGCCTCTCTGTTTGCTTTTTCTTCCGGGGCTGTCCCTCTGAATGTTGTTTGTGGCTCTTTTTCTCCATTCCTCTCTCTTCTAGAGGGTTCATCAGTCGTGCCCTGCAGACCATCCCCAGTCCTGCTTCCACGAGGAGCCCACAGAGGTTTGATGTGTGAGACCAGAGAAGGCAGAGTCAAATCTCACCTCTGTGTGAGACCTGATTTCCCAGGGAGGGAGGAAGGGAAGGCTCTGCAGGTGTTTGTTGGCTTCAGGATGGTTAAAACCCAGACCCACACTCTTGGTGTGCTCAGGGTGGGCACAAGTGGGTACCCATGGTGTGCTGGGCAGCGTGACCTGCAATCTGACAGCAGTAAGTGCTGGGGCAGGGCAGGCTCACCTCCACCTCCTCCTCTTTCCTGGCTGTAATTTCCTGCAGTGAACCAAATCATCATTTCTCTGGAAATAGATGAGTAGCAGGAGCACCGAGAACAGGTCCTTGGGGCATCTGTCTTGTCAAGGGGCTGGGTCAATAGAACTACTGAGACTCCAACACTGGCCATGTTTTGCCTCCTAAATCCAGCTCCATTCACCAAGAGGTGGATTCCTAATGAGACGGGCTCGAGGCAGGCAGCAGAGCACACTGCAGATAATAGCCTGAGTGGAAGAACCAGCCGAGTATAGGAATTTTAATTAAACCTGACAAACCCTGAGAGGAAAAGGGGGAGAGACAGAGGCCAGCTGGCATAAAGATGCTGAATAATCTGAGTTTGGTGAGTGCTGTTGACCTGCTGCAGTTTAGGAGGATGAGCCTGTCCCTGGGTGCAGGGGCCAGCCACAGGTCCTTCAATGATGCTGGGTCAGGAGAGAAGCCAAAGGGAGCTCTGATCATGCTGTGCTTTGCACAAATACTTTAAACCTTCCTTGGCAGTAAATTGGCACCGGGATGCTCTGCCCTGTTGCTGCCAGCACTGAGATGATGGGGTATGAAGGGACGATGGGCTGTGCTGCTGTGGGATTTCGTGCCTCCTCCTCGTGATGCAGATGGGGCTGATCACCGCAGCCCCCAGTTGATCCCGTGCTGCCAGGCACATTTTGAGACCCTTTGCCCTTTGCCATGTACCCATCCCATGCTCCTGAGGGAAGGCAGGGCTGTGCAGGAGCTGGGAGCAATCCTGACACCTGGAGCCTCATCAGAGACTCATAGAATAGTTTGGGTTGGAAGGGACCTTAAAGCTCCTCCTGTTCCACCCCTCTGCCATGGGCAGGGACACCTCCCACTATCCCAGGTTGCTCAGAGCTCTGTCCAGCCTGGCCTTGGACACTTCCAGGGATGGGGCAGCCACAGCTTCTCTAGGCACGCCAGGGCCTCACCATCCTCACAGGGAAGAATTTCTTCCTAATATCTAACCTGACCCTCCCCTGTGCCAGTTTGATGCCATAAGCCCTGATCCTGTCACTCTATGTCCTTGTCAAAACCCCTCTCCAGCTCCACCATCAGTGTGGGCAGCATCCCTGGGCCAGGAGTGGTGCTGGCTGGGTGGCACAGGCTCAGCAGCTGGGCACAGTGTCTGTGGCATGGGGATAAACCAGGGAAGGGCTGTGGGAGCTCCTGGCTGTGCACAGAGCCTGGCTGCCCTTGCTGAGCTCTCTGGGGCATTTGACACAGTCTGAGCCAGCTTGAAGTCCCCTTGGGCTATTAAAGCAAACAGCAAGGCTTCGGTGATACATTTTAGTTAAGCTGGAAAAGCCTTCAGAGCGATGCTGAATAAGGATTAAAAGGCCATTTAATCTATTTTTTTTTGCCTTTGCAAACACAAGGAAAATTCAAACCAGCTGACAGGGCTGGTGGTTTTGAGCCAGTTGCAGCAGCCTCTGGGATTTCCTTGGCGTGCTGGAACTGCCTGTGGGGAAAAGCTGGAATGAACCAGGTAATTTGGGCTGTGTCCTGGTTGTTGCAAGCAGGGGTGGATGATGGGATGCTCTGCTTTCCCCTGCCCTGAAATGGAGCCCTCCCCCACATGCAGTGAGCCTTGTGCCAGGTGTTTTACCTGCCTGGGGTGAGGATGGATTCCTGCCCAAAGAGGAGTGCCAGGGAAACAGATCTGATGAAGGCAGGAGGGATGCTGGAAAGATGCATTTTACTGTGTGGATCCTGCTGGCAGCCACATACATCCCCAGGCATCCCTCCCCTTGCTTGGATGCCCAGCATTTCTGCTTGGCTCTGGCCTGGCAGATCCAAACCCTCCATCTGTCTCCTGTGCTGGAGATGATATCAAACCCACTTTGATACTCTCTGCCAGGGACCTGCTCTTATTTCCCAGCCCAGTGTGTGTGGCTTTGGGGATCTTTTCCTGCCTGTTTAAGCCAGCTGGGAGGATTGTTCAGGTGCTGATCACATCTGGCCTGTCTGACAGAGCCCAGCCTGCCACAGCCCTGCCTGGACATGAGGCTGACCACCTCACACTTCACCTGGTTTTTCAGCCCCTCTCCATGCTCCGTGTCCATCCACTCCTGGTAAGACGTGTCTCACCAGTCCTGAGTACAATTTTTTCCCGAGTGCAAGTTCCATCCAGAGTAATTGCATCTTTATTGCGGCCATTGTATTACACAAAATAATAAAACTCCATTAATTGGGCATAAAATGAGAGCAGTGGAGGCTGGAGGGAGGATGCACATGGGGTACAGAGCAGTATCCCGTGTGGGATGCCACGTTCCTCTGCCTGCAGGAGGGGTCAAGCTTTCCACAAACCACCCCTGGGGCTCTCCTGGTGTCCCCCAGCCCTGCCCGTGTTCCTGCCTGGAGCTGAGCTGCACATGAGAGTGGGTGAGGGCACGTCCCCAGCTCGTGTGCCAGAGCCCATCTCCGGGTGCCTGCAGCGCTCTCCAAATAATTGTGCCCAAGCATTTCAACTGAGCCCTTTGCTGTCCCCTCCCTGCTAGCCTCCCAGCTCTGTGGTATCCCTGGAAAAGGCTGGCTCTTGCTGTGGGACAGGCTCTCCTGGCTGCTCCTCCAGCTGCCGGTTGGTTCGAATTAACTTTGCAAGCAAAGCTCTGCCTCGTTTTCTTCTGACTCCAACAAGCTCCGGGCTGCTCAGCGCCTGTGTGGCCTGTCCCCCTCCGAGCCTTGGGGACAGAGTTAATGAAAATCATTCTGGGTTGAAAATCACAGCCTGGGAGAACGGGTTTCTCCTCTTCTCACCAGGAACCCGGCTGGAGAGCCCGGGCGGCTGAGCAGAGGAAGCTGGTTTTGGGGACCAGGCGGGGATGTGGAGCAGGGCTGGGTGCTGGCGTTTGGGAAGTGTGGTGGCTGGGAGAGGGTGATTCCCTGCAAAGCCGTGCAAGGTCTGAGCTTTGCTTTTATGCAAACCATGAGTGTGGGCTGGATACACCAGCCCGAGAGGCTGGGGTGCCACAAAGGCTTCAAATCCCCTGTGCACCCGAGCAGGCTGCAGCCCCCTTCAGAAACTGCCTGGTGAACTCGCTGCCTCGGACAAACCATGCAGAGGGAGGGGTCCCAACGCATCTCAGGTGCCTGCAAGGATTTTAGGAAGAGCCTGGTGCATTTGTGGGAAGCCTTGATCCATGTGTTCCACACACTCAGCCCGTTGGTCCTGGAGCACGTGGGTACCAGCCTGCTGATTCCCTGTCCCTGCATCCCCACGGCCCCATCCCTCACTTGCCCCAACGTGGCTGTGACAGCAGGTTCACTAAGGAGGGGTTTATTGGATGGAAAACCAGAAAAATCCTCAGTCTGCAGGGGCATGGAGAATCCTTGGGAGGGCAGGAAGGCTCCAGGAGGTCTGCCTGGGCTGATCTGTAAGGAGCATCCCAGCCTCTGCAGCACTGCAGGCACGAGTGGACACAGGACTGTGATTAATTCCATTGCACACTGCTTTGCACTCACTGTGAAATCAGCAATCCTAAAAATGAGGGGCAGTTTCCCAGGGGAAGAGCTGAGTCTCAGCCTGGCAGGGCCTGGTCTCCTCTCCGTGGCTTGGTGGCAGCAGCACGATGGGGTTGGCAGAGCTGAAAGGCTCCGTGCTCTGGCTCAGTGAGGACCAACCAACAAAGCTGTGCCAGCTCTGAGGGATGTCTTTGGCCCCTGGTCAGTCCCATGGGTGCACAGGGTCCCATGTAGCCTCGGCCAGCTCTGCCATGGGTCACGTCCCACTGCCCCTCTGGGATCCGCAGCCCCCCCAGCACGGTCTCCCTGTGGTTTTAGGAGGAGAAGAGTGTCAGTGGGGAGCACAGCAATTCTCTTGGTTAATTCAGATACCAAAAAGCTGATGTGCTTTTTGGGCTGATGTGCTCAGTGCCTTGGCAGTGCCCAGCGTACCCGATGTGCTCAGCCTGCTGTGGGCATCTGGCTGCTGTTCCCAGGGGAGTGGGTGGAACCGTGCTCCAGGCTGAGGAAGGAAAGCAGGAGTGCAGAAGGATGCTGTTCTCTCCAAAGCTGGCTCCAGAGCTGGCTGGAAGGATTTATTTCTGAAATGCTGGCACAAGTTGCAAGGGAAATCGCTCACAGAGGAAAGGCTGGCTTGTTCTGGGGTTTCTCCTGGGTTTAGGTAGCTCAGGAGAGAGTGTTTGTAACAGCTGCACTCTGTGAGGAGCAGAGGGGGAGAATTAACCTGTGAGCGTGTCTCTCAGGGCGAGCAAATCCACTGCCAAGCACAGCCCAAAGCCCAGAGGAGCAAACTGATTTCACTCCTGCATTTCTCTCTCCTTTCTATCAGCACCCATGGAAGCACCCATGAAGAACGTGCCAGTGATGAGCTTTGGGAACAGTTCTTTCTGCACACTTTTCCTTCCCAAAGAAAGAAAGAAAGAAACAAAGAAAAAAAAAAGCTTCTCTTTGAATTGCTGGGTCAGCTCTTTGGCTGCTGCTGGTGATTCCAGTGGATGCTTTTCCCCTCGTTAAACCCTGCCCTGTGCGGAAATGCGTGAGCTGGGGAACTTTGACACCCTGGTCCCTGCCAGGGCCCTGCCACCACGTCTGCCGTGATTGATGACTGTGCACAAGGGGCTGCAGATGCTGTGGTTGCACAGAACAACAGGGAGCTGGTTTCTGCGGTCGGGGGAGATGCTATCTGCCTGGGATTTGCCTCAGGAAAAGCCCCCCCAAGGCCTTCCCTTCAAGTTGCAAAACCAGTTGAGGCCACCCCAGATTTGGCTGTTTCTTTGCATAAGCACTAAATGGAAGGGAAGATTTTAGCAAGCCCCTTCAGATGTGCTGCTCAGTGGGAAACTGGGCAGGAAAGCCAAAATTCACGATGGCTGCTGCCTGCAGGGACACAGGCTTTGGTCAGACCTCTCCTGGCTCAGTAATGTTGGAATTGATGGAGCCACGGAAAAAACTGCACTGCAGGGATGTGATCTCTGGATTCTCAACAAGGGGAGCTCTGGATGAGTGAAGATGTGACACTGGATCTTTAAAACCTTGGGTGTGTGTCCCCAGAGCTGGGGCAGTGGTCACTCCTGGGGTGCTCTGGATGGACTTTGCCACTTGCCCTCACAGGGGAGAGCTGAGCCTCCTGACCTCCATGGGGCTGGACCCATCAGCCCCATGGAGATTCTCCATTTTGATCTCTTTTCTTCTTCACGGCATGTGGCTAAGATACAGATTTCCAGGGGCCTCTTTTTATGTACAGATTGTTTGGGTGGGAGCTTCCCAGAAGGATGGAGCCCACCTAAACACACAAATACACATAAAACCTCTTTCTGCTTCAGAGTGCAAAGCAGCCCCGCTCAAATGTGTTGTAAAACCAGGCAGATCAAGTCTCCCCTGCTGAAAACAGCTGCTGTCAGCTGCAAAATACCTCCTTTTTCAATTTGCAGTACCTGGACAAAGCAATCTGCCAGGGTTTGGTGAGACACCATGCCCATCCATCAGCTGCTGTCACCCCACCCTGAGTCCTGCTTGATCCCAGAGAATCAATCCTGCCTAATGTATAAATACTCAATCTGGAGTCTCAGCTCTGGAGGAGAACACAGAGCTGTCAGATAAGCTGCAATTAGTGCATTTATCTACTTTATTTTCCTGTCGTTTCCCAAACACCATTTGCCTGCCTGCTTTTAATACACGTTATTAAACCTGCAGTAAATGTTGATTAAAGAAGCCTTAATCCCAGGTGTTTGTTTTCTAACACTGCTGTGAGATGCACTCTTCAACTGCCTTCGGTAAATTTTATTTTTTAGGAGTTTTTCCCACCTTCCAAGCACAGTTATGCCCGGGAAATAGGTTTTTAAGAGCAGATTAGCGAGTTATCCTTCTGATTTGCTTTGATGTGCTTGGCTCCGCTGGAGAGGGTGATGGGTCACAGCTTTGCAGGCAGCTCTGCTGCCTGGGAGAAGCATTTCCCCCCCTTCACCAAATGCTCCACAGCCACTTTAAACAAAACACTGCAGAAGAGATAGATATATTCTTATTAGTCTTGCAAGAGAAACTACAGCAATCAATCCCAGTGCTAGACTAACTCCTTCCCTTTGCAATTTGGATGTTTAGAAGTAATTTGGGGAGTAATCTCTGCGAATGGCAGCATGGAAGTAACTGCCTGCAATAAAACATTGCGGGGGTGACTGTTATCCTAATGATATTTCCAACAAACATTGCTGAAATATGTTTTCCTCTCTAAAAATGGCAACAGAATTTAAATGTTCTTAGTGCTAACATGGAAATGGAGCAAAAATTAGCTGGGTTGGTTCTGTGATGATGATGATTTCTTTATTATTGCCCTGGTGGGTGGGTTCCCCCCTTCCTACTGCCCTGTTTATCCAGGGGTGCAGCATTATTCCCTGTTCATTGTTCCCTGCTTCGTGACCTGCTCGTGTGTTATTTCATGTGACAAAACCCCTTTCCATTAAACCAATATAAATAATTGCTATATTCTTTCACAGAGGAAGCAGGAATATTGCATGTGGCAATAGCATTACAGGAAAAAGCTGCTGGCCTGATCCTAATGGCCTGCTCTCCTTTTCTTTTTCCAGATGGGTTCATCTCTTATTCTTTGTGAATAATTTATCCAGGTATGCTTGGAGAAATGCTCTAAAGAAATTACGACTGTCTTAAAACATCTATACCAGTGCTCCCTGGTGGGAAGGCTCTCCAGTGATGCCTAAAGAACCTTCATTTATCCTCCCAGCAAAGTGGTTTCCTCTGTGTGTGTGAGCAAGTCAGGGGTGCTGGGCTGTGCTGGGATTTTGGGAGAGGAGCTGGGGAGGGTCAGAATCTGGAGGTGGGCAGTGATGGGCAAGGTGTGTGGACCATCCAGCCATCATCTCACTGTGAGGCTGGAGGGTGGCTGAGATGTTCATGGATTTGGAGTTGGGCAAATCCTCCGGGACCTGTGGCAGAATCACGGAATTTTTAAAGCTGGAGGAACCCTCTGAGACCGTTCAGTACAACCATCACTGACAAGGCCAGAACTAAACCATGTTCCCAAGTGCCACATCTACACATCTTTTAAATCCCTCCAGGGGTGGTGACTTCGCCACAGCCTTGGGCAGCCCATTCCAGTCCTGGACAACCCTTTCAGTGAAGAAATTTTCCCTGCTGTTGAATCTAAACCTTCCATTAACTCAGTCAGTCTGCTGGCTGCAGTTGGGTTGGGTTTGTAGAGCAGGATAGCCGAGGGTGGGGGCTTCAAGGGGACCTGCCCACGCCTTCCTTGGCTGTGTGGGTGCATGTTGGGTGCCTCTGGTTGCAGATGGAGCCCGTGGTGGCCAAATCTCTCCAGCCAATTGCTTCCTGTGTTTCAGCATTTCCAAACCAAAGTGGGATGGATGGAGAAGTGGTGCCAATCCTCGCTCCTGCCTCCATCTGGCCAAACCTGTTGAGAGGGCTTGGAGGCCGGAAGGGAAAACTCACCAGGACCATCATCAAGGCATCTGAAATCCCAGGAGATAATGAACTACAGGAAACACAAGAGGGAAAACTTTGGGGGAGGCTTCAGACATTTGCTGTGCCTGGTGCTGCTGCTCGGAATGCAGCCAAGCGTCATCCTCCCCCGGAGTCACGGCACAGCCCTGCACGGCCAATTAAATGCTGTGTGAAATGAAGGCCGGGGTGTTGTTCAGCCCTCGCTGTCCCTGTGGAAGGGGGGGATGCTGTCGTTAGCAGAACTCTGCCCTCCCTGAGAGGGGGAGCCGGCTCTCGGCTGCTCCCAGCCGCTGCCGCTGCCGGGGATGTGCTTTTCGTGCCCTGCCTCAGTCAGATGCAAAGCTACCAAGGCAGGTGATTAAATGCGATGCCTCTCTATTGATCCTCCGCCGCTTCCCAGAGCCAGGGCTGACGTTATCCTCTTTGGATATTCATAGAGCTGCTGCTGAGAGCCGGCTCGGAAATCCTTCTGGACAAAGGTGTCAGCAGCCGTCCGCCGCCTTCTGCAGCGCTTTCGGCTGCCAGGCTCCTGCGCCGAGCTCCTGGGCACAGGGGGACGAGGGCTTGTGACCAGCAGCTCGTGAACGACCGTGGTGTGACCCCACACCGGCTGGGAAGGTCCGTGGCCAGGAGGAGGAGGAGGAGGAGGAGGACACGTCCTGGTGCATCCGCCCGTTCCCACAGCTCAGGTTCCCTCAGGCTCCACACTGCTGGGATGCTGATGTCCTCTCTTCTCTGGATGCTGGACAAGCCAGGCTGTACCTCTGGGGATCATTTCTTCCTTCACACTGGTCGTGAATACAATTTTTCCAACGGTTCATATAGTTTTGTTTTTTTTTCTCTCCTATTTGCCTAATTTTCAATGGAAGCATCCCCCCATGAACTACTGAGGGACCCTGAGTGATACCACCCTCTTCTTTGGATGGGGAAGAACAGAAGGGAAGGCCCAAGAACAGAAGGGAGGGCTTAAGAGCAGGCAGGCTGTTCTCCAAATGCCCCAGAAAAAAAAAATAAACAACAAAAAAATTTGGTTATAAAGCATTTTTACTAGGTGTTTGGTCTGCAGCCAACAGCCTAATGCATCACTGAGTTTAGCTCCATCCATTCTGCGGTGCAGTTGCCCAAGAAATCAATGCCCTGACATACTTTCCTTTGCTAGAAAATACACTTTTGCTTGAGTGGGTGTGAAAACCGAGCTCTTGCCAAAACCTTGTGAGTGCTGGGGAAGGCTGTCCCGCTGAGCCCAGCTTCCAGAGGAGCCACAGGACAAAGGCTGCGCTCTCCGACTTCTGTTCTACCCTCAGGGGCCGCGGGGCTTTGAACACTGACCAGAGAGCAACTGAACAAGGGAAATGTCTTCCAGTTCCTGGCTGAAAATAACTTTTTTCTAGTGCGTGGTCAGGTGATTTGTAGTCTAGGCTGAGTTTCTGGCTTCCTTTATTCATAAAGCATACAAAAACCCCCACTGCCTCACCTGGGCTGTGCTCTGATTTCTGCACAGACACAGCTTCGTTGGGTGTGTTTGGTCTGGGCTGCTGCGGGCAGAGGCTGAGGTGATGGTGATGGGCTCCCCCCAACGAGGGTGATTTTTTGGAAGCTTTTCTGCAGGGTGAAGTGCCTCTGAGTGATTGCCCGTGGATTTTGAGAAATGGCGATTTCCTGCAGGGGGAATCCCCATGGATTTGGGTCTGGGGGTTGCTCTGCTGTTGCCAGCCCTCTGCCATCCCAGACCTTGGCTCGCAGGATCTCTGTTTCACTGCTGGCATCGTCCATCCCCCTGCCTATTAATCCCGAGGTCTCTGACTCACAGCCTGTCTCCTTCTGACAAGTTTATTGGTTTTCCAGTGCCTTTCCAGTGCTACTGAGGGAGAAAGGCAGTGCTACTGCCTTTCATTTTGAGGGCAAGGCAAGGAATGGTTAATGCCTTCAGGAGCGGGTGAGCCATGTGGCTGGGCTGGCCTGTGCAAGAGCACTGTCCCTTCGTGCCCCACATCCCTGCTCCTGATGCAGCACGGGCAAGCATAGGAATGCCCTGATGTCATTCCTGGAGGGCGTTGGAGGGACTTGCTTGTGTTTCCAGCTCTGCTGGGAAGAGGCTGGGTGGTTTTGTTCACATCAGAGCCCTTTGCTGCCTGCTGGGATCTTGCCTGGGGCAGGGGCAGGGGCATGAGCAGGGTGTGCAGGGCCCAGGGTGAGTGGGATAGGAAAACCCCAGGAAAGTCTTACAGGTGTCCTGGGCACAGGGTGCTGCCAACCCATCAGAGGGACACACAGGCTCCTGGATGCTCATTTTCTGGATGGATTGACAGCTCCCAGCTCCAGAGCCCAGGAGAAGGAGAGGTGACCTCCCTCATGCCCTTCCACCTCCACTGTGCTCAGTGGCACAACTTCCTGTGGCCTGGGAAAAGCACAGACTCCACCTTGAGATTCACTCTGCCACCTCTAAGATGTCCTTGATGTCCTATCTCCTACCCAGCTGCCAGCTTGTTTTCCTCCTGCGGGTCTGGCCAGCTCCTGAGCAGAGCTGTTTGCTCTCCCCAGTCCTGGCACCCAGACCCTCTGAGGGCAGCACACCCTGGGGACCCTCCTCTCACCTTGGAGGATGCCAAGGTCATTAATCCATTTTATGGATTAAAGAACTGAAAACATTTGGAGCATGAGGAGCCATGTCCCAAAGCCCTGCTGCCCCAGCACCCAGCACCATGCCTTTGAAGGCATTGTCAATTTGCAGCATCAGGCCAAAAATGGGGCTTCTTCAGTGGAAAAAAAAATGTGCAGCTGGGAAAGGGCAAAAAAAAGATGTTTACTGCTTTAGCATGTTATAGGATTGTGATGGGGAAGAGTGAAGTGATGCAATGAGCAGAGTGCTCGTGAGTGAGTCCTGCATTTGTGGAAGGGGAGGCTGAGGATGGGACCCACATCTTTGGGACCAGGGATCATCTGTGTCAACAGTGGGGTGGAGTAGGCAGCGGGGCTCTGGGGAGGAGTGAAACCAAATAAAACCTCAGAAGAAAGGAAAGCCAGTAGCAAAACCCCCAGAACGATCCCTTTCTTCTGCGTCCGAAGCCCCTGAACCAAACCTTTGATCGTTCTGGGAGGGACGTGCCTGCATGGAGGCAGGAGGGCAGTGCCTTCCCAGCTCGAGATTGGGGTTTGCATAGATTGAGATCTCAGCTGGGACAGAAATCCTCTCAGCAGAGTGCAGGGGACAGAGCAGGGAGAGGCACTTAGGAGCCGCTGTGTGACACCTGCGAGCGCCGTGTGAGCTCCGTGTGAGCTCTGTGTGAGCTCCGTGTGAGCTCCGTGTGAGCTCCATGTGAGTTCTGTGTGAGCTCCGTGTGAGCTCCGTGTGAGCTCCGTGTCCTGCTGGATGCCGTGTGTGGAGACAGCAGCTCTCAATTTGAGCTGAGTGTTTTCCCAGTACCCAAAGGTTCTGGGGAGTCGATTTCCATTACCTGCTCACTGCAGGTCACTCCTCTTCAGGGGCTGGGAAGATTCTCTCTGAAATTTAACTTCAGCAAAGGCATCACTCAGATGTGGTCTCAGTAATTTCCACTCCTGGAGCCCCACAGGGTTTTTGGAGGATGCTTATCCCTTTCAGGGAAAGAAGTTGCTCCCAGTGCCACAGAACTGGTGTGAGGCTGGGCTCAGCCCCTTGCCTGGAGCAGTGAAGTCCAAGGGAGATGCTCTTGGAGCCAGCACACTCTGCCTGAATAATCCCAGCTCCTTTCTCCTGCAGGGTGGCAGGGACAGAGGCCGAGGGAGAGGTGACCCCAAACCTCTGCCCTGAAGTTACAACAACTGAACGAGAGTGGGGCTTGCCCCATGTGAGACACATTAGGAAAGCAACCGGGGTGCAGTGTTCAGGGGAACAGTTTGGGGAGCAGCTCTGAAGCTCAGCACAGACATTGCCCATCCAGAAGAGCTGCTGTAGGATTCCTGAACTCTGCTCTACGTGCAGAGTCGAGCAGGTTGTGCTCAGCCCTCGGCTCACAGGTAGCCAGCTGTGAGTGCAAAACCTGGCTCAGCTCCACTTTCCTCTGATCAGTCCAGGTGGCCGTGACCTGGAAAAGCTGAAGCTCTCATCCTCCCCTGAGACATGCTGGAACTGCAGATGGAGTATCCTAAATGCCTTTGCAGAAGCTGAGCTAGTACAAACTAGAGTTTTTACTTTCCCCTTCACATGCCTCCCCTTGTCCCTCTGGTCCCATCCTGTCCCCATCCTGTCCCAGCGCCGGTCCTGCTCCATCGCTCCCTCTCTCCTGCCCACGGGCGGAAGCTGGGACCCCCTCCTGGTGTGAAGGAGATAACATTGGAAGAAATGCTCTGCCAGAGCAGTGAATTCAGCTCATTACAGAGTGTTCCCACAAATTTCTGCTGCCCTCTTATCAGCCCATCAGCTTAACCAGATCACCCTTCAGCTCCCACCAGACACCTCTGCGCCTCCGCAGTCCGAGCCTTGGGAGCTGCAGCCTGACTCACACTGTGTGGGAGAAAGTAATTGTTCCATCCACAGCAAATTGGACCCGTAATAACCTCTCTCTCCATAACAGCAATGATGCTCCTTCAAAAATATATTTTAATTGATTTTGGATAATGAATTCGGCTTAGCGGGGAGCGGGCAGTGCAGGGATGAGGAATGAGTGGATGGGGAAGAGCGAGTGGAAAGGAGAAGTGGCTGTTGTGCCCCGTGAGAAGGTGCAGGAGGCTTGGTGCTGCGGGCAGGGCACGGGCAGGGCACGGGCAGGGCATGGGCAGCCAGTCTCCTGTACGTGAGCAGAGGGTGAACAACACCACTGGACTCATCCTCAGTCTCGCCCGGGGCTGCTTCTGGGCGCTGTGCAAGGGCTGTGTCCACACAGAGCCGTGGTGAGCATTGCATGTGCATGAAAGGGCTTTCCTTCTCCTCCTCCCCCTGCCAGCCACTTCAGAGGCCTCCCCAGGGTTCTCTGCCCACACCCTGGGGTGCTGAGGAGCTGTTTCACATCTTTGAGAAAGAACAGTTCCCCCTTCCTGAGAAGTTCTGCTGTGAGCCAGCAAGGAGCATCTGATGGAAGGCGAGCTGGATCCAAAACTCCAGTGCCCTCCTCTGTGAGGCTTTGCTCATCCTCACAGCAGAGATGTTCAGGGGGTTAATGTGAGATTGCCATGTACCACTGCAGCAGTTTCAAGTCCTCTGCCTGGAGATGCCTCTGTTCCTGTCTCTTGCTGGGAAGAAAATACAACAATGCTCTCTAGAGGCAGAAGAAGTCAAGGAGAGCTTTGCTTTCCCTGGCTCTGTCTTTCATCAGGACCTCACTGCTCTTCCCAGCTGTTTATTTCCCACAGAAATAGCTGTTTCTGGGCATTTTGGCCTCCTGAGATGCAGCTTGGGCAGTTTGCTTCCCCCTCCCTCCACACAGGACAATCTGATGCAATTATTGCTGCTGATCAGAGGAGAGCTGGGAGGAGTGGGGAGTGTTTTGGGTCAGGATGGGGAGCATTTTGGGTCAGGATGGAGCTCTAGGAAGAGTTTGCTGTGCAGAGTGGTGGAGGAGGGGGAAAGGGCTGGGGGAAATGTGCTGCAGCATGGTCAGGCATCGCTCTGGGGCAGAGGAAATGGGGCTCGTGGTGGGATGTTGGAAGGGAAAAGTCTTCTAAAGACTAATCAACCCCAGGTCTCAGGTGAGGTCAGGTGCAGCTGTGGGGCTGCAGAAGACCAATCAGGCACCAGCTGCCCCTTAATAAAGGCTAGATGGAACATAGGAGCTGGCTTGGGATGGTGTATGCTTTTTCTGGGCAGAGCAGGTAGCAGCTTTGGCACTGGTTCTTCTAGGACTTATTTTGGTGTGGAGAAGGGACTAGAGCCCTGATCACTCAAGGAGTTTTTTGGATGAGTCTGGGCCTAAGCCCAGGAGATGCTGGAGGACCTCCTGGGATGCTTTGATGGAGGCTTTAGTGGGCAGCTTGGGAGGAGCTGGTCCAGGCACAGCTCCTGAGGCTGGGGCCAGTGGATGGGCTGTGCTGAACTGCAGAGATTCCTATGGGAGCCTGAGTCTGCAAGAACTGGCAAAAATGGGAGTGCCAGCACCTGAACCAGCAGTTACAAATCCCATTCTCTGCTTTCCAGAGAGCCCAGCTGAGACCTGCACCCAGCTGCACTGGTTGCTGTACGTACAAAATGTTTGAGTCCTCTGCTTGTGATCCTTTAAGGGGGATGGGGTTTAAAGGTGATGCTCTGCCCTTTGCAGGGGTGTCACAGGTAGTAGGGCCAAGATGGGAATCCAGGTGAGATTTTTTCTTCATGTGGGCTGTTGACCTAGCAGAACTCAGCCTGGGGGTGGAGTGGTGCTCAGTGGGGTCCCTTTGCTTGTGCTGAGCCACAGAATCCCAGAATGGTTTGGGTTGGACAGGACCTCGAAGCTCATCTTGTTCCACTCCCCTGCCATGGACAGGGACAACTTCCACTAGCCCAGGTTGCTCCAAGCTCCATCCAACCTGGCCTTGGACACTTCCACGTATGGGGCAGCCACAGCTTCTCTGGGCACTCTGTGCCAGGACCTCCCCACCCTCACAGGGAGGAATTTCTCCTTAATATCCAGTTTAATCCTGCCCTTTGTCAGGTTTGATGCTATTCTCCCTTGTCAGTTGGGCTCGCTGTGCCCTCAAAAAGTGGGGATTGTCCCTAACCTTATACCTGGAGCTGGTGGGCTGCAAAGCCCAGACCACCCCTGGTCATCAAAAGAAAATAGAATAATTAATTTTACTATACTGGCCAGTTTCCAGTCCACTCAATTACATTCTGCTGATCCACCCTGCAATCCCATATGTTGTTGTTTATTTTATTAGCTCATATTGCAAATCTTTCAGTAAGAGCTGCCCTATGAATAGCCTCGCCTGCTGAATTAATCGTGCTGCTGAAAGTTTCAGGTTAATGTATAAAATGTACTTGCAGGCCCTGGGTAAAGAAAACAAAGGAAATTATATTACTGAGCTGGAACTGGGCAAATCTCGTGTCCCCAAGTGACTGGGAGGATACATAAAGAATTAAGTGGACAAATCACCACCCTCACAGGGAAGAATTTCTTCCCAAAGTCCCATCTAACCCTGCCCTCTGTCAGTGGGAAGCCATGCCCTCTTGTCCTGTCATCCCATGCCCTTGTCCCAGGTCCCTCTCCAGCTCTCCTGGAATCTCTTTAGGCACTGGAAGGTGCTCCAAGGTCTGGCAGTTCTGGATAGTGCTGGGTTGGACTTCATCAGCTAAAATACCTGTTCCTGCCCTCCCAGGCAGCTGGCCTGGGGGTTCTTGTGGGCTTCTTTATATTCCTGGTAACTTTTCTGTTGGAAAGCAAGTCCCATATTGTGTGTCTGCCTTTATTCAGAGTGCTGGATGCATCTGGCCACATCTTTTAGCTTTTATGATGTGCAGTCTGCAAGCCAAGGTGGGTTGTGTGGGGCTTTGTGCTTCCTCTGCTGCGCTCTGATCTACCAAGAGTGATAGATCAGCACCGGGGGTTACACGGGCAGGCTGCAGATATACATGGAAGGGCAGTTTGTGTCAAATTGCACCAGATTAAAGCATTTCTGTTTGGGAACCCTTGCTCTGGCTTAATTTCATGGAGTTCTGTGCTCTGAGAGACTCGGTTGCTATGGGGAGCTCACTGCCTTTGGAGCTGGAAGGGATCACTCTGGTTATTTACTCCGACCTCCAACGAGGTGTAAAGCATTCCCCAGAGTTGTGCAAGCCCCCAGTTCTGCCTGAGCTCCTGCACACGCTGCATCTTGACCTCAACACTGAGTGATGCACGATAGCAAACTCCTGAAAGACCTTGTTAAGTTTGGAAATTACCTTTGCAATTAGAACCTGCCTTGTTTCCAGCTCCTATTTTATTTCACTTCAGTTTCCAGTGCCAGGGGCTTGTTACGGCTTTCCCTGCTGCATTAAATGGTATTTGTTACTGGGCAGCACCAGGCAGGGCTGTCCCAGAGAGACTGGAGGGAGGTGGCTGCATGGTCTGGGGAGTAACTGGGATTGGTCACAGCTGCTTTGGGAAGGGGACAGGCAGGAATGGATGGTGAGGGAGTGTGTGAAATAACAAAGGCCTGAGGCAGGAGCTTTTTTCTTATTTCACAGACCTCAGTTCATCAAGTTGTTGATGCTGGACTTTGCAAACGCCCTGGATTTGTGCAAAGGCTCAGCCAGCTCTTGCTCTCTTAAGGCTGTTTTGCTTTTCCACCTGCATTTTCCCCACCTCGTTAGTGTTGTTACACGGGTGGGTAAGCAGTGCCTTGATTCATCCCTGGTCTTTGGTTTCTGTGAGGAACTGAGGCTGCTGCTGTCTGTCACAGCCCAGCGTGGTCCTTTGCCACCCCCTCGTTTGCTTCCCAAGGGCAGGGGAGCACGGCTGGGATGCCTCAAGGATGGGGGATTGCTGAGATCAGAGGTGATGCCCTGCTTTCTCCACTAGCTGGTTACGAGGAGCCATGGGGAGCACAGATTCACCTCCAGGGAGGTGCCTGAGGTGTGGGGAGGGCACGGTGCTAAAATTGTGGGGAAATCTGAACCCATGTGGGACCCTTGATAATTGTTTTCACTCCCTGCTCTCTCGCCCCTCCTGTCCCTGGCTGTGCTTGCAGGACACAAGCTCTGGCCTCAGCAGCGCTGCAGACCCCTTCTGTCACTCAAGGGTGACCTGTGTTTGCTGCCACCTCATACTTTGGTGTTAACTCTTAGCTAACCCAAACTCTCCTGGGGGTGTGCAGGAATTTGTGGTGCTGTTGAGGGGAATTTGCATTTGGGTGGTGAGAAAATTGTGTAGCCAGAGGGATGCTGGTGTTTTCCATCAGGCAGTGAGTGCCATCCATTACTCGCTGCTCTAACTTGATTTGAGGCACTGTGCTGTCAACTCTTTAAATCTGATTAGCACAAGTGTTTCTTCTTCTCCTCAGTGAGTTGCTGTGGTCTTAATGTGATGCCCACTAATGACAGGGGAAGGAGCAAAACCAACTTATTTTCCCATCGAATAAATGGCAACTTGCATTGCTCTTAAAAACAGTGAATGGAAGAGGAAACCTCCATTGTGGAGGCTGCTTGAAGGAGTTAATTAATTCTGACTGCTAGGAGTAGGATAAATTGGGAAAAGGGAGTTGGACATGCACTCACACTGCCCTGAGAGGAGGTGATGATCTGCTCTTAGTCCTGGCCAGGGAAACTTGGCACTCAGAGGATGTGTGGTTTGGGACAAGCCAACTCTGGGAGTCACCAGTGACCCATTAACCTCCCAGATTTCTTGTTGGCACCACACCTTTGTAGCCAAACTTACAAGGGGAAGATGTATCCCTGGGGATGTGTTGTGTTATTCCCCAGGTATGGTGCTGGTTCCTCTCCCTGTTTGTCATGGCAGAGCCAGAGCTGAGACCATGGGACTCAGGAGCTCTCACTGCTGAGCAGGGCTTTATCTGGAGACCCACAAAACTTCCTGTAACCACTGGGATGGTTTCAGAGCGTGTCTGTGCAGCAAAAGGTGAGGCCAGCCCCGATCCTCCCCCCGGCTGCAGAGTGCGTCATCAGCTCTGCAAACAGGGGTGGGAAATGCAAGTCAGATCTCTCTGCCAGGAGCTCTGCTCCTGCTTTGCATGCAGAGTGCAGGTGCCTAGACAAGGGCAAACATGGCAGAGGCTTTGAGGTGATGCAAAAATACCCACTTGGCTATTTTTTTTTTTCCAAGTGCCTGTCCTTTTGGTCCAGAAAAAGTAGGCTGAAACAGGTTTTTTCTTTCTTGATCTTATTTTTTTGTTCTTGCTGTGTGTGTTTTGCTGCAGGATTTACTACACAGAGCCCTTCATACTGTTTCCACAGGCTTGTTTAATATCTGGGGTCTGTGGCAGCTCTTCCCTGGCCTGTATGTTTTGCTGGGTTTTTTTCTCCACACTGCAACTTGCTATTAAATTTCACTGTGTGCCCTTGAGTGCTTTTGTGGAACGATCCCACTGATGTGTTCACTATGATAATCATAACCCTGTGCTAATTACTTCCATCACAGATAACTGTGCTCAGCTCTGAAGCATTTCTCCTTCTCTTTATTCCTGTCTGTCTTGTCCTGTTCCTCCTCCCTCCTGGGCAGCATCCCTGTTCTGTGTTCTGATCATGAATGCCCCTGAAGAATTGCTCCTTGCTGGAATATCCCAAGTAAATTGTTTGCAAAGCAGTACCATGTATTACACATCCCATAGTGATCCCTGCTCAAAATCTGCAATGGTCCCTTGTTGAGGTCTGTGCTGAGGGACCTCTGCAGACTCTGGGATGGCATTTTCCGTAATTGATGTCCCACCGAAGGAGGTGATTTAATTCTGCTGAAGTCATATTTGTTTTCTGCAAATCTCCCAAAGTTCATGAGGCCAATTAATCCAAGGAGATGAGACTTTAATGGCACTGATGTATCATCCTGTGTTGAGCTCATCCCCACGTGCGAGGCAGGGTGATGTGTGGGATGACGGAGGCTTTGAGCAGACCCTTGGAGCCCTGCTCTCGGCAAGGTGAGGTGCTTTGCTCCATATGGACACAGAGCAAGGCCAGGACTGGCCCCATTTGAGGGGATTTGCAGTCCTACAGTATGACACAACCCAGGACAGATTTGCTGTAGGACCTGACTCAGTAATCATCCCATTATAAGTAAATGTAAAAGGCTTCTGAAGAGCAAAGCCTCCACAAGTGGAGTAGCATCATGTTACATGTTCCTCTGCTCCCATCTGCTCTAGAGCATTTTTCCCTCTGTATTTTCCAGCTTGGATGATGCCAACTGGCTGGGGATCCAGGACTGCTGTCAGCTGGGTGCTGCTGTAGTTTTCTTCATGGAAGAGGCTGAAGATTAGAGACATGTAACCTTTACACCCAAACTCTCCCTGGGGGTCCTTCCTACTCAAGTCCTCCTGTTTGCCCTGTTTCTATAAGCTGGTTTCTGTGAGCTGCAACTTAATCAGGATGTTAATTTTAACCTTTTCTTGGAGGATTATGTTCCACCCTGCTTAACTCCCAGAAATGCTGACACCCCATGGGCATTCCCTAGAACCAAATGTTTTTCTCCCTTCAAACTTTCCCGTGTCTTTGCAGTTCTGCCTTGTTACTTCTTTCTAATGGCACCAACACAAGTCCTGGGGCTTACTGAATAACTTTGCTGTGTGTTGGAATTAATAATTAATAATAGGCATCTGTCAGCTGGAAACTGCATTATTCAAAGAGGGATGATGTGGGTGGGCAGCTGCTCTTGCTGGTGGAACATCTCTCCCGTAGAATCATGTCACAGCATTAGGGGAAGGCTGGGTGATGTGCTGGGTATCAGTGGGTGTGTGGGAAGGATGCAGGTAGTGATTCAGCCCTGTGAAAACACGCCTTGCCTGCTGCCAGTACCCGTTTCTGGGGAGAAGGGTAGGAGGGATGGGTGTGAATCTCCCAGGGCTTTGTCAGGATACTGGGAAGTCAATGGGACAGAAGGGAAGAGCTGCCAAGGCAGAGCCTGCTCTGCTTTCCAGGCTCTGCTGCTGTGGCTCAGGGGGTTGGAGCACAGGTTTGCCTAAGTGACAGCTTTTGCAGCTTTTGTTCTCCTAATTTAGGTGGCTCGTGTGTTTCCCAGAGGGGTTTTTCTGGGATTTTGCCTCCTGCTGTTTCCCTGAGGGGTTTTTCAGGGGTACCTTGGTGGTGTCCTGCAGTGCTGGAGCAGCCTGGGGTGACCCACAGTGAGGGAAGAGCACGAGCTTTTCCCAGCGTTCAGCGTGGTGAGGACAGGACCCCCTGAAATGAGGATGCTCAAGTGTTTGCTTCAAGAAATACCTGGGAAAGAGATGCTGATGGATGGTAGTCTTTTGGAATTATTTTTCCCTCTCAGGGGCTTTTTATAAAGTAAGAGCAGGATGAGCATCATCTCCTGCTGCCAAGGGTGCCTTCTCTTTAGCAGGGAGCACTGCCACTGCCACGGGGTGACATTTCAGCATGGCAACAGCAGGGTTCAAAATAGTAATGAGGATACAACTGTTGTTTGCACAGATGAATGTAGAAAGTGATGTGAAATGGCAAGAAACCCATTTGTCTGGAAACACGGGCTTCTTAGCACCCACTTAAGCCCTCTGACACATGACATTTCTTCCTCTGAGCTTCAAAGGAAGTGAAGGCTGTGAAAAGCAGGTTGTCTACCACGGGAAGAAGAAATGTGTCTCTAGATTAGGGCTGTCAGTCCACATTTGCTTTTTGCTGTGGAAATGATGGGTTTGCCCAGGGGGCTGTTGGAACTTCCCTCTTTGTCCCTGCCTGTCCTCGCTGGGCAGGAGGCTGCTGAGGATGGGCATGGATGGAAGGCCTAAATTTTACCATTTTCCTCACCACCATTGCAGTTAGTAAACACCATCTGCCTGCCAGTTTTTCTGGTGGAAACTGTTCAGGAAAAATGATGTAAAAAAAAAAAAAGAATTGCAGTTGCACAGAAGTGAAGATTTCAAATGGGCGCTTTCTACTTTTTTCATCAGCTGTTGCTGTCTTGTGAAGTACCAGTTACTAATTAGCCCTCGTAGCTCATTAAAATCATAGTGGGTTTTTTTACCTACTGAAATTTTGTAAATAGCCTTTATTCTGGTCTTTTAATGCTCAGTGATTGAAGTATTTATTGGATGCCACTTATGCAGCTCGGTGCCTGCATTCATTTTCTTCTTAAGACATTTACTAAACCACTGCTTAGAATTACTCCAGCCCATCTGGCATATTAAGTGTTTGTGCAGAGCGTACCCGACTTTCCCATCCACTTCCTCAATTAATATTAAATATTCAGGGGAATTGAATTTTTTTTTTCCCCTCCTTGCCATCTGATCTTCGTGGCTGTAATGGCATATTTGGGTGGAAATGTGGCTCTAGCAGAGGGGTGTGAGCTCGGGGGTGAGGAGGTGGGTGCTGGAGGTGAGGTCGAGGTGTCCTGTTCTGCACGGCAGCAGAGATTGCAGCAGGCAGATGGCTCTGGTAATGGCTATCCTCAAAGCCAAGGATATCAAAGTCAAAGGATATTATTCCACCTGATTCTGGCATAGCGGGGAAGGGGCTCCTGGAGGCAGGGATTTAATTCCACCCCGCCGGCTGTGTCGGCTCTGAAAGCTGCCCTGCATCCCCAGGGAGCAGCGAGGATGGGAAGCATTAGGAATGAGCTGCCCTGGCAGGGCTCTGTGGGGAAGCTCTTGTAGCAAACCTGTCTGCATTGGGCATGACAGCGACACGGTTTTACTGCTGGAGCCAACCTCGCAAACAAAAAGGAGAGCAGAGCACGTCACTTGCCTGGTGATTACCCAAAGCTGGCTAAACCCCGTGCCAGCAACAAAATCAGGGCTAAGAAAGGATTTAAGTGGCAGTAAAATATTCACAGTGGGGTCGAGGGTGGAAGGCATTTACTAGCTCTGAAGAGGGTCTCCTGCAATAAAGAGGGGTCTGGCTTTATAGCTCTTCCCATTAGATGGGGGAAGGTGCTGCTTGGACCATCCCAGCCTTAAACCTGCCCACCTGGAGACAGGAGTAAGAGATACTGAAGAGGAGGGTTTACAGAATTCTTACTCCAGGATGTTGTAGTCTTTATAGCAGCATTGTGGCTGGCTTGGAATGTTGATGAGAAAACCTTTCCATATCTGTTTTCCAGCATCTATTTTTTTCTTTCTATCCTTTCCACAGGAAGAGAAGAAGCAAGAATTTATGGAAGGTGAAAGGACATGGAATGCTTCCCCTGGGAGGTGGCTGTGATCCCCTGTGTGTGAGCTGCTGTGCAAGATACCAGGACCTGGTGAAGAAGTGGCTCTTCCCTGAGCCAGCAGCCACCAGGGTGACCCTGGAGGTCCCTGACCAGGCACTGGGAGCCCTTGACCCCTGCTGTCCATCTCCATGGCAGGTGCTTTCCTTACCCCCTAACAAAGTGGACTCTGCTGCATCTGGAGGTCATTGGGACCTTGGCTTTGTCTCTCAGCCAGCTGGACTGAGGGAATCTGAGGGGAGACAGAGCATTGCAGACTCATGTGTAGGTGCAGGCAGACACTTATCAGCATAAACTCAGTGTATGTAATTTATGTTGATCCAAACAAGGCTGCAGAGATGCAGATCAGCTGTCTCATGCCTCATTAACATGCTCCAAACCTGCCTGTGCTGCTCTCAGCAGCAGCAGCACTGCCCCTGGGTCCTGTGGGGGATGTGTGGTGCTGTGATCCTGGTGGGAGATGAGGGATTGTTTTGGGGTAAAGCTTAGATTCTGGCCAGGATTTTGCTTTTCAGTGGAGCTGTGGTGGGTGTGAAGGCAGCAATGGTGTAACTGTGTGTTTCTGGAATTCCTGCCCCAAAAAGACCTTCTCGTGTCTCCAGCCATGCCCTGAGATGGATCTCCTTGGGAGGGCAGAGCTGACCCATGCAGTGCTGTGCTCCTCTGTGCTTTCTTCCCCTGTTTTCTTTGTCATGGCATTTTGTTTCCTGAAAATAGTATGGAAAAGGAGGGAAATACCCCTTCAAGCTCTCTGCTCTCCACATGGAACCTGTTTTGATCTCTCTTTGGGGATCTGCATCTCCCTTCCCTCTGCTTCCCCTTCCGAGCCCCTGCGGACCCAACATCCCAGTTTTTGGAGACCCTGAGCAGCATTGCCTGGTGCAAACCCCATTCACACTGCCCAACCCAGCCCCAATTTGCTGATATTCCTAAACAAAGCAGGGAAGAACTACGGTGCAACTGCAGACTCCTATGGAAATCCTGCTTTTTCTCCCCAAAATAGCAAAGACAGTGTTTAGCAACAATAATTCGTCTGCAATGGGAGTGACTGACAAGAGCATCTCCTGGTGAGAGGGACAAATATGGTGTTTGAGACAAAAGGAGACGTTTCCTTTCCTTCCAGAGCTGCAGCCTGTGCTTTGCAAGTTAAAGTGCTGCGATTCGGTTGGAATCCACCTGGTGACGAGCTGGTTATTTGGTGACACACTGCTCCCAATTGCACACCCCCTACTCCTGCTATTTCTAAATTACTTGCCTATTAGAAATTAATCCTAAAGAAGGGCAAACACTCAGTGTGATGAGAGCCTGAGGGTTCACTGCCACCCCTTCAGTAATTATGAATTTGGCAGGTTCGTGGGAAGGGGAGTGCAGGAAAGCCTTGAGTGAGGTGTTGCCCTCCCCGATGCTGTGAGGGCCCAGGGGAGCGTGCACGGGGGAAAAAACACTCTTGTGATCATCTGGAGGTGGTGATTTCTGCGGTGTGGGTGGCAGGTGGGGACAGAGGTGGTGCAGAGCCCTCCTCCATCTGTGCTGGATGGGAGCCGGGGGGGGGCTCTTCCCAGATTTTGCTGACAATGTGTCTCCCCAGACTTGCCAAGGCAACAGAAGGGAAAATTAATCACAGGGAAGGCTGCTTGGAGCTGTGCTGGAAAACAGGCAGAAGTGACTCGCTGTGTTGGTTTCACTGGTACAATGTTCTAAATTGAATTTTAACCACTTCCATTACTTTTCCCTCTCTGGAGGGTAGCTCTGCCCTGAGGCAGGGATGGCAGCCTGTCCCGTGTCCCCACCTCTGCCAAGCAGGATCCTTCCTGGAAGCAACTGGAAGTTTCTAATTCCCATCTCCTGCCCTCCTTGGCTGCCGGTTTCCTTGTGACCTCCTGTGGGAATCACCTCTGTGAGCTGCTGTGGGTATTTACAAAGGGACATTTGTCTTTGTTCCCTGCTGATGTCCCTTTGCTTCCAGGCATTTGTGTCCCCCTGGATGTCCCCAGCTGCTCTCCTGGCCAGGGAAGTGCCTGATACAGAGGGAAAAATCCCTGCTGGTGGGTAGCAATGAACATATCCTCATCCACACTTCTCCATTGTGTAAGACACGGCAGCCCTAATTGCTGGCAGATTTTTGGGTCCATAGGAAGTTATCTCCTTTACTGTTCCTGTCTGGAAAATTGCATATGGTGATATTTCCAGCTTGTAGCTCCCTGCACCCTGTGGTGACTCTCATGCAGGCTGGGTGCAGCCTGATTTTCTCCTGACATACTTTGTCACCTCCTCAAGCTGCTCCTCACAAGCTCAGCAGTTTAAATGTGCCTTTCAGTGAAATATGCCAGGAGGAAATGGAAGTGTTTTTCCTCTTTTCTAATCAAAGTTGAGGGGTTTTCACCCAAACATGTGCCTGTCATCTGGAGTTCTGAGAAGCTACAGAATGACTCTGTGCTCAGCAGGTGCTGGGGAGTGCCTGGTGCAGTGATGCACCTTGCTGGAGCTGCTGAAACCTCACAACATCAACTGAAAACAGGCCAAGAAAAGTACATTTCCATTATTTAACTTATCTATTTGCACTGGAATGTCACCCCTGTTTTTATTTCCTCGCTTCCTGACTTAGTGCTCCTGAGTTTGGCTGTTCAGTGCCATCAATGGGCAAACAGCCGGAGGCTGAAAGTCTGCTCATGGCAGTGCAATAAAAAACCTCTGCTGGATGAGCCCAATGCCTTGATTTCAGCAGGAATGGCACCAGGAGAGACCTGCAAGAGAAAGGAACATGCTGGAGAGGAGCTGCAGGTACATGTGGGGCTGCGGGTGGTGAACCAAACCAGGAGGTTGGATGATCAGAGGCTTGGGATGTGCTGGGCTTTCCACACTGACCCATGTCAGCCATTGCTATTAAAATGAGACTCAGCATTTTTCTCACCTCATGCAGCTTTATTTGGGATGCACAAGCCAAATCTGGAACTGTTTCCAGCTGTCTCAAGAGAACCTGCCTTTGAGAAAACCCAGTTTGGAACAAGATGTGCATATGACAGCTGCCTGTCTCTGGGTTTTAGACAGCTGCTCATCAACTTAATGGCAATAAATGAACTCCCAGGTGGTCTTAATGGTGTCTTTGGGATGTCCCTGTGCTTAGGAGCTGCTTGGGTAGCTGTGTTTCTCTCTATTTTTGGTGATCAGATTTTTAAAATAGCCTGTTTGCCTTGCAGCTCTGAGGCTGGGTGGGTTGGGAGTGCTGCATGGTCCCTGAGCTTTGCTGTGCAGGTGCCTCAGCCATAAAGGGAGGAAAAATATACAGAGTCATAGAATAGAACCATTAAAGACCTCCAAGAGCATCAAGTCCAACCTGTGGCTGAATAGCACCACTAAACCATGTCTAACCAGTAAGTGCACCAGTCATAGATGTTGATAAAACCCTTTACATCAGCCCTGCTCTGGTTTAAACACACAGGAATTCCCTGCAGCCCCATCCCACGGGCCTGGAACTCCATCCTATGGCATCATCCCTGCAGTGAGACAGGCTGGTTACACCTGCAGAAGCAGGGAGAGCCTTGTATGGGACAGAAACCCCCATCTTGGTGGGGTTTTGGGGGAAGCATCTCTCCATGGGATGTGGGACTGGAGTCTCCTACTGCTCCTGTGGTTCTTGGCAATGCCTGCCAGGAGGAGCAGACAGCATCTGGAGCGCTGAGCACAAACACAGCCAGGGTGGGTTGACTCACGCCTGGTGGTGTTACTTGCCATGTGTTATAATCACCGAGAAATGCTTTGCCTGTGGTATCATTTTCTTTAAATATATCATTAGGGAAAATGACAGCCCAAATTGTGGGAGGATGTTAATGGCTCTGGAGTGGCAGACAGATTGCAGAAAATAGTTCCCTGCAAACACGTCGCAGGTGGGAGCTGGGAGAGGAGGAAGGGAGATGGGACGGGCACAGGGGAGCAGTGATGGGGCAGTGATGGGGATCCTGGTCCCTGCTCCCTCCAGCACTTGGAAAACCCTCTGTTCCTCTCTGCTCTTTTCTTTGGGAGACTTCAGAGGGAGTGGGGTGAGGATTGGGCAGTGCAGGATCAGTGGAAAGAACAAATGCTTGTTTAAGCACGGTGTGATGGAGAAGTGCCTTGGCACAGTGCAGCCAGGATGGAGCTGGCACCTCTGTCCTGCTGCCCCTGGCTGGGTGCTTGGCATGGGGTTTGTGGTCCTGCCCCTCTGCTACCCCTTACAGGAGGTCTGGATGTCCTCTTTCTGCTCTGTCAGAAAGTCCTTGTGGTCTCCAGGGCTGCTGAGATGAAGCTTGTGGTGTATGGTGCCAGGGCTCTTTCCACCCCTTGCATGAGCTCTGCTGACTCCTTTATTTTTATTGTGTGGAGAAAAGCAAGGAACAAAATGAAGTTTGAACTTTGCATCTCTCAAAGTCTGTTGTTTTTAATCAGCCCTATGTCTTCAAAATTCTGTATTTCTGCTGAGTCTCTGTAAGAGACAATAAAAAAAGAATGACATTTAATTTCCATGCAGCAGCCCGCAGTTCCCAGGGATGCTGCACAAACACTGTATCCTGGTGGATAAAGGTCTTCTGCCTTGTTCTTCAAAGATTTTGTGCTTAAATCTTCTTGTACTGGAATTTTTACTGAAATTATTCCTCTCTGAGAGCACTTAGCAGTGAGAGTTGCTCTCACATCGAGACATTAATTGCCGCAGCCCACCGGCTGCTCAGAGCAAATGTTGAGGGCTGTGGGGAGCCCAGCAGTGGCCTTTGCATCAGAGGAATGGTGTGGAGATGGAGGGAGGCTCTTCTGAAGGAAGAACCCAGTGGAAATGGTGGTGCTTCAGCTAAACCTGCAGCCCTGAGCCTGCCCAGAGGTGAGGACAGCAGGATCTGTGTTACTGGGAATGTCAAAGCCATTCCTGCTGGTGGCACAGCCACCCCACACCCTTGTACAGAGTCCCTCCTCAGGAAGGAGCACCTTTAGGTACTGGAAGGTGCTGTAAGGTCTTCCCAGAGTGTTATTCCTTCAGGATTCCCAAAGTTTCCCCTCAGGGAGGTGGGAATGACTGCCCTGTCCCTGGCTTCCCAGGGGGCACATGGTGGGGTCTGGTGGAGGGCCCAAGAGAGAACGGGGTGCTGAGTGAGGAGATGGAGGTGGCAGCAGATGGTGACCGTGTGTGGCACAATGTGTGGCACATCCTGGCCTCTTCCAACCATCCCTTTACCCATTTTAGTGGAAAACTGCTCTTTGCTCTTCAATCTCCAAGTGGAATGGGCAGAATCTTTCACTGCTGCAGCGTAGGCTGAGAGCGGACGAGAATGGGAGGGGAGAGCAATGCACCTACCCAGGAGGCATTTAAGGGGTTTAGTTTTAGTTTCTCCAATTATTTCTTTGCATATTTACATTTCTGAGACTGTCACATTGCTCCTGGCACCGCTCTGGGGTGAAGGGCAGATTTATGGCTCCACTGAGGGGGATGTGGCCGTGCCTTCCTCTGATGTGTCTGGTCCTGGGGTAGGAATATTTACAACCCACAGCCAGCCTGAATCATGCCCTTGCTTTTGATGGTGTTTCAGGGGTTTCCAGCTCTCCAGGGAAGAGGGAGACCCACCGTGCCACCTCCAGCATGGCAGATGGAGTGAAAAGGGATTTATTTACTATGAACAAGCTGGAAACACCCCCAAATGCTCCCCTCTGCCAGCAGCGGCAGTTGGGAATGGAAAACACTTAAAAAATGATGGAATTGTTTGACTGTCATTAATGTTTTATCTCCTCCATGACTGCTGTGTGGAAATGTTGTTTTGGGCTAGCGGTGCTCCCAGGCAGGGAGCTTCCAAAGGGATAAATCAATGGGATAAATCAGGTCCTGTTTGTGATGTGGGGGCCCTGAGGAGATGTTGTGGCTGTTTTCTTAGCTTTCAGTTGTTTCTTCTTCAAATTGAAAGAAGAATTAATTAATGAAATTTACTTTAAAAAGGATTTTCTTCTAAAGCCAGTAAGAATTTAAGTGAAATGGCATTGAATTGTCCTGGCTGATATGGGAGGGATGGATTCATCACAGGAAAAGTGTTTTCCTCACAAGGGCTGATAAACAGCCTGTAATGTGAATATTTTCACACAGTCAAGTGAGGTCTGAGCCTCTGAGAGGTTTTTCCTAACACGGATCTGTGAATAAAATAACATTTCTGTAAAGCTACAAAAATAAATAACCACCCAACATGAATCTCATGTTCCTACTCAGACAGAAAAAAAGGATATTTATTGAACAGAATTTGAAACACCTGAAATGTTAAGGAAAAAAGGGTCAGTTGTGTGGAACCAGGTGGCAAGTCAAGAGGGGGGAAGGCTCAGGCGGTCCCACCTGGGCCAGATTCTTGTTGCTCTTCTGAGTTGGTGAAGCTGGAAATAATTATAATAAATGTGAAAAGCTGGTGCTGGGAAGGAGATGTGTGGCCTGAGGGAATGTTCCACCCCTGGAGACGTTGCTCACCACACAGGTATGATGTGTGATGGGTGTGAGCGTGGAAAAGCCGACCCTGCCTCAGCTCTTTTTACGTGCGTTGGTTTACGACTCTGATTCCACCTTAATTTTCCTTTGGCAGTTCTTCATGCCTGGTGTTTGATGCAGCAGGCGTGAGATGCTCTTTGATGCAATTACAGCTCCGGAGCTGGAGCGGGCTGGAACACCTGATTGAAATTCCAAGCCTACTGTGAGACAGATGAAAGCAGTCACTTGGATGGCTGCCGGCTCCTGAGTTGTGCCTCTGCTATCAGTGCAGGATCTCGGATTTGCTCCTTGGCTGGATGATATCACCACGATCCCAGCTCGAGGCTGCCTCGGGGGGTTTTTAGTGGGTTTTTTTTCAGTCTTTCTGCTGCTTAACTGCAGTTAAAAAGCATCAGGTTGTGCCTCTGGGTGAGGGAAAGCCTGGTTGATGAAATGCATGTTCCTTTGCTCTTGGCAAGTGTCCATCGTGACAGCCAACAAAGCTACATGGAGGTCAGTTCCTCAGGTACCCAAGGGCAGGAGAGAGCCAGAAAAATGGATGAGATATGAGATTGGTTAGTTCTGCTCTGAAGCTGAACAGAAAATCCTCATCAGGGCATGTTTTGTGGACAATTACTCCCATGTCCAGTGCTCATCCTGGAAGAAGTAACTTAGAGCTGAAACATGATTTGTAGATAAATTAGTGATAAACCAATCATCATCTTCTGTTTGGCTTTTCCTGCTTATTTTATCCTTCACCTCTTCAAAAGGTCACTTGGTGATTTGGGTGATTTGCCCACGCTCCAGCTGTGCACTCCAGCTCTGTGTTTGCTCCCCAACCTCCCTTCTCCTCCTCCAGCTGCTGCAAGAGGGACTCAGCTCCTGGCAGGAGCTTCAGCATGTGCAGATGTGCTTCATCATCTCAGCTGCTGCTGCTGCATGAATATATTTATTTATTGCTGCTTTCACTAAATAAATAGCCAGAATTTATCCACGTGGTTCTTGAGGAAAGTGGAGATAGAAGAGATAGATAACAACAGGAAAGCCTCTTGTGGCTGGTTTGTAGCAGTTCTGTCTGAAGTCCAGCAGCCTGACCAGCATTAATCACATCTCCCATTGGTGCTTGATGTTCCTGTGGGATCCTTCCTGCTGAGGCACCTGCACGCTGCAGGGACGATGTGAAACAATTGCCATTTAAAGCAGTGCCAGAATGTGTGCCCAAGGTGGAAATAAGGATGTCACAAGTCAGCAGAGAGACATCAAAAAAGAGATTTTTCTCAATTCTCGTTTGTTTCTCTAAAGTCTCAAATCTCATTAGTGTTTAAGGCAGCAGCCAAGTGTATTTTGCTGAAACCAAAAGGACCCTGGGAGTCCCTGACAGGGTCCTGGGGTGCCCCTCACCTCTAGCTGGAGGGGCTGCCCTACTGGGGAATCCCCCTCTCTAAAGGGAATGTGCCTCCTGTTTGTCTTCAATTGTTCTTACTCAATATCATCCTGAAAAACCAATCAATGAATCCACAAAACGACTCACTGACGTGAGGGCAGGTCAAATTGCATGTTATCGTGTGCCTTGCTGAGATGTTTTAAATGAGCAGAATTAGCTAATTAGGCGAGCTCTCTGCTTTGTCCTGCAATTTGCAGCCCCAGGCAGTGGTGGGTGGGAGCATCCTGCAGGATCTGTCCTGCTCCGAGTCCAGAGGCGTCTTGGAAGTGACAAGAGATGCTCAGCAGACTTTAATGTCTGTCAGCTCGTGAGGAGTCATTATTTAAAAAAGTCAAAACAACCCCAACCCCCCCCGGGTTACACCTGCATGGAGAAGAGCAGATATTCAATTAAGGTTCTGATCCCTCTGTGCAATTACTGTGGCGAAAGGAAACTGCCTGGTTGTCTGCGAGTGTTGATAACTCGTCCTGCACCTCGCAGGCAAATTGCCAGAAGCTGGGAAATTGTAAAAGCCAACGTGTTGGGCTCCTGGCTGTGAGCTCCAGACAGACTCGAGCCCTGCTGTGCTCATGCTGGGGCTGGGGCTTTGCCAGGGGACCCCTCTGGGTGGAGTGAGCCCCGGTGAAAGCCCGTGGTGGCTGTGTGGAGGAAGGCAGAGCTGTCCAGCACGGACACAGCACAGAGGGATGAGTGTGGAGGAGCCTCCTGGGCCTGCTCCATCTCCCTGTGTGTCACTGACTTGGGTCAGCCTGGACCTCAGGGTGAATTGATGACTGAGAAGTGTTTTGGGAAGTTTAGTGCATGGCAGGAACAAGCAGAAGGCATTAGTTTTGTGTCTGTAGGAGCCACATCTGAGATACAGCACGGCTTGAGCTGTAGCCTTCAATCCAGAGGGCATCTCCTGTCACATCCCAACATGAAATTGCTTTCTTGGATGGCTGTGTCTGCCCCAAGGGGAACCCTGAGCCTTGTCTGAGTCTGGGAACAGGGCTGAGGAGAAGGAGGATGGTGGAAAAACAGGAGAAGGAGGGTGGTCCACAGCAGGCTCCTGGATGCCTGTGCTGCTGGGCTCCCCCAGCACTGCAGAGGGAGGAGGCTGTGCAGGTAACCCAGTGTCTCACCTTCCCTGCAGGGGTTTCCTATGCACCATCCACTGGCTCTGGGATGTAGCTCATCCCAGTTTGGCTCTGTGCTGGCAGCTCCTGGCCTCTAGTGAGAGCCCCAGGCTGCAGAGGTTCTAATTAGGAGCTGTTTATAGAACATTCCCCTGCTCAGATCCGTGGGCAGTTGGGGCACACTGGTGTTTCTGAAGAGGATGGAAACAAAGCTCGAGGGGAGCACAAAAATGTGGGACTCATCGAGGTTCTTCCATGGAGGCAGTTTCTCCATGAGACAGTCAAGGGAGGAAGGAAAGTCCCACTGAGGTGACTTTCTGCAAGGACGAGAAAGCCCTCAAATCTCACAGATTTAAGGAGCAACTCCTCCTGTTTCCTGCTTATCCATGAACAGGAGGTGAAACCTCCTTTGCCCCTGGATGAACAAGGCTGTGCTGCAGCCTGGATGGAGTTTGTGGAGTTCCCTGCAAACCTCATCAAGCCCAGGCAACTTATCATCATTCTAATCTTTATAACAACTGGAAAACAAGCTGGTAAAACTCCCCAGAAAGGAGATTTGCTTCCTCAGCAACAGGCAGGGAAGGGATTATCCTCATCTGTTTGTGTGCTCTCCTCTGGTGAAGGGGACAGTGTTGGGCACTGTTGTGCTGTGTGGGGGCTTTGTGTAGAAAGACAGCTGGAAAAATTTCCCATGGAGAAATGGGGCCTTGGTCTGGACCCTCTGGATTTACTCCTAGTTCAGAAGTGTGTGTGGGGTGGATCCTGCCCGAGCAGGACTGCATCCCTTGGTGTGGTGCTGGACCATGGGGCAGCCCTGGGAGCTGCGTGGTTCCTGGGTCTGTGCTCTTCTGTGCTGTCTTCTTTCCTAAATCCAGCTGGTGATGGGGAATTTCTGCTGCTCCTGGCTGTGCAGAACAAAATTTTGTGGTTGTAATACAGACGCCTTTTTTCCAATTCCTTTTCACTGAAGAAAGTGGTTTCCTCCCTCTCCAGGGTGACTGTAACACACACCGTAAAACCAAGTTATGGTCTGTGGAAAATCAGTTTTCCTGTGTCCTTTTCCCATCTGCAGTGGCTCTGAGGAGGAAAGCAAGACATCATCCTGACGATCTCATGTGGGGAGAGGTGCAAAGCCGGAGCAGACTGGAACAAAAAGATACCATTTTTAATGAGATGTCCCTGTTTAAACAAAGTGGTGAAGAGCTGACAAAGTGGGCAGAGCGGGAAACAGGGACACAGGAGCCTCCTCTGCTGAGCATCTCCAGCAGCCTGGCCTGGGGGAGATATTCCTGGCATATTTCTGGGCTCTCATTCAATTTGCAAATTAATTTTTCTGTTCTCAGTTGCGTGAAGGGACTGTGACATGTACCTGTGACTGAGACCGGGGTAATGTCCGGATACTGAGGGAATTGCAATGAAATGGTGAAATCCCTTAAGCTTATTAGTGAATAATGGTGTTGGCTTTCAGTGGAGTTGGAGTAGCAATAGCATTTTAATTTTCCTAAAAGGTCCATGTAACACTGTGCCTGGTTCTCTCAGTAAGAACCACAGATAACTCCTTGCCAAGGAAAGCTTAAAGTTGTTCTCCAACAAATTGACTTTTTTCTTCATTATTCCTTAGACTCTTATCTCTGATTCCAGGCTAAGGGATGCTAAACTTGAAATATTTGAAACATTAAAAGTTGCAAGACACAGGCAGAAGTGGTCCCAGGACATGGGGTGCGGACAGTTGTGTGTGTCTGCAGGAGTTTTATGGTAATCAGGGGAGAAATCAGCTGAAATAAACTTTATTGGTGCATTGCTGCATGGCCTTCCCATGGAAGCTGTGCTATGAATCAAAAGAGCAATGAAAATTTCAATGTTCTCTCCAGTCCCCATAAAATGACGGCAAAACCTTTGGGTCTCGCTGTCCCAGGCTGTGAAGAGCCTTGCTCTTGCTGAGCTATTGTGGCTGTAGCAATGCTCCTGCCACAAAGTTTGGGTCATTTCCGAGGTGGTTGGAGCCCCTGTGGTGGGAATCACACCTGTCCCAGTGGTCCTCTTCCAGTTTTGAGCAATTTGATTTTTTTGGGGTTTGCTGGAAACATCTCAGCCTACCATAGCTCTGTCCTCCCTTGGTGTGTTTGTGAGCTGAGTCAGTGCAGGTCAAGCTCCAAATTTCACCAATATGGAAAAGGTTTGGATTTTCCTTTGGCAAAATCTCAGGAGCTTGAGGTCAGCCTTCTATTTCTGTGAACACTCCTGTCAGGACCAGAAAGGCCAAATGGGAACTGTGGGATGGGAGGGATTAACTTTCCCAGGTGCTTTCACCTGAGTTTTGTGAGGCAGGGGCTTCACTCAAACCACAGTAGTAGTCAAATATGGCAAATACAGGTAGTTAAGGAGCATTAGGATTTGGCAACTACCAGTAATCACCACATTTTTCTGGTTTATTAGGCTAGAGAGGGTGTAATTGGGAGTGCTGCTCCTGCCTCTCCCCTGCGGTGCTTTTCACTCGGTGGGTTATTAAACAATTCCAGGAGAACCACACACAAGCCATTTGTTTTGCTCTGTTTTTTTCCACTCTTTTTATTTTGTTTAATTTTTGTCTGTTGCATGAGCCTTTGGGAACATAATGCTAAAAACGTTATTAAGAAGCCATTGACCATACATGCCCTGCAGATTTCTCTGATAAAAACCACTGCCTATTGCTTTAGAGAAAGGAACATTAAATACAGGGCGGCTGCAAACGTGTTCCTGGGAAGAGTGGGTGAAGTTGTAAAAGCAGAGACCCTCAGACGTCAGTGACTCGGGGTCTGCGAGGACACCGGGCTCCTGAGGAGAGCTGTGGGTTTATAGATGGCTCTTGTCTACAGAAAGTGGAATTAGATGAGAACATTGTGACCTTAAAGCTTCCTGAATCACTCGACGCATGCGCTGAGCTGGGAGATGGAGTGTGGAGGGGTCCTGTGGGGTTTGGACTGGGAAAAGGGAAAAGTGGGAGAGCAGCTCTGGACGAGGGGGTTGAGACAGAGGTCAGCAGGGTGATGAAAGTGTCTGTGGCTGGATTAGGGGTGAAAGAGTGCTTAACTCTCACCTGAATATTTCCTTTTGTCATCTTTAAAGGAGAGCAGGTGTGATGCTGTGGCCTGGGAAGAAGGAATCTGCAGAGCTGTCCCCTTCCCACCTCTTTGCTGGCTCTCAGGCAGCTTCTCTTTCCTCCTTGAACGTGTCCAGCCCAAGGTTTGTGATGCTTAAGGGCAGCTGAATAAGTAACTACTGGATTCTGTCCTGCCTTGGAAGGAGGTGCTGGACCAGTGATGAACACGAGATAACCTTGGACCACACCTCCCGACCTCTGTGATGGGGACCTGCTGAGTGTCTGTGCACAGATGCCCCCTCTGTGTCTCTGAGCTCTGTGGATGGAGCCTGTAGCACACTGTGAGCACTGACAGCAATTTTCTAATCAGATGCAGAGCCCTTGTCAGCCCAGAGCTGGGTGTTTAGCCCGTGCGTTTCAAACAAGCTGCCGCCAGCTTTAGTTCCAGGGTATTACCATTTGCACGTTTTAACGGGGAGAAATCCTGCCTCATCTGGGAGCTGAGTTTCTGTGGATGGAGTGATCTGTGCAGCCACACGGCTCAGATGCATTACCCAACCACTGCAAAAACGTAACAAGGGCTGGATAAAAAGCTCTGCTGCTCTTCCAGAGGGCTGCCGGATGCAATTCACCGAAGCCTGAAGTTGTTATTTTCCTCTCTGGCTGTAAATTGTTCTGATCAACAACGTATGAAAGACACTACATCAGAAGAAGTGGAATCAGACAGATAACAGGCCTTCCTAGGGAGCTGGAATTACTTGGCATTTGACTCAGTGGCTCTTGAAATGAGCCACCGTGAGACATCCGTGTGCCCTGGGTACCAGCTCACCTGCTCTGCCTCGGTGCTCATCTGGTGCTGTACCTCGGTGTGGATGCATCCCGGGCCAGCACTATTCAAATGCTGTTATTTTGGGGTGCTGCTTCTCCCTCAATGCTGCAGCTGAGTGTGGGGTACCCTTTTTCACCCCCCTGTGCATGGGCTGGTGCTGGAGGATGGAGAACACAATGTTTTGGGGGAGAAGAAGCCCAGTTGCTACTCTGATAAGCACCCCTGTTGAAAGTGATGCCAATCCCAGCTCTGGAGCCCTCCACTGCCGTGGGAGGGAGGTTGTTAACTCTGATTAGAACACTTGCGATTCCAACAAGGCCTTTCATTTCCACCCTGGCTCCTGCTCTGCATATTTGATACCATTCTCTAGCGAGAGAGTGCAAATGTTAAGATGTTAGAGTAAGATTGCCCCAAGGTTCAGACACTAATGACAAGAATTATCACAGTCTGAGTAGCTCAGGACTTGACAAAAGGTACAAAACAATTAGGCTGTGATTAACAGTCGAGTGTTTCCGTAATTACAGAGCGAGGCTTTGTCGTACTGTTTACTGCCTTCCACAAAACAAAAGGAATCCGGTTGCAGGGACTGGTTTACTTAAAAAACCCACTGGTGATGTTGGGTAAGCAGAGAAGACCCAAGTGAAGCCCAGCCCTGTGTTATGATGTAGAAATTGGGGGTCCCAGCAGGATGTGGAGCCTCATTAATGCACACTGATGAAACAATTCTGTACCTTTAGATGACAGATTGTGTTGCAGTGTCAGGGACTACTAAATACAAGCATTTAAAGGTGACTTTTTTGACACCCTTGTCATCTCCCAGCCTTTCTTGAGGCAGTGCCCCTCAGTCCCTTTAAATATAAAAGGATGAGCTATTTTTGTATGGGGAAGAGAAGGGAAAAGAATTTAACTTCACTTTTTACATACAAAGCCTTCCAAAAGCAGTTTTTTAGAATTAAATGAGGTAATTAAATCAAGGGAGCAGGAGAGAGAATGGAAAGGTTTTGACAACAAGCCTGATTATCTGCAAAGAGGGAGGAAGTGGTGTGGGAGGTCAGTCCTGGATGATGCTGGTTGTCCTTTGCTGCCCACCCAGGGGAGGTGCCACGATGTAAATGCAGCAGAGCACTGGATCTGTTACATCCATTCAACTTGTCAGCCTATAAAGAACTGACAACTGTATGGAAGAGGAAGCTGGGATAAATCATAAATAGTTTAATTATTAGGTAGTGCCATAAATATTCCCTCCAGCCTCCAGGGGATTAAAAAGGTCCTGTTTTCCCTCCTGCCAGCAACAAGGGAGCTGCTGCTGGCTGAGAATCCAGCCTGACTGGGTTGTGTCCAGGGACCAGCGAGTCCCATGGGGTGAAGGGGAATTCGGCAGCTCGTTGGGGCTGTATCACTCCTGAGCCTTGTCTGAAAGCTCCTGAGGTCATTGGTAGGTTATTTATAAGCAATCAGAAACCAGGATTGATTTGCTATTACCGAGAGATGCTAATTCAGATTCTAGAGGGGATTCATTAGCTGAAAAGGCTTTGCTGTGTGAGAGTTGATGACAGCCCTCTGGGTGTGATGCCTCTGGCTCCAGGGGGGACTCTGACGCCTGTGGGAGCAGGAGGAGCCCCAAATAGAAGCAGTCTGGCACCAGTGGTTATCTGAGTCCACCTGGGCAATTTTCCCCCCCTGGATATCTTACTGTGGGGTGAACAATCCCAGCTCATCCTGGGGTCTCCCAGGTGGCCCTTGAGGAGTGGATCCTCTTGATCTTAGAGGGCTTTTTCAACCTTAGCACTATAACATTTCTCTCCCCAGAGGGGATGTTTCCTTTCCATATCTTTCCCCAGTGTCACCGCAGGGCTGTGGAGCACTTCTTGCAGGAGACAGCACCACTGGTTAGGAACAGCTCTTCTTTAGCTCTTATTTGTTCGGGACAGTGTAAGGCAAGGAGAGAAAACCACATGAAGCAAGGAAATACATGGGCAGCGTGGCTGCAAATCATTCTGTTCCTCTTGGCAGAGGAGTTAACTGTTGAAGAAAATTGGGCAATTCGTGGTGCTGCCAGCTGTACAGAGCTTTTGCATGGCCAAGGTGGCGGAGCTAATTTTCAACCCCGCTGGGATGGAGAAAGCTGTGAATTACAGAGGGTGGAAAATGCCACAGTAAAGAGATGAATAGAGGGAAAAAATTGTTTCCTTCCCTTGAAATGTTTCTTGATATGAGAGAGACTTGGTTCTGAGCTACAAGAGGACCAAGCATGTTGTATTTCATGAGGGTTCTCTTACTGTTGACATGATGTAGGCATGGCTTATTATTTACATACATGTGAGAAAGGAGGAAAAACCCTCTGCCTTTGTTTTCCTGCTTCCAGTTCCTTCCTGGTGTAGGTGTTTTTCCTGACTCTGTAGGATCAGCTCATTAATCAGCCCCTGCTGCCCTTCCCGTAGGTTATTTGCAGGAAGCCTCAAGGAGAACTAAGGTGGATATAAAACACGGCTGTCAGGAGACAGCAGAGCAGAGGGGACATCATCTGCCATGGAGCTGGGACCTGCCATGTCTGGGGTGTTTGCTGCGTTTCCCTTGTCTGATACAGGGTACAGCTTCCATTTGGAGGTGGATTTTAGCGGGGGCTCTATTTTGGAGGTGCTCTGGTTCTTGGGACCAGAGTGGGGAGATGCCTCTGCCCCCATGGCCGGGTCAGGGAAGTGCCTTTGTACCTGGGGCTGGTGGCTTGGTAATCAGCCACTGCTCACTCGTGTCTCTGTGCCTCCCCAGCTCAGCTCTGGCTGGCAGGGAGTCAGAAACGCTCCTGCCTGCAAATAAAATCCTGCTCCATTTGGCACTTTGAAACAGAAAGGAAGGAGAAACACCTGTGAAGCAGAGAGTGAGGCTGTCAGCACTGGTTTGTGTTAGTGTGAACCCTCTCAGTGCACTGAGGGGACGGAGCTGGGTTGCCTTTGCTTAATGCTTGCCAGGCTCTTTAGGAGAGGAATTAGCTCAGCTCAGATGTAATTATTCCAGCAGGATGCTCGCCTCTGCAAAGCTGAAATTTCCCTGGTGCAAAGATTGTGGGGAGAGGGGAAGGGGCAGGAGTGTGAAGGTGAGGGACAGCCCATTGTATTAATGAGCCTCAAAACACTGAAGGAATGAGGTTTCCAGCTGGGCTGGTGAAGCAGAGTCTGAGTTATTCCAGTGGCTTTTGGCCCATGAACAGCCTCTGATGGAAGCCCAGCTGGAAAGATGGACACCTGAGGACTTTCTGCAGCAGAAATAATACCCCAGGCTTGGGATGCTGTGGGGGTAGGGGCAGTGTTTTGTCCTCTGAAGCCTTTCCTGCCCCAATTCCAGGTGAGATTATTCCCAGGCTTGTGACAACCCTGAGTTATGGCTTTGGGGGGAAAAAGTGTTGAAAGGGAGTAGATGCAGCTTGGACATCACTAACAGAAAAGCTCCCTCGCTTTAGTAGACCCAGGGTATTTGTTTTGTAAGACATCTAATCTGGTCCTAGAAACATCAAATATTCACGAATGTGCCACCTCTCTCAGAGCTCTGTTTTGCTGTTCAGTTACCTGGAATGTGAGTTAAACCTTGGTCTGTGTCCAGTCTGAATGTGCCAGTGTTCAGGCTGCAGGTCTGAAAAGCCTTTGCTGGTATTTTCCTTGTTTGGAAAGAAAAAGCATTTCAAAAAGGGTCCCTACTGTTCTTTCCTGCAGGAATTGCACAGTTGTGGCTCATGCCTTGCCATTTCCAGCCTCTCAATCAGAAGTTGTCCCTGGGGGCTGGAGATCCCCTCTTGGGGCAGCAAAACCTCGGTGGAGATGGGAAACACAGGGATGATCCGTCCCATAGGGACGCTTTCCTCCAGAAGCATCAGGAATGAAGAGTCAGGCAGGAAAGGAAAGTTCCTAAAACAAAAAAATAGAAGCTAACCCCAGCAGTCAGGCCATCAGCCACCATCCACCAGCTCCCATGAGGATGCTCTGGGCATTTCTATTTAACTCCCCAACACTTTGTGTTTGCCTTCTGCAGTGAGATCAGCTATTTACTAAGAAAATAAATGCAATGTTTAAAAATACAGCAGGATGGATGTGCTTTAAAGCAGGTGGGGGGAAATGTGAGCTGCAGCTCTGAAGTGCCTGTCCCTGAGGGCCTGCAGCACATTTCCCTCTGGTGCAGTGCTCCCTTGCTGCTGGCTCCCAGCTCCTCAGCACAGGCTGTGGTTAGTGCTGGAGCAGGGTAAAAGGTTTCTGTTTATCTTGGGCTTGTTATTTCAAAAGGAGGACAGAATAAATACCAGGCAACAAAGCTTTTACCTCTTTGCCCATTGTGTAATGCAGAGACCACTTGTGATTAATAGAGGGTGACCTCAGCTCCAGAGAAGTTGGAATTAAAGGCAGGTGAATAATGGATTGTTTTTCTGCCTTTGTGGGTGGCTCCAGGAGAATCAAGTACTAATTTAATTTGGGCTTAATTTACAAAGACATTTTTTGTTGATTTAGGTTGTTTTTTCCTGCTGTAATATGAAAGTGTAACGTCAGCAAGGTGATGGCTTCAAAAAGCCACAACCTTGTGTCCATTATAAACCCTATGGATGCAGAAATGCACATCTGATTTTGGCAGGGTGTTTGGGACACTTCCTAGGAATATGTTGTTTTATTGTAATATTTATTTTCTTGAAGGGGAGTTTAATGGACAGATCATAGAACCATGGAATGGTTTGGTTGGAAAGGAAAACTTATCTCGTTCCTCCCCCTGCCATGGGCAGGGACAACCTTCACTGGACCAGGTTGCTCCAAGCCCTGTCCAATGGGACCCTGAACACTTCCAGGGATGGAGCAACTTCAGCTTCTCTGGGAAACCTGTGCCAGGGCCTCCCCACCCTCACAGGGAAGAATTTCTCCCTGATATCCAATCTAAACCTAGATCAGTTTCAATTCCTGCACGGGCTGGGGCTTTGCAAGACTCTGCTCTCCTCCCCTTTGGGGTAACCACCAGCATCCCTGAGCTGGTTCAACACCTTCCAAAATGCTGGAAAGCCAAGCCCTGCACTCACAGACTCATTTGGCAGCAACACAACCTACATGTTTTGTGTTGTCATCTCCTCACAGAAGGTAAAAGCCAGAAGACAGAATGTGATTTGGGATTTTTGCTCCATATTTATGTTTTGTCTTCAAGTTCCTCTGGAGTGTGATAAACCTTTCTGCTGGATTTCTGGGTCCAACCCTTCAACCATTACTGTCAGCTTTTAGTACCTGGCACCAAAAGTCTTGCTGCAGGATTTAAAAGTATATTGGAAACGATTTTGTTGCAGGCAAGTTATTAAAGACTGAATGATGTCAGAGAGCGTGTTGAAAACAGTGTGAGTAGTTTAATATAGGTATAAATATTAAACTGTCAGGGGCAAGTATATGGGAAAAACAACCCCTGAATGGTATAAGGAGGAATAGGTAAACATCACCTTTCAATAAATTCACTTAAAAGGATTCTGCCAAATTTAATTCAGACCTTACATTTGGGTATATGGGGAAATAATTGCTACCAGTCATCATAAAGAAAACTGTTGTTTTTCCACTTTTTGCGTCTGAGTTTTCAGAAGTAACTTGGGAGTTGCTTTTATCCAGTTTACTTTACTGGATGCTGAACACAGGGGAGAGGCAGGTGGGTTTGAGGGTGTGGGGATGCTGTTGGGGCGGTGCTGCCGCACCAAGCACACAAATTTTACCCTCCCTGTACCTTCAAACTCTGTCTGGCTGCTTTAGAGCACGTAGCCCTGCCTAGTAAAAAGTTAAATTGTGCAGTGTCCTGTTCCTTTGAGCAGCTGATGGGGGTCAAGAACCTTGAAGTGGAAGAAGAGGGTCTCAGGAGGGGGGTGGGAGTCAGGGGAGTTTGTTGCACGCAAGCCCTACATTTGGGAAGAGCTTCACTGTAGGAACATCACTTCCCAAAGAAGCACTTGAGACTCAGATCCCTGAAGTTTGAAGCCAGGCACTTAAAAACCAGTGAACTGCAGAGTTCCTGAGTTCTCCTGCAAGGGTTATTTCTACCATCAGTTTTAAAAGCAAATCTAAGGGATGTCAGAGAAGTAAAACACCCAGAGATGGGCAATGGCTCTGTGGATGGAACAGCTTTGCCCTGAGCTTCTCCAGTGCAGCCCCACCAGCACTGCAGCTCCAGGTATGGCTCATCTCAGGTGAAGCTCCTTCTTTACTAATGGAGGCTTTGCCTGACCACTTGGGTCACTCAAGTGGGGTTTGCTTCATGTTTAGCAATCTGAAATTTTCCCTGTCTCTTGCAAAGAGCTGCAAACATTTATTCATTCCCGTGCTTTGACCTAATTTCTGGCCATAAATATTAAATTTCTGCAAGGGACCATAGAATAGATGATAAAGAAGAAGCCCCAGTCAAACGGCACAGATGTGAAACAGCCTTTAATTGACTTGCTTTTGTCAAACATAATTAAGTCCTACATTTCATTGCAGTCCTTGGCTCACAGTCAGATCTCGAGAAGTCTTTGGTGATAAAGGAGTATTCTGGCTTCAAATGAGACTGATGAAATCTTGCAATCACTTGCACAGGAGGCACAACATTTTCTGTTGTATTGGCTGAAAGTAAAGCTGCGAGGCACTGCCAATACCCGGGTTTCTGATTACAATGAAGTGCCAAGATGTCACTCCTCCTTCTGTGCAATTTGCTTGTGTATTCCTTCCACTCGTGTGAGCATCAGTTGTTTCACAGTTTGTCAGCTCTGGGTGGGCTCAGCTGCCCACCCTTCTTGTCAGAGTTTGCCTGTACATGCTTAAGCACACGCTTAAATCTCCAATAGATAAGTAATTCCTGATTTTTTAATTTTTATATTTTTTTCCTGGGTGAGGATGGACTTCAACACCCACTCAAGTGTTTCATTGAACCCAGGGCCCAGTGCTGTGTCTGCAAAGCCCCTGCCAGCACACCCAACATGTTTGCTGGGAACAGAAGTATCAGGATTTTAGATTCCTTTGTACTGCTCATTGTCCTCCAGAATCAAGCAGCACCTTTTCTCTGCTCTATGAAAGAAAAAAACCCAAATTGTGACAAAATGAAGGAGCTGGGCCAATGGTTTGAGTGGCAAACCCCAAGCCAGACCATATAAAACTGTTAGCTGGGAAGTTGGATCCTTCTGCAGCCACCCAGGAAAGCTCGTGGTGAGTCTGTGTGGGGAGTGTTTGAGGTCCCTTTGTTAAGAGACAGGATAACCAGGGAGAGGCAGATGTGAAGGCTCCTGCAAGGTTTTCATACCTCCTTGCAGAAGAAAAGGACTTGAAAACCTTCCCTTGCCTTGCTCTCTTTCTGTCTGCTGCATTATTGAACCTCACCTTCACTCGCTGGGTTTCTTGTGTGCTGAAAGGAAATGAAATCTCTGCTGTGCTATTGTTGCTCCCTGCTCAGATAAATAACATTGTGCTGAATTTAGGGAGTTGCATCCTGGCTTTTGCCTTCCAGAGGCACTGCTCCAGGGAAGCATGGCTCTAACAGGTGGGAAGAGCTCAGAAGTGTTGCAGAGAAATCTTTAAATTCACACTTTTGAAGCTGGATCCTTTAATATCTAAGCAAAGCTACTGGGTGTTTTGGATGGGAGTGACTCCAGGAATTGTCACCTACCTGGAATACAACAGCAAAAGCTGAGTTTTGATTCAGTTTTAACAGAGATGCTTTGTCTTGTTTTTTGCCTGCTGGGCAAAAAGGAAAAAAAAAAAGGGAAAACCTCCCCCTTTTCTGAAGGAAATATGTGTTCAATCTCTGATTCACTGGACACAGAGAGTCTTTGGGTTTCACACAGCTCAAAGCACAGCTCAGCTGCTCTGAAAGCAGAGGTATCACTGTGGTATGAAAGGTTCTTATAGGACAGTTTTCCTTGTCCCCAAAATGAGGACAACGGAGAGGCAAACGTGAGCTGAGCTCTCTGGGAGCGATGCTCATGCTCCAGCAATTCTGGGAGATCCCTGGTACATGAGAGGATGGATGGGAGGAAGGACAGGGAGTTTTGGGGACAGCCTTAGGGGAACTGAAGGTCAGGAGGGAGCTGGGACTGCAGAGGGGATGGTTACTCTGCAACTGAGCCTGGGAAAACTCGAGGATGGAGGGAGAGGGAGGCTGGTTGGGTTTGAGGGAGGCTGGTTGGGTTTGAGGGAGGCTGGTTGGGTATGAGGGAGGCTGGTTGGGTTTGAGGGAGGCTGGTTGGGTTTGAGGGAGGCTGGTTGGATTTGAGGGAGGCTGGTTGGGTTTGAGGGAGGCTGGTTGGGTTTGAGGGAGGCTGGTTAGGTTTGATTGCTGCAGACCTGCTGTCACTCTGCTGGTGACCTGCCCTGCAGTGGCCACGTGCCCTCTGCAGAGGGCATGGAGGACACTTGGCACGGTGGCTCTCAGCACTTTTCCCTTTGCCCAGCGTCTGTAGCATTTCTATTTTCGGACATTTCGGGACACCATTCCCCCGGGGCCCTGCTGAGATGTGAGAACAGGTCCAGGTGACCAACTCTCCCTGTGATCTCTCTTTCAACCCTGCCCTCCTGCTGGCTGGCTGCTGACACTCAGGTCCTTTGAAGGGTGCCAAGAGGTTGGGTTTTTCTTGTGTTGACTCTTTCATCTCTTGCTGCAAAGGGCTGTTTCATTCTCTTTTGAGTTGTCTTTGCTGCTTCTCGGTTGCCCATGACCTCCAGACACTCAAGAAAGTTTGGAAAAGGATGAGTCTAATTCACTTTTTAATTAACTGAAGAAAAAAGAATATATCCTTTGGAGAGAGAATGTTATTTTCCATCAAGAATTTCCTGATTCAGATTTAATTTCTGCCCAGAGGGAAATTTGAAGTGGCTTAATGCAAGCAGATAGGAGCGGAAACCTGGAGAGATTCAGCTCTGGCAAATAACTCCTTACTCAGAAATGTGATCAGAAATGCTGGGAAGCTGAAAATTTGGGAATCACATGTCTGGGAAGGGAGACTTCCATCTTCAGGAGCAGGGATTGCTTTTGCCTGTAGCTCTGTGAGACCTCTTGCTTCGTGCTGGAGGAGTGAAGGATGTGTGTGGATGTGTTTCCTAAGGAACCCTGGGGATGTGGGAGAGGGATCCTTTTCCCAAGGAGATGCTGCATCTTGGAGCAGGGTGGGCTCTGCTGCTCCTGCAGGAAGAAAACTGATTATCATTCCCAAGGGTGACTTTTGCTGGAAGTCCCGTGCAGTCAGTAATTAAAACACTGCAAGGCTTTCTCATAATGAGCTAATAATTTTCTAACACAGAAGATATTTTGACCAAAACAAACCTGGAGCCCATTCTGGACTTGGTTGCTGGACAGGAATTTTGTGGTTGCCTAGGAACTGGCGATCAGTGCCTGATTACATCCAGTATGGGCTGATAAAGGGCATTTTCATCAATATAATAATTTTTTACGGCCATACTGTCCAAAGGGCTGCCTCTCCAGCTTGGAATTGTCTGAAAGCTAAAGTATGAACAGAAAAGGGTGAACAAATATTGGAAATTTTTAGATAAAGATTACCATGTGGACAAGCCCCTGGAATTCACTATAAAGAGATGTTGGCTTTGCCTCGAGGGACTTCCAGATTCAGAAGCCAGGTCAGAGAAGATATTCCAAAAAACCCCACAAAGCAGTAGTTTTTAAAAGCTGAAGAGCAAATGATATGTATCAGAAATTATGAAGCTCAGCCTGCTGATGAGGGACAAGAGCTTGAAATCCGTGGCTGTCGAGGGTAAGCACAAAAATTTTAAATATCATTAAAGAGAAAAAAAAATAGTGCCAGCTGGTGTGTTCATCACTGGGTGACACGGTTCAATCAGCACAGTAAGATCTGGTCAGTATTTCTTTGTGGCATTCAGAAAGACAGAAGGATGTGCTTTATCTCCCTAATGGGAGATCAAATCGTTCCTGCTCCATCTCTAATCAGCAGTGTAGTAAATTATGTCTGGGTTGTCAGGGGGTACGCTTAGAAATCAGTGTCCATGTAACTCGTGTCTGAGTGTCTCAGAAGATTGAGGTCTGCAGATGTTCGTTTTTAATCAACACCAGAAAAGTTGGGGAAGAGCTGGTTTGTATTTTCAAAAGGCTGTCATTATGTCCCAGAGAACTACAAGCCACTAATCCTGGGCAAAATAATGGTATAGGTGAAAGGGAATTCACATGAGGAAGAATTAAAGGCTAGGGATAAAACTAATGGATTTATGAAACATAGATCCTTAGACGTCTGAATTCATTAGCTTAGTCATGGTTATTGGGTAGCTTTAATATTCCCGTGGTTTTGCAAAGGGGTTTGACACCGTTTCACATGGAATTTGGATTAATCCACCTGAGGGGGCACAGGGAAACACTGGTCGGAGCAGGGAGCTGCAGGGATGGGGGATCCTTCCCCCACGGTGGGGGCTTTGCTGGGGGACTGGCACTGATGAGGGCTCAGCCTCCATCAGCTCCAGCACTGGCCTTCTCAGGACAGAAAACTTCTTGCTGTGTTGTTTGTTAGATAAATAAGCTTTTTGTAAAAATTGCAATGTAATAATTATGGGTGAGGATGCAATCCAATAGAAAAGAACACCTTTTAAATGAAAAAAAGATCATTTAAAAATAGTGATAGAACCTACCCAAGCAGCTGTCCTCCATCCAAGAAGGCACTTGGATAAATTCTCAGCATTTGACTTAGCCCTGCTACGAACACCCAGGTGTCACAGGGTGTGTGTCCAGAGGTGCCTTCTGTACAGTCCTGACATCAGCAGGGTCTTCCAAAGCCAAGACACGGGATCTTTGTGCCTTCCCAAGGATGTTGAGGGCTCCACATGAACAGGAGGAGCCCAGTTTAGAGCTGTGCCTCCCTGTGCCATTTTGCCTCCTCAGGGACAGCTCCCATCTGTGGGTGAATGGAAGCAGGGAGCGATGCTGCCCAAACCTGGCTCTTCCCCCAACACCATCCTGTCAGCAATGACCCCCAGGCAAGCCATGAAACCCTGGGAGAAACACAAATTCACCCCAAAGCAGGACCCAAGCTGTCCATTCTTCTCGTGCTTCAGGTTTCTGACATCGACTGGAAAGGACCCAGCCGCTGTGAGACTCAGCCGGGAGTTGCTAAGTGACTGCTGCCCTCAGGGCACAACCTCCCCATGCCACCGCTCCCGGGATGAGGAATGCATCTCCTTTTGCATCCAGAGCTGTCACTTGGGTCTGCCAGGCTGAGTCATTCCTGCTGGGAGCAATGGGCTGCGGGGGCGGCTTCTGCCACGCTGGAGGTGCTCAGCCCCCAGAGCAAACCTCTCCCACTGGGCTGTGGTTGTCCACAGGGAGCATCCCAGTCCCCCACCAGTTTACTGCCACACAGGCAGTAAAGGTGTGCCTGCTGGCCAGCATGCTTTGGTGGCAATCCAAGCCCTTGTCTGGATGTTTTCTGACTGTCCCTGTAAGGATCCCAAGTGCAGAGGTGGGGAGAGCAAGATACAGTGATGAAGGTGACACGAGGTGCCACCAGGACCGGGATGCAGGCTTTGACCCCCTCTGGGTGTGCAAACAAATGCTTGTGGCATTTCTGTGGAATTCCAAGGTTTTTGTTTATTTTCTCAGGTTAAAGACAGTTCCAGGCTGACACAAAGTTGATGTTTGCCTTATCTTCCCCCTGGTTTCACACATGAGATGTGATTTCAGGTTAAAAGCTGTTTTTGCAGAGACCTGGTGATATTAGGGGTGAATTGATGCACAAGTGTTTTAAGGTCACCTCTTCCAGGAGAACAAATGAGATATTTCAGTCCATGGAAGCCAATGTTTTTAATGCCTGAGTGCTCTCTCTTAAGAACATGTTGCAAAGTAAAAGGAAACTTGGTTTAGTGAATTTCTCTAGCCAAGTGGAAAAATTGTAAATCGTGGTGTTTTCAGGATGCTCCCCCTCACTTTTGCCATCAGAGGAGAGAAGTGGTGGTTGCAACCAAAGAGTGAGGACTCAGCTCCCAGCACTTGTGCAGCAGCAGCGTCCAGAAGCCCATTCCCAGGCCGTGGCAGATGCTCCACAGGCACAAACTGAACATCAGGACTTGCCTCCAAGCTTGGGTTAAAGGGAGAGGAGTGGGAGAGTGTGAGGAACCAGGGGTCAGATCAGAGCCATTATTTTCATCAGTGCTATTGAACATGCTCTTATCCCACCGGGTTTGGGAAGCTTTTATGTAAAAGGTGGAGTAAACACAGATCAGGAGGTGAAGGGTTTTTTTCCACGAGGGTTTTGGTGTTGAAAAAAGCTGCTGCAGATGAGCAGGGAATTGTGATCTGGTAGCATTATGTGAGAAGCAAAATCCTGTTTGGGGCTCGGGGTTTCTTTCACAAAACATCAGGAGGTTTTGGAAGCCCTGGGTGAGCTGTTGATGTGATCTGCACAGGGAGCACAGCCTCACACAGCTAACGAGCTCCAGGGCAGCTCTCCTGCCTTTGATTTGAGGCTTTTCTCCAAGAAGGGATGGTAAATCGTAGGCAGAAATAATTCCTGTCAAGGATCTAATGATGCTTCAAGTTCCCACAACCTTTCAGATAAACAGGGTGGAACAGTACAGCAAATTTTATAAGGAATCTCTAAAAATGTGCAGCGAACATAATGAAGCAAAATTGATCTGTTGTTTTCTCTCAGGAAACAAATACTGCACAAGGAGGCTAAAAGAAGATGGGCCAGAAAAACACAGCTGTACTCTTAAAATGGGTCAGTCCTCGGACAGCAGCTGTCTCAGACATTAATGTTTTCACATTAAAAAAAGAAGAAAATTTAAGAGCTGTATTTAAGCAGCTGCATCTCAACATCCAAGGATGAAATCACCAAACAACTCTTTTAAGTATTCAGCCCAAAGCCACATAAATTCATGATCTGAAGAGCAACCTTGAGACACGTGCTCTGGCCTTGCTGAGACACAGGGATTTGGGAAGGGGAGCGTGAGCCTGTGATCCAGATCTGGGTGAGTTTCACTTTACACATAAAGGACAAAACCAGGAATTAGCCTGGAAAAAAGCCATGGAGCACATTTCCAGTGCACAGTGCCCTTGAGGGGATGGATGGCAAAAGGAGCAGGAGCAGCCACTGCCCAGCTGGGCTGGGAAAAGCTCAGCCATGTCCCTCAGCAGGGCCCAGGGTAACAAGGGATGCCAGAAGAAATGATCTTGGAAACTTTCATCCCTGTCTGAATCCCTTGGTGGAGTCCCAGGTGAATCAGTGCAACAGCTCTGCTCTTATTCCAAGTACAAGTGGGCTCCCAGGACAGCAACTCAGAGCTCAGTGTTGGGGCCAGCATCATCAGTGGGTTCATTCTGGGACCCCAAACTGCATCTGGGACAATTCCAGAATGGTTTGGGTTGGAAGGGACACACCATATCTGAACTCTGATGCCCCTGAGGCTTTTCCTGTTCCTGCAGGTTTGTACAACCGGTCCTGTCTCATCCCAGCAGCAGGGAACAGGCTGCCTTCGGCACCTGCAGCGAGCTGCACCTTCTGAAGCTGCTGCTCAGAGCTGGGGAGGACACAGCCCCTGCTCCTGGCACTGAGCCACAGCCTGAGGGATGACCTGGGAACTGACAAAAAGAATTTCCTAAATGACTTCCTAAAGGCTTTCCCACGCTTTTGAGACATACCCCATCACCTGGGGCTGTGATGAAGCAGAGATCTGGCTGGTGCTTTAATGCACCCACCCAGCAGTGGCAAAGGGATTCCTGGGGATGGAAAAGGTCCCGGTGTCATTGTTGGGATGGGAGGAAGAGGATGGTGCTGGCAGACCTGCACTTGGAGTGGGGCTGGAACGTTCCTGCCCAAAGCAGGTGATGAACTGCAAACAGGTTTGGGGAAGGTGGATAGTCTGGCAAGGGTAGGAAGCTGGAATTCACCGCTGTGGATGTTTATGGCAGTGCCAGCAGGGCTCGCATTTATGGCAGCACGAATTTACTGCTGGGTTCTGATGCTGCCATGAACATTTTCAGCTTCCTCAAATTTGGGCTGGCTCTCCAGAGCCCTTTTCCATGGCATGGGCAGAGATGGGCTCCAAGTGCAGGCAGCTGCAGCTGCCAGCCCCGTGTCCCAGGGGCTGAAGGAGGAGCACTTTCCTCCAGCTTCAGGGGGCTGCACGTGCTTCATCCTCCTCCTTCATTAGGTTTTGCCATGGCTCCTTGTTAAGGAACAAAAAACCCAACAGCCCCTGGCTAACCAGGAAATGATTTTTCAATCTTCTCCTTGAGGACGGCAGCTGCACCTGATGTTTCTTAGAATAAAAGCAAACCTTTTTTCTTTCTTTCTTCCCTGTTCCTAGAAATTTTCATCCACGTCATCCGGTTGCCAGAGGTGACATTTTCTGCAGCTGAGGTGCCTGATGCCATGGGAGGAGGCTGTGGAGAACTCTGAGTGTTTCTTCTGTTTATTTTCAATCAAGGTCACCATGTCTCTTACCCAGGGTTTGGCTCTTACTTTAGCTGGAGCTTTCAAGAAAATGTTAGTTGCATCTTTTCTTTCTGGGAAAAATGCTGTACAAAGTCAGCTGAAACGGCCCAAAAATTTGGATGAAATTCATCTAGGATCGAGCTAGGAATTAGAAAGGGATATGAAAGTTTGCTCTGAACTTGTGATCTTTGTTTGTTCTGTTTGGATCCTCGTGCTGTGTGTGCCTTCAGGGAAATCAGTGCACATCAGCTGAACCAAATCCTCTGGGGAACAAAAGGAAAAGAAACTAAAAGCTTTTTGCAAAAATATTCATCAAGCAAAACTTTTAAGCCTAGTACATTTCCATCCTGGAAATAAATGCCTCCTACAGACCCTCAAACCACCAGGGTTTACTGTAGTTTTATGTGGAAGGCACCTGGGTACGGTGGTGAAGTTCCTTAGAAAAGATATAAAGGATTTGTGCAGGCAAAACCTGTGCCAGGGCCTCCCCACCCTCACAGGGAAGAATTTCTTCCCAATATCCAATCTAACTCTGCCCCCTGGCACTGGGAAGCCATTCCCTCCAGTCCTGTCTCCCATGCCCTTGTCCCCAGTCCCTCTCAATCTCTCCCGGAGTCCCTTTAGGCACTGGAAGGGGCTCTGAGCTCTCCCCAGAGCCTTCTCTTCTCCAGGTGAACACCTTCAGCTCTCAGCCTCTCTCCAGACCAGAGGGGCTCCAGCACTCTGAGCATCTTTGTGGCTTCCTCTGGACTCTTTTCAGCAGGTCAAATCATCCAAACACGTTTGGGTCCTGGTCCCCGTGGTGAGTGAGGAAGGACTGAAGCTATCAAACTCTTCCCTTGACATATCGAAGATTATTGTTTTCCCCTGAAAATTTGGCAACACTTGCACTTGTCAGTGCCTGTCAGGAAGATCTTTCGCATTTCCCATCCCCTGGAGTGGAGGCTGCCTATCAAGTGTCTCTTCTCCACAGTTTAATGTTTCTGGTAAAGCTACTAATTTGATTTTTAGATTTTGTCTGAACAGAATTAGCACATATCACACATTGGAGCTGCCAGTCAAAGGAAAAGCCAAGGAATGGCCAGGGGAATGCAAGAAGTTATCCCTCCTGGGGCTACATCAGCAGACAAAGCCCAGATGGTAAAAGTCCCTGTGATCCGTCTTTGCACATCCCAGAGATGACAGTGACAGAAGGTGACGATGAGCAGGGCATTGGGACGGGCTCTGCCCCAATGAGGAGTGAATGTTTGCAGGGTGAGGGTGCCACTGCACGGGCTGGGCTGTCCCTGCCCCTGGTGAAGAGCATCATCGGTTTGGAAATGGAGCAGGTGAGGTGGTGGCTGCACATCTGGGTGGGGCTGGGACAGACCCTCTGTGTGCCATGGCTGGGGGAGAGGGGAGGTGAGCAGGGCCACCCAGTCCCCTCCTGCCATGCTGGTGCTGGAGAAGGCTGGTGGGATTTTCTATCTCTCAGGGAACACTGGCACCACAAAGGGATTCTATTCTGCTGGTATTTACTGATGACATCCCCATTTCTCCTTCTCCTTTTTATCTAATAAATGCCATCTCTCCCACAGGCAGATGTCTCAGCCAAAACATTAAGATGCAGAATTAAGTCAAGGACTAAAAGCATAAAACCAGCCCAGAGAGGCACATCTGTGGCACTGCTAACCCTTGCAATGTTCCAGCTTCAAGGGAAGACCATCAGGATGATTTGCCAGGGAGACTTGCAGCTCAGTGTGACTCCCACAACCTGCTGAGGATGCAGGGGGGGTCCTTGGAAAAGGCAAAGCCATCTCCTCGCTCTGGACAGGGTCGCTGACCGCAGAGGGGCACACCAGGAGTTAGCAGGATGCTGAGCACGAGTCTCCTCTCCCAACACAGCTGCTTCCCACGAGGTTCACTCCAACACCTGCAGCCTTGCAAGGGAACACGTGGGGTCTGTCACAGACTGGGAATGTCACCCCGAGGTCAGTGGAGAGCAGCTTTGGGGCTTTGCAAGTGCTTTGGGAAGATCCACTCGAGGAGAGCTCAGACCCCACTAACCTTCCACTTGGGAGAAGTTCCTGTGGGTTCAGGTGTCCTCGCTCCGTCCTAGGTGTGAAAAAGCCCGGTGTGTGTTCCCTGGGGTGGAAGAGCTGAGCAGACAGTGAGAACAAAGCCACATGCTGCATGTCAGCATTTCCATCTTGTGTCTCTAAATACCCCACCAGGATCGCAGGATTTTTCTCACTTGTGAATTTTATGGGAGGAGAATAGAAGCCTAATAGAAGGCAGAATGAACTCCATGTTTTCTGCTTCAGCATCACCTGCTGGTTCCGATGGGAATTTGCAAACTCGTGGGAGAGCTCGGGAGGTGTTGGGCAGGAGGTGTCAACCAGCCCATTTCACAGGCTTTGGGATGTGCAGTGGGATGCACGAGTGCATCTCTGGAACGGTTCACAACCTGAAAGCTTCAGTGAGGAAAACAAGGGCAGAGAGGGCAGTAATAAGGCAGCTTGTTAAATCATTAAATTTTACCGTCATATTCTGAGGTTCACAATGAGGGGACAATAAAAGGCATCCTTGGGCAAAATTTACCAACCACCCTTGGTGACTGTGGCCCCGAACTGCTTTAATATCTACTTCAAAGTTAGTAGAAGCAACTCCAAGCATATTGCAAAATCTAATTCACCTTGTCTGAAAGATCAAAGCCTGCAAGAAAGCACAAACCTGAACCTCCACAAGTATAATTGTCCCTCAGCATTATTAAAAATGCCATTTCCCTTCTTCTTCCTTTTCCTCAGCCCTCATCCAGATCTTCTTGAGACCAGTGGATAGCATGAGATGATGCCCCAGCTTGTAGGGTGACCCCACACACAGATAAGATCTCAAGTGAGGTTTATAACTTTTGGACTTTCAGAATTCTTATTTCAAGAACAGAGTGTTTGAAAACTCCAGGAGAGGTTTTTTTTGTTCTTAAGCCTGTTTTCTCCCCTGGATTGACCCTCAGTGCAGAATGGGGACCTAATCCACCTGCCCCAAACCTTAGCCATAGGGAAACTTTGGGAAGAACTTGTAGAAACATCTTTCTGGAACAGAGGGCATCAGGACAGGGAGGAAAAATTGTTCCCAGGATTTCCCCTGACTTCTGCAGATTTTTATTATGTTAGAATTAGAACACCAGGATGGTATCAGGAAGCCTTCAGCATATATAATAATAATAAAAAGTAGAGACCTGTGGCAATGGTCTCCCAAAGTTTCCTCAGAAATTAATTCAGTGAAATCCTAAAGGAATTAGATGTCTAAGGCTGTATCTGCATTCTCCAAGGCAGCTCTGTCACTACTTTCTCACTCCAAAATATGGAGATTTGGTGCTCAGATGTCAAAATGAGGCCTGGGAAGGAATGGATTTCTTGTCCTACATAGTGCATGTAATAAAGCATCCCTTAATTACTGGATTGAATCTGAGACACTTCTAATGAAAAAAGCAAGAAACAAAAAACCAAACCCAACCTAAATTAACAGTAAGATTTCACAAAAGTAAATGGAAGTTCCCAGTTTCATCTGTCACAGCTGCTCCTCCCTTTGGTGCTGCTGAGATCTGAGCACCGTGATCCCTGCCCATGTCCATGGGCTCAGGAAGCTGCAGCACTTGTGGATGCCATAGGAATTCCTCAGCAATCTGGGACGCTTTCCAGGGGTAATCCATGCTGGTTTTTATTGGAGATGGGCTGTTTGGAGCAGAGCAAATAAAAGTGCTGTGAGAGGTTGTGGTGTGAACCGAGCTGGGATGTGATCAGTGGGACGGGGGCTGGGGATCCCCATGGCTGTGCTGGTGGGGATGGGTGGGAAAGCCACCAGGGGTGGGTGACCCTGCTCCCTCTGGGGGCCCAGCTCCCTGGTGGGATGTTTTTTTCAGGTGATGGTGCCCTCAGTCTGGATCTCCCTCGCAGCTGCAGCTCCTCTGGCATGGAGCAGCACTGCAAGACCGAGGCATTTCCACCTCTCCGGGATCCTTTTCCACCCCCAGGCTCCTGGCGTCTCTTCCCTTCCATCCATCTCACAAACGAGTTTGCAGAGTTTGCAGCTCTCTGTGGGTGCCTGCAGGAGAGGTGTGGTGTAAAAAGTCAGTCCTTGTTTCTGTGATGAGTGTAGCTGGCAGATCCTGCCTCTGGCACCGAGCTCGCGCTGCTCCGGAGACGGGCACGGCCCGGCGCTGCCTCAGCGAAGGTGAGGGAGGGTGAGCCTGGAAGAAGCAAAAGACACGAAGCCAAATTGTTTGAGGGCAATTTGAGGGAAGTAATGAGAGGTTCAGAAGCTGTGACAGAGCTGGGGTCAGGCCTGGAGGAGCATCTCCTGTGTCTGAAGGAGAGGATGGGGTGCCAAAGGGCAGCCGTGCCCTGCTTTGTGCCTCCTGGTTGGGAAACAAATAACAGCCCCAAATGAGTTCCTCTTGTGTTCCTGAGAGAGTGAAAGTCCTGGTTGGGTATCTATTTCCTAAAGACCTTTCACACAATTTTTCACAACCAGATGAGAAAAATTGTAATAGGATACGTGTTGCTCAGGGTCTTTTCACACAGTTTTTAACATTCAAAAGCCTGGCTCAAACACAAACATTCAGTCTCAGCATCAGTGGCTTTCCTGAACGGGGTCTGAAAAGCTCAACCTGCTCCCAAGCTGCCACTGCAGCATTTGTGCCACAAACTTTGCTGAGGCTGGAAGAGCCCATGGGGAGGAGGAGCCTCAGGTGACACAATTTAATTCCACAATGAGTGCAGGGGATGCTGGTTGGGTGTGTGAGGGATAAAAGGGCTGTGTGGGGGTGAGGAGAGGGGCTTTGATTGTGGAGGGTGAGGAAGAAGTGGAAATGGATCATCTGGTGGGATGAAGCTACTTTTTAAGCAAGGATGGAGAGGCTTCTGATGGAGGTTAAATGTCACTTTTACAGGGGAATGGTACAATTTCCTCAGCTGGGAGTGGGCTCTGAGCAGCCCAGGGTGCTGCATAGCCCCTCCCATGGCCATCAGTGCTTGCGGTCCTGTGGGCAGGCATGGCTGGGTGCAGCCACTGACATCTGTGACAAACACTTAGAAGTGGTTTTTTTTGTCCTGTCAAACCTTCAGGCCCAGTTTTTTGGCTTCTGTGACTTAGCACAGCTTTGCTGGAACCAGCTTATCCCAGCAAGGCTGTTGACTCTCAATCCCACATAAAATTATGGGGAGCTGGAGTGTGTGTACAGTGCTGCTGCCACGGCTCTTTGTGTGCCATCTCCAGAGCATGACAGCCACATAAATAGCATATGTGAGGAGACAGCACATATCTGCTGCTTGGTGCATAATATTTACATACATCTCCTCTGCCTAACTGGTCGTTCTCCCCGGTTATGGGTTTGTTAAAGGCTGGAGCCTTTTCAAGGCAGACATTGAAGCCTTTGAGAAACTGATGGGAATACATTTCCCTCTATGGTTGCTTGGAATTTTCAGTAAACATCCATTGTTTCCTCTTGCTGGAAAATGGAATGAGGGCAGGCTTCTGGGGCTGAGTTCAGGTGGGTTAAAGCTGTGAGAACATCTTGCTTTGGGGTGGTTCATCAGGCATCAGCTGCTATTGATCCAGTGAGAACTTGAGTGACATCTCTTTGGGGAGAGCAAGTTCAGGGGGAAGCAAACAGCAAACGGTTTCTGGCTTTCTTGGTGACTTTTTTTGCAGTGATTTTGTTGCTCTCCAAGCTGCTGGCTATGTAAAAAGGCTGCAGCACAGAGGTGATAAGCAGATCTTTACTTTGAAAGGCTCCTGTGAAATTCACCGAGCACAGAGATGTTTTCCTCCCTAAGGGATAAGAGGTTAAAATGCTGCAATGGTGTTAAGAGGATCTAAATTTGTCATCTGCTGCTGTTTGTTACTGAGTACCTGTGTAAATCCTGCAACCATCACTGCCTTCCTTGAAATCAAGGACCCTTACTCTCTCAGCATCTGGGACCCCCAAACAGTGAGCCTTGGAGATGGGTGCCCACTCCCAGAATGGTGGAAAGAACCAGTGTCCTGGGCAAGGGATAATGGGGGGAGGAGGGGTTCCTGTCTTGTAAGAGTAGAGGGACTTTCTTGCTTTAAGGTTCATGAGTTTGAGATGCAAAGAAGAGGGAGACAGTAAAACACAATTTAATGTTGCAGTGAAGATTAATGGCCTCATCTGCAGTCACCTGAAATGATCAGTCCCTTGAAAATTGCAAATAGTGGTGGCAGACAATACAATTTCAGTGAAGTGGGTAGCATTGTGTGCTCCTTCTCCTGCTGGAGCTTGGGGGATTTTGCTCTAAATGAATTTTTGGTGAAAGCAAGATCTGCTCTAATTATTTGTAAGTAATGAGGATCAGGCCTAGCAGCACACACGGTGCTCTTAAAATGCAGGTGGCTGCTGGCACTAATCCTGGTTATTCTCCTCACCATGGACCTTGTAGATGGGTAGGAGAGAAATGGAGAGATTTCCTCTGTATTTGTGCTTGAAATGGACGTGAATTACACTTGTTCTGCTGTCCTGCTGTTTTAGAAAGAGGAATCCATTGACTCCAGCTTTGTTAGCCTGGTGGCCCTGGGAGTCAGCTGGTTCTTCAGGAAATTGTTTTATTGTATAATATGCCTGCTCCTATGAATCAGTTCCTTGCAGCCTCAGGAATTGGCAGGGAGGTCCCCAGCTGGCATCAAGGTGGGTTGTCAGGGTACAGAAGTGTCAGGACTGGGCAGGTGAAGCTGCCCTTCAGGATTGTGGGCATGGATGAGCTCAGCTGCACTCCTCTGCTGGGCTGGAGCTAAAATCTGTGTGTGAAAGTCTGAGCCTGTATTTGTGACTAGGTCTGAGAGTATATGGGATGTACTGGGATCAGTCACCTCTGAGATGGGCTGGGCCATCCCCCTGCCATTTGCATCTGGAGATCTTGTCCCTGATCTGCTCTTCCTGGGGAGTTCAATGATCATGGAAGGGAGATGGGGACTTTGAACAAGGTAGGACATGGCCTGTGACATCCCACTGACCCCATTCCCCTTGCTGGGTCTGGGATTTAGGGAACATCCCAAGGCAAGCTGCAGTCAGCAGGATTCCTTTTCCCACAGTGTGTTTGTCCCCAGGCCCCACTTTGCTCCTTGGGAAGACTTTTTCTGGTTTTCTTTTTGTTCTGATGCTTGGCAGTGCAGAAAAGAGTCTGCAGAGGTTTCTGCCATCTCTAAAATGAGTCTGACTGAGGAAGTACAAAAGCTACAATGAATATGTATTACTGGAAATATTGAAGAAGCCAATGTCCCCTTCTTAATAGATGTTATTTCTCATTCTTTGAATGAGTCTGCTGGCCATGGAGGGCAGATAATCCAGTTGTGGAATCTCTCTTGTCTTGTGTTGTTACATGATTTATAGCACCATGCAAGGAACAGAATTTGTCACCACTGTCTCAGTGAAGTACCATTGAATCCCCTTGCAGAGGCTGCTCTGGAAAAGTGGGTTTTAGGGTTCAAAAAAAAAAAATGTTTTCATATTTTTATGTCTTTTTGTTTATTTGTTTTTCCTGTTTCCCTGATGCTCTGACTGTTGACCTTAGGTCTGTAAAGATAATCTTGTTCTAACTCCCCTGCCTTAGGAAGGGACACATCACTGCTAAATCTTTGTCATCATTAATGTCCTAAGAACAAATATCACCCATTACCAGTGCTTGTGGTACAAATTTAGCTAATTAGCCCTTGGCAAGCCATTAACCAGGTGCCCATCATCCCAGGAGTGACAGTTGCATTTTTGAACCTTTGCTTTCCAGCACACTCCACATCCCCCCAGCCTTTCTCCCGCTCCTCTCCAGTCCAGGTGCTCGTTCCCTGCATGAAGAAATGATTTCACATCTTGCAAAATTAATTCTCTGCTCATGATGGCCTTGATTAAACAGATTGACAAACCATGCTAAAGGTGGCAAAACAGCTCTGACATGGAGACGTCTTCACCTCCTGAAAGGAAAGGCAAAAAAAACCATCCCTGTGGGCTGTTGCTATTATGAGATGCAGGTGGCTGAGGGCTGTTTTCTGCCGAATCAGCAAAAGTTCTCCACATTTAGGAACAGTGTCTGTAAAGTTAAACTGGTTGAAACAGCAGAAGATGCAATTATTGGCACTTGAACTGGATTATCTTGAAATAATTAAGGATTTTTCATCCACAACTGATGTAGGCTGTGCTGATGCTCCAGGAGTTTGGAGGTAGAAATGGTAAAGGTATCTGTGGCTGCCCCATCCCTGGAAGTGTTCAAGGCCAGGTTGGATGGGGCTTGGAGCAATCTGCTCTAGTGGAAGGTGTTTTCACTTGCATGTTGATGTTCTGGACTCTCTTACGAATTCAGCATCTCCTAATGGTGTGTGAGATCTGCTGCCTCCACCAAGGTTCTCTGGGCATCACCTGGAAGAAGGGTGGCTTTTTTGTTGTCTTCTTTTCTTGGCTTTTATTTCCTTTCTGTCTGCTGAGAAACCTTCAAGCTGAAGAGTTGATCTGTTTTTTTAAGAAGTAGGCTGGGACAAGTCCTTTTTGGGTAATGTGTGTAAAATTTAGGTGGCTTTCCTTCCCAGCCTTGGTGCACAGACTCCAGTGGGCAGGGGCCTTCTGATGAGGAAGAAATCTGGCAATCCTGCTCTTGAGATTGTCCTCCTCTCATCCCAGGGATCCTGAGAAGAGGATGTGTTAATACACCATGAGGTATTCTGGAAGGATAGATCTCACCATTATTGAATTATAATTGAGGTGAAACCTTTGAAGCAGCAGGATTGGGACTGAAGGTGCAGCATGAACCTCCTGGGCTTTTTTTCCCCATGCAGAGAGGGCAGGGATGAACACTGAGGAAAACCAGAGGGATGGATGAGGGGAATTTTTGGAAGGATATTTGTCCCAGACACATGTCTTGGCTGTCAGTAGTTCAAAGTGCAATCCTGATCCCTTTTCCAGCAGCCTTTCTGAAACACATCTCTCAGGCCAAAAAGAAAACCACAACAAGAGAAATAGGTGAACCTGCTGTATTTGCTGCACTGCATTAACATAAAGAGAGTGTGGGAAGGGCTGAGAGCATTTGTTGGGGTGAGAGCCAGCAGAGAGAAGCAGAGCTGAATTTGCAAACACTCTTCCCGTCAGCTCCTGGGCTGTCCAGCTGGGAGCTCTTGCACTGATTTACTGCTGTCCTTCCTTCAGCCTTTGGAAATCAATCCACTGACAATTAAGGTAATGTCTGGTCTAATATTTATTTCACACTCTCATTAATGGACTGACAAAACCTCACTTTTTGAAGCAGTGAGACTGTTCTGTTCCACAGGAGGGCTGGAGCTCTGGGTCATGCTTTTTTCCCTTGTCCCTGTTAAAGCTGAAATCTCTTGTTGAAGCTTTCAGGAAAATTGCCATGCAGCACCATACCTTAGCATTGTGTTCCTGGGGAAGAAGGTGCAGCTTTTGTGCTAGATATTCCCAAAGACCCACTAAAGGAGAGCTGCAGCACAAAGGGGTAGCCCTGGCTGCCTGCTGGGCCCCAGGAACTCTGTGCTGGGCTGGCTGTGGGCTGGGAAGAGAAAAAACCTTTGCTGCCCAAGAGTTCACGTTCTTTTTCTCCACCTCCTGGCAAAGTGTGCCCTGAATTTGGTCTGACCTGTGTGTCTCTGCTCATGTTCCCAACACTGAGAAATTTCCCCAAATTGCTGGGAAAGGTTTCTTTGGGGAAACACTGCAGGTGGCCAGAGGCACCAGAGCAGGGGGATCCAGTTCTCAGCTGTCAACCCACCTCTGATCTGGGATGGACATGGGGTTGGGCCCCAAAGTCCTCTGTGCACCCTGTTTGGGGGGTGGCCATCCTGGGGGGCTCTGCAGCTCCTGGGCACCGAGTTTTTCAGGGTCAATGTCCCACAGCCAGACTGGGAGCTGCAGGTACCTGTGGGGTCTGTTTGGATCACCCCACCTTGAGGTAAGGAACTTACCACTGCAGCTTCTGAAATACCTAGCTCAGATGTGAAGTGCAGGATGGTTTGTGTTACCAAAATGACCTTTAGTTAATGCTGCTAGAAGAATACTAAATAATAACAATTTCCTCCCCGTAGTTCTCGTTCCTCCTTGTATTTTTTTTTGCCAGTTTCTAGGTCAGATTCCCCATTCCGCTGCTCCTGCGCTAGAACAGCGCTCAGGTTGCACAATTGCAGGGGAGGGAGGAATCTGCTTCCCGAATCCCGATCTTCCCAGTAGCCTTTCCCGATCCTTCCCTTCCTCCCAGCGTCTCCTGCTGGGAGCCCACCCCAGGTAGGCTGCGGGTCGGGGGCTGCGGCAGGGTGGTTTTGGGGAGATTTGGGGGGTGCTGGTTCCCCCTGGCCGCGCCGGGGGTGGGACGGGGAGGCCACCGCAGCTCCCCCGGGGCGGGGGGAGGACGCTGCCGGTGTCTCGCAGGTGCGGGCTCGCCTTCCCCTCGCCGCGTTCGGTTATTTATCATTTCCCCCTCCTCTTTTCCTCCTTCCCCCTCCCGCTTTTCTCTTACGCAGTGGGAGCAGCCCGGCAGCCTGGCTCTGCCCAGCCGCCCTCCGTCCTCCCTCCCTCCCTCTCCCTCATCCCTCCCTTTTCCTTAAAAACGTGGGCTCCGGGGTGCAGCCCCCTGCGCTGGCAGCATCCCTGCCTGCGAGAGCAGCCCTTTCCCCTCCTCCACCTGCGGAGCCCCCGGCTTTGTCCCGTGTGGCCCCTTCCCCCGGCCCGGGGGTGCTGGATGCGGCCGCGGGGAGCGGAGCCTGGTCCGGAGCTGCGCTAGAGGGGACCTGCCGCAGGTAAGGAGCCGGCTGGGGTTTATTGCCAACTTCGGGCTTTTCCTGCTGTTTTATCGTGATACGGACCCGTGGGGTCGTGCCGGAGCCGCGGTGGCTCTCGGGGTACACGGGCGGCATCGGGAGGTCTGGGGGGCACAAAACCGCGTGTGGGGGGACTCACCGACCCGCAGGGATGGGAGAGAGGCAGGTGGGAACATCCAGCCCCTGGGAGAAGGGATGATGTGTGCAGCCCGCACGTCCCCTGCGCCGGCGGTGTGGAGATATGCGTGATCCCTGTGTGCTCGGGATGCGCCAGGCTCTCAGGGTTGCATCCCATTAAAATGCTCCTGGGGAGGGGGGCTGTGCTCCTCGGCAGTAAATCACCCTTCTCCCTGGTAATAAATCACCCTTCCCCGGCGTTTCTCATGCGCTCGCCTTGCTACAGTCCCGTGCCGCCCGTTTGATCAGCAGATTTTAAAGCTGTCTCTCGCTGCCCCAGGTCCTTGGCGCAGGCTGCTGCTTCAGGATGGACCCGCTCTTCCCTGCCCACATTTTTGAAGACCCCGACCTGAGGAAGCTGCTGAACGACTCCTCCATGCTCAACCTGAGCTTTCTGCCCAGCAACTGGTTCAACAACAGCACAGGGGACGGCTTCCTGCCGCTCAGCATCAAGATCACCATCGTGGTCGTCTACTCCATCGTGTGCATTGTGGGGCTGGTGGGCAACTGCTCCGTCATGTATGTGATCGTCAGGTAGGACACCAGGGAGGCTCCAGGGGGGCTGGGAGCGGGGCAGAGCTTCCCTCCCTCAATCCCTGCTGCGGGTAAAGCAGGCAGGCGCTTCCCTGGGGGTTGAGACGTGCTTTAGAGGTAGCGGTGTGGCATTTGTTTTATTGTTTTGGTTTTATTTGTTTTTTTCCCTTCCTAGGCTGTGATGAAGGTTTCTGCCAGTTTTCAGCTGCCCTCTGGTGCCTCCTAAAGTTTAACCCAGAGAATGGAACAGAGTGAGCAGATCTGCTCAAAATAAAAAAAAAATGGGGCATTTTTTTTTTTTTTTTTAGGGAGCTGGATGTCCCTGGGGAGGGCAACGTGCTGGGAGCATCCCACTGCCAGGGTGTGCTGGCTCCTTAATGGGACCTCTCCTTCCTGCGCTGTGTCCGGCACCCCAGCTGTGTTTGCAGGTGCTGCTCCATCTGGGAGCTGGCTCTTTCCAAAGCTGAACCTTGTTGCAAAGGAAAGAGCCTGCTGGGAAGCTTCCTTTCACTTTTACAGAGGGAAAAATCACCAATGTAAGTCTTCCAGCTCTGTGGAGCCTGCAGACTTAAATAAGATGTGAGAGGATGCTGCAGAGCTGAGGGCAACTTCTCCGGCTCCTTGTGCTGAAATTAGGAGAGCAGGGGACCTTTGCAGAGGGGCAGCACAGAGCATGCACCACTCCATCCTCCCTGCCCATTGTTGGCAGTTTGAGTGTCCCTGTCTGCTTCTGCCATGGTTCAAACCCTTCTGTTTCTGGGAATCAGAAACCTCGTTCACCCTGTAAGTACAGAGCAAGTTTGTGCAGCTCAGGGCTGTGATTATGTTAAACCTCAGCATCCTCCTTCTGATCCCTGCACCCTGCATGCTGAGGAGGGAGCTTCCATTTTATCCACATCTTGGAGCAGATTCCTGGTGCAGGTGGATGCTGCCAGCACAAGAAAAGACAGGCTGAGTCCTCCAACAGAAGATGAAATTGTTTAGCAGGTATTCAGACACTGATGAGATTGTTTTGTTCCTGCCAGGAGCCCAACTGCTTCCAAAGCACCTTTCCCCTGAATAACTATAACTTGGCTGGGGGAGATGCTGCAAAATTAGGTCTTTGGTAACAGAGGTTGGTGGAGGGTGGTTAAATCTCTGCTCCAAGGGCAAAGTGACGTGACTGTTCATCAGGCTGCCCGTCTGTGCTCTGTTAGCCGAGGAGTTTATGGCAGGGAGAAGGGATCCCACTAGCCCTAGAGAGTGTGCAGATGCAGAGAGGAGGTTTGCAGCACACTGGTGCCATATCTGGAGACCTCGTGTTCCTTCTCAGTGTAGTAGCAGTCACTGGAGTAGTTTGTGGGTGTGTGTAAGTGTGTGAGCAGTGAGGCTCTGGGAGCTGGAAGCCCTTGTGTGATGATGATGATGGTGATGTAGCTGCATGGCAATGCCAGCCCGTGTACAGCAGAGGAAGGGAGTCCTTACCCCGTGCATGAGCCTCAATGTGTGCAGGGAGAAGTCTGGGCAGAAATCTTTTCCCTGTCTGCAAAGGTCTGGTGGGATGTGCTCAGCAGGATCCTGCTGGGCCTGCCCAGGGCTGGAACTGGAGGACCACCAGTAACACAACTGTCCCAAACTGGTGCCCTGGGCAGGGTGGACCTGTGGCATGGCTAATCATGAAAAATACTGGCTTCTGCTCCACACCTTTTTTGACTTTGATACCTTCCAGTTGGATAAATGCAACTCAGGAAAGGAAAGTGGGATTTAGTACTGGAATTCCCCCTGGAATTTAACTCGTTTTGTGTGTCCTCCTGTTTTACAGTTTTTAAGCAATTGAAAACTAAAGACAGGGTCCACCTCCAGTCACCCTCAGGCTTTTCCATTTCTCTATTTCCCTTTAGTCAGAAACCCCATATATATATGTAAAATCCAATGTAAATTTTGATTATCTGGGGACTCCTTTTTTGGGATTAACCTCTGGTTTTTTCCAAAAAAACTCTGTGAGCTTGGAGAGCCCCCTTGTAAAGTGTGTGCTGGGGAGGTTATAACTGAGCTAGAGCACGTGTAGGAGCTGCTGTTCCCCATCCATGTCCCCTGGGAGCTCAGCACTGAGCTGAGACCAACACTGAGTTATAGCCAAGGCAATGACCCTTCCTGAGTCGATGAGTAACAACTTCTGGTTATCCCTGCCCAGGATTCTTCTCTCCTTGCCATGTCTGTTGAGGTCAGGAGCAGGTGTGAGGATGAATTGGGCTCAATATCAAACTTTTGACCCTGGCCATGCACACAAATTGTTGCAGAGCTGCCAAGTTGTGGCCCTACAAGGAGGATGCTGATGAACTTCTCAAACACAAGCTTTTCTCCTCAGATTAGAGCTTTGATGCTTCGTGCCTTGAATAGCACCTGGTTTTCAGCAGGTTGGAAGTTGGTTGCTGGTAAGTCAACACAGGGCTCTTAATGATAAATCTGTTCCATTAATGGAAAAATGATCAGCAAACCCTCTGTGCTGCACCCTTATCACTGTAGGCAATGTGCACCTCACACAAGCTTTTTTTCTTTCCATGCTTCAGCAGGGATAATCAGGCTTCAACACATTACACAGCCCATAGGAAAATGGTGTATTACCTTCCAGAAAAAGACTGGTAGTGTTGTAGACAGTAATTGTTTCCTGGTTTTGAGGGAGTTGGGAAATAAAAAGACTCTAATACCAGCACTCGAGGAAGTTGGAGGCATGGGGAAAGCTCATTTTTTTTGTTCCTCCTGAATGAGCTTTTTGCAGCACTGAGGGAAAAGTTTTAAAATCTGTCGGTATTTCACACAAAAGTACAAATTCAAAGCCTCCTCTAGGTTTTCCCCTGCGTTGTAGAACCCAGCCCACATCTCTATTCTATTTGGAGTGATTTAACATTTGGAATGATTAATTTGTAGAGACAGTCATCATGTGACTGTCGATCCCTTCCAGTGCTGAGCAGCACTAACTGGGTAAGATGGAGAAGGGCTCTCGTCAGGAGCACGATTTCCTGGACAGGAAAGGGCCTGTTGTGGGAACCTGCCTCGTCTGTGGCTTTGTTCTGCTGCCTCATCCTGGAGCTCCTTGCCAGCAGAGACAATGCCTCCCCTCCCTCCTCCTTCTGCTGTTTGCTCTCTTCTGCCTATATTTCCTGTTCTGCTTCTTAATGAACGTGAAACAAGGAGCTGAACAGAGGGTCTGGGGGGAGAGTGGGGGGAACCAGGCTGCTGAGATCCCTCTTAGCTATTAACTGAAGTCTGCAAGGCTGCTTGCCCAAGATCTTTGTTTTTAGGAAGGAAAGGAAAGGCGAAGGGGGATTTATTGCTGGTCCTGGGGGTGGGGCTGGCTCGTGGGGCTGGAGGTGGTGCTGACCCAGGTGCCACACCCAGGGGTGTGACAGAGGCCCCGAATCCCTGCCAGCCACTGGTGTGCCAGGGAAGGGACAAGGTTCTAGTCCAGGGAGTCTCTGTTGTCCCCAGCTGCTGTGATGCTCAGCAGTGGGGATCTGGAGGACTCCCTTCAGTTCAAACCCCTGTGGGAATGCTGCCTCATTTCTTGGGCACTCCACATTGCCATGGCAGCTCTCTGTTGGGAGCCTGGTGAAATCCTGGGGATGCTCAGCTCTCTCTATGGCAGAACACTTTTCAGAGCATTTTAAGCAATGTTTTAGGCAGTTTAGGGCTGTCAGGCCCCTACATTTTCATCTGCTGCCTCCAGGTGAAGCTTTAGGAGGAAGGATGTGATGGGGAGGTGCCTGCACTGTGAGCCTGCCTGGGAATGCTGTGCCAGATGTTGTTCTGCTTGAAAACTGCCTCAGTCTCTGAGAATAGGGGTGAGGGCAGCTGGCTGTGATGAGACTGGGGAAATGAAGTTAATTACAACATTTCAGAGATGCTGATTTCTTAATAGAAAGCTTTCTAAGGGAAAAGCCTGGACCAGCTGTGTGTCTCAGAGCTGAAATGAAGTGGGTGCTTCGTGCAGTGGGGACCCAGTGGACATGAGTGGGGCCATCTGAGACCTTTGTTGTCTCCAGGTCTGCCTGCTGGTTTTTCCTTGAAAAATAAAATAAATAGACATAAATTGTTGCAGTTTATAGAGGAATGAAACCCACACTAAGGGCTCTTTGCCCTGGAGAGTGAGTGGAGCCAGGGGAGGATGGTGAGGTGAGCAGGAGGGGATCCTGCTGTGATAATGGCTGCAAAGGACAGGTCTGCAGCTGATTCTGGATCTGATTCAGGTCTGGACCTGATTTCTGGGTCCCCATGAGCCCAGGTGAGCTGGGCTCAGCCACATGACCCACAGTAGCCACATCTGGCCCCTGCTAACACAGGTCCTGTAGCTCCAGGGTACACTGGAGGGCTCTTTGTTTCACCTGGCTGTGGTGAGATGGGTGAAAGGGAGTTACCCCTGTGCAGCAGTAACTCTGATGTTCAGCATGGGACTTGGTTCCCAGTGTTTTCCAGAGACTGGGCAATTTTCAGGTGCCTTTTGGACATGAGCAATTCAGCAGAGGCAGATTTGGCCCATGAGCAGGGATAAGAGCATCCTGCTGCAGGGTTGATGCTGATGAATGCCTCCCTTAGACCAGAGCACCATTCCTGGTGTCCAAGCACCTGCTCAGGGATGTGGGAGCATCCCTGGGAGCCCCTGGGTGAGCTGCTGAAGCCTTTGCAGCAGCAACCACAGAGCCTCCTCCCTTGGCATGGCAGCACCATCCACACTGGTCCCCAGGGAGCACCTGGAGGGCAGGGCTGATTCTTCACAGCTGTCCCCCAGACACAGAGGTGAGACTCAAGGACAAGATCCTCCATCCCAAAGTGTGTTCTCGTCCTGGCTGGCTGCAGATTCCCTAACTCACACCTGCTAGTCAGTCCCTGTCTTGCTGGGTAATTTATAGGCTTTTATCTGCCTTCTTGGTGGCTGCTTTTGCTGTAGTGTCTGGCCTCAGAGTCCAGGCTAATTTAAATTTGTCCTTCTCAAATTCTGTGCATTTTTTCAGGGCCTGTTGAACCATTAGGAATAAATCATCTTAAGCTGGTCAGAAGTTTCAGGCTGAGGGGGCTCTGGGATGATCAGAGCAGCAGGGACACAGAGCCCGGTGTGGGCGGACAGCTGAGGGGACACAAATCATGACAGAATGTGCCAGATCAAATGTCAGCTTCACAGGACCTGAGGGCTGGGAGCAGAGATGGGAGAGAACTGGGGCTGATTTCCACCATCACAGGGTGGGAGCAGCTCAGTAAAAATCCTCCTTGAGCCTTTTCTGCTCTGTTTTGCTTCCTGGTGCATGTCCAGGGACAGGGGTAAAGGCTGTCCCTGCTGCCGGGGTGTGAGGTGGGGATGGAGGGAGCTGCTCAAGGTGAACAACACTGTCTGCATCCTAATTAGCTGGAGCTACACATACCAAAATCAAGAGCCTCCAAGAGGCAGAGAGCTCCTGGAAATAATGCTCAGGGTTCCACGGGGCTGCAGGCTTCGCTCTGGTCCCTCTGCCCCTGGTGTCTGCAGCTCCATTCTGGGTTGTGGGTTTGCTGCAGCCAGCTGGTCCTTAGCCCCAGCCCCCACCCTGCAGCCTTGCTGTGGCTGGGTGGAAAAGAGGGAAAGATGCTAAAGCAAGAGGTCTGCAGCTCACCCCGAGGCTCAGCCAGGGGCAGAATCCATCCTTGTGAGGGACAGGTCCTTAAAGCCCAGAGGGTTTGTCTACCTACCTACCCTTAATGACCTACCCTTAATCTCCTCTCCCAGACTGTGTTCCCCTGACCAGAGGGTCCACTTACCAAAAAGGAGGGGGAAGACGAGTGCTGAGCTGATATCCAGGTGTTTTTCCTCTCAGGCTTCAGCACCTGAGAGAACAGGAGAGCAGAGTAAAGCAATTACTGTTGTGACAAAGGGGGAGCTGGATGGAGAGCTGAGAACCACCCTGTGGGAGATGCTCCATTAGGAAATTACCTCCATGGCAGAGTGCAAGAAAGTGGCCCAGCAGGGAGCTAATGTCCTCCATGGAATCCACAGGCTTATCTCAGCAGAGCTGTGTCATGGGGGAGCAAACTGAGGTGCCTCCTAAAGCCTGAGAGTTTAATTTGTCTTTTTTCTTTGTGCAGATTAAGAGAAAGAACACTCTAAGCTCTGGAGGAAAAGAAATAGAGGTTAATCCACAGAGAAGTGATTGATTTTTGTGTGTACTGAACATTCTGGAAATGTTTGGGAGTATTGGTTGATGGGGACAATGGCTGTTGGCTCTCAGCATGTAGAGAAAGTGGTGTAGAAGTAATTAATTAGGTGTAAATTAATTTCCCCCCCTTTCAAAAGTGCAAAATCACTTTACATTTCACTGGAAGATGGGTTGAAGGAAGTGGTGGGACAGCCACCTCAGTGTGTCCTGTGTCAGAGGAGGGAAGGTGGCTCTGCCATCGCCTCGAGGAGCTGGTGAGGAAGGAGGCAGAGGAGATGGATCTGTGCATTGAGGGATTTTGCAGGGCCAGGCACAGCAATTGCACCTGGACTCTGAATTCATGCCGAGAAGTGTCTGGGAGGAGTGGGGCCAGTGGGGCTGGAGGGATGTGGGAGGGAGCTGAAGGTTTGATCCTTACATCCTGAGTTCAGGGCTGGCTGAGATGCCCCAAACTTCAGTGCTGGGGACACAGGAGTGTGCAGGGAGGCACCTGTGTCCCCCATGGATGTTGGATGGGGGTTGGAGGTGGGTGAATTGCTGCTTGTTTCTCCCACTGTCAAGGACAAAAAAATCAAACCCAAACAACCTTTTTCTGTTTTGCAGTAAAGTTGCTCCCCATTGTTCAAAATTGTTATTCCCTTGAGTTATAACATCAGTACAAGCAGTCAGGGTTAGAGGCATGTTGATGAATTGCCTCTGGCTCCACCCCTCCTGGAAGGATGGACTGCAACAAACTCGACCTTTGGGAAGCTTGAGCCAGCCCAGCCAGGTTTGTGGTGTTTGGGGGAAACTGCAGCTCCCAGGAGACCTTTGCCAGCACAGTCTTAGGTGACTGAATAACTTCCTAAGCCCTGAGCTGACAGTGCTTATTTTTGTGAGAGCTGATAAAACAGTGATTTCACTTCTTCATTTTAACCCCCCTCTGCTGACCTGGAGGGGAAAGTGAATCCACTCACAGACCCACCTCATCCCCCTGTGCTTTTCCACATTTATGCCAAGTGCAGGAATTCAAACAAGAACGGAAAACTTGCCCACCCTGAGATGCTCCTCTGGAGTTCAGGGCACTGGAGCTTGCTGTAATTCTCCTCAGGAAATCCCAAAGCTTAAAGCCCTGGCAGCTGCCTGGTTGTGTTGGATTTGCAAAGTGCTTTTGCTCATTCATCCCACCACAAAAGGAAAGGCACCGGTATTTTCCTTCTACTGCTTTTGGTTATGTAAGTTTGGCTTTCTAAGAACCTGTGATTGATTTCTGGGCGTGAAAAAGCCTCACTCAGACTTGTGTGACGATCTCAAAGTATTTCCAACAATGTTTCCATCAGTGCTCACCTCCAAAAGCTTCCCTTGGCTTTCAGGGTCAAAGGTAGGATCATTTGGTCTGCTTTCTGAAGCTGCTTTCAGACTTCTAACACAAGCCCAGCTTAGAGCTCCAAGGCAGGTAAAAAAATAGACTTTACAGTCTGGATCGTGGCTCCCCTGTCTGCTTCTCTTGCAAACCTGGCCACGTCACCATGTGTCCCAGCAGGGTTCAGAATGTGCCAGTGATAATGTTCTGCCAAGAATTCAAATCATCTATCAAGAGCTGAAGAAGCTCAGACCCTCAGGGGAGGGCACAGCACTGAGAAGGGCAGTTGTGGGTTTGCTGTTCTGAATCAAATTGGCAAAAAAGCTTTTTAGGTCAAATCAGACCCTGTAATATTCTAACACATATCAGGCTGAAAATAGTGCAGCAGTTTATGGGTAGAAGTGTTACCCTCAAATGAACTTGCACTCTGTTAATAACATCATTGTCTGCCATTTTTGGCGACGTTTCTGCTAAGGCCATTAGTAGAGTAAATGATGAATGAGCTGTAGTTTTAAAATTATACCTATTTGAGCTCTTATTCTGCCCATGAGAGGAATATCCTGGAGCTGAAATGTTAGATTCAGTCACAGAGTCACTGTTGAGATTCCATTTCTGCAGATGCTGCACGTCCCCCTGGATAGGTGATCACAGCCAGCTCTGCATCATTTCCCAAGTGTGAAAAGGAGATGATTGTCATTAGATCAAGGTGACTCCTTCTTCAGGGCAGTCAGTTCATGTGGTAAAATATTGAAATGACAAAAAAATCTTTGAAGTAGAGTTTGACTCGTGACTTTACTCCTTTCTTTGGGAAGAACCTTTGTGATGTTCTGATTTCTGATTCAAACCTAGTTCCTCACCACCTTTTGGCTGGCCAGGGCTGGCCATGTTGCCCGTTCTGATTTGACAGCTCACATTAGCCATGCTCTCTGGCAATGATCCCACACCTAATGGCTCATCAACTTACCCCTGCACCTTTCAAATCAGTGTACTGGCTAAAGATCTCACCAGTGCTTATAATAATGAAGCCATAGGGAGTGAAATCCTAAGTTGGCCTTATTGAAGTAATTTTTCGAGAAACACCATCTGAGTTCAGAGTCTCAGGCTTTCGTGGTGCTCACTGGCAGTCAGAGGGGATGGTTCTCCTGCCCATGGAGCTGATTGTAGAGGGACCATTTGTGGTGTTGTAGGAGATAGGCTGATCTCTGTGGGAGGTTGAAAGGTCAGGGTGGCTGATCTCACTACATAACAAAATACAGCATCTCCTTCCTAAAGCAGCAGAATCTACCCCGGTGAAGTTCAGTGTCTGACCCATCAGGGCCAGGTGGAGCCCTAACCACATCACATTCCTGCGTTTCAGATTCACCAAGATGAAGACAGCCACCAACATTTACATCTTCAACCTCGCTCTGGCCGACACCCTGTGCCTGATGACCTTGCCTTTCCAGGGAACAGACACATTCCTGGGCTTCTGGCCCTTTGGCAATGTCCTGTGCAAGATCGCCATCTCCATCGACTACTACAACATGTTCACCAGCACCTTCACGCTGACGATGATGAGCGTGGACCGCTACATCGCCATCTGCCACCCCATCAAAGCCCTGGACATCCGCACGCCCCACAAGGCCAAGGTGGTCAATGTTTGCATCTGGGCACTGGCTTCTGTCTTCGGCATCCCGGCCATGGTGATGGGATCAGCTGAGAACGAGAACAATGGTCAGTAAAACCGCTCCCAGCAGGAGGGAGGTGCTCGTGGACAGGAGGGGCCAGGGAGAGGGGTGCCAGTTTGATCAGTGGGGTGAGGTCTCTGCTGTAAAATCATCTTAAGTCTTCCCTTTCTGCCCCTGCCTCTCTGTATCACCGCTACTGCTTTTCTAGTATTAAACACAGAATTAGAATTTCTAGTATTACACATAGAATTGGTATTTTCTAGTATTAAATGTGAGGAATTGAACATTAAACATAGAATTTTTATGTTAGGTTGAGAAAGACCTCTAAGATCATCAAGTCCCACCATTAGCCTAACTTACCTAAACTAATCTGAATGTGCGGATGCTTTTCTACTTGATCTGCATTTGCTGATCTTCCTTCCCATTTTGTTTTTTGACTCTTGCAGAAATTGATTGTCTAATTAAGCTCCCTTCTCCCGTGGACTACTGGGACCCAGTGTTTGGCATCTGCGTCTTTCTCTTCTCCTTTATGATCCCCGTGCTGATCATCACCATTTGCTACAGCCTCATGATCAGGCGGCTCAAGAACGTCCGCGTCCTCTCGGGCTCCAAGGAGAAGGACCGGAACCTGAGGCGCATCACCCGCATGGTGCTGGTGGTGGTGGCAGTCTTCATTGTGTGCTGGACTCCCATCCAGATTTTCGTGCTGGTGCAGTGCTTGGGCGCCAAGGCGGAAAGCGAGCTGGAGCTGGCCATCTCCTGCTTCTGCACCGCGCTGGGATACGCCAACAGCAGCCTGAACCCCGTGCTCTACGCCTTCTTGGATGAGAACTTCAAGGCGTGCTTCAAGAAGTTCTGCTTCCCCACCGCCTTCAGGACCGAGCTCCAGATGTCCAACAGGATGTGCAGCATCGCCAAGGATGTTGCCTACGCCTGCAAGAACTCGGAGGGGACTAACAATCCGGCCTGACTAGGCATGGAAATCCCCATGGTGGCTGTCGCCCAGCAGAGTCCGACCACCCCCACGTCAGAACTAACTCAGATAACGGCCCTTTAGCAGGACCTCAAAACTGAGAGGTGAGAAACCAAGGAAACAATTTTGGGGGTTGGGAAAACCGGATACTGCGAGAGCACGCAGAGAAAGTGAGCCCATCTGATGCATTTTTAATTCCAGTGCATCCTGCACTAAGGAACGTGTTTGAAATCAGCCCTTTTGATTCCTGTGAAACCCTGGGGGTTTGCAACATTATTGAGAGTTTGGGAATCAGGGGTTTAAAATAGGCATCGCTCCTGGGGCTTACACTTCTGCTGCTGGGAGACAGACAGAATGTGAACTCTTGCATTGCTTTTTTCCTCCCCGCGTGGAGATGTTAACGGCTCGCGTGGCTCACCAGGCGCTCGTGTGCGGGTTTTCCTCCTGTGCCATCGCTCTGAAATGAGACTCTGCTGCAGCCAAAGCGGGCAGGAGCCATCAGACAAAACCCAAGATCATCTCCAGGATGAGTCATCGCGCAGGGAAGGATGCAGGGAGGGAGAGGAGGGAGCTGACGGGAAGAGAAATTCAAACTGCCTTCAGACGCCAGCTCCTGCAGACGGGATCTGCAGTGAAACCCCCCTCTTAGAGGGGAGCAGGGGGGAGAAGGGACTGTCAGAACTGATGATGTAGCTCCGAAGAGGAGGAAGGAAAAAGACCGAGGAAATGAACACAATTCCTCATTTACATGCTGCTACTACTTGTTTTTTTTAAACTCTGTATTTCCAGTGTAATAATGGACAGAATGTGTCTGTATATACGTGTCTGTAGTGGAATAGGTGCAGATACATGGTAGGATTTCACCTTACCAAGCATGCCTTGGGCATCTTCCTCAGTGAGAGGAGGAAGGAACGAAGTGGCCTATAGACACATTTATTTATGTACTGGGGAAAGTAATTTTGGAGAAGTCAGAATGGCAGCTCTTCCAGAAGACATGGACATTCCTGGTGGGAGGAGGCAGCCCAAACCAGTCCCACCTGCTCCACAGGGGATAAGCGGGGCACAAACCGTACCAAACCTGGGGTTCTGTGGTTTGTTTTATGTCTTTAACTGAAATGAGATCCACGATGCTGAGAGCACGTGGGAAATACTGCCCAGGTACAACCCCTCCTGCCAACCATGGATTGATTTTCCTCTCCCAGAGTAGGCCAGAGCTTTGTGGAAAATGAAATGTCCTGTCATTTCACTCGATAACAAAAGCTTCCCCAAAGAGCTTCACCACCGAGTGCCCTCTGTTCTGGGGAGGGCAGCAGGCTGGGATTCTCCCTGCAGCACAACAGCCCAGGGAGATCTGGGCAGTGGTGGCCAGTGGTGCTGATGGGGGAGCAAAGCACCAACCTCCACCTGGAGAGGGGAGGTCAATTCCAGCTTGAGAACCAGCAGCGTTGTCCAGACTGTACAGATTCCAGTGTGAATATATTTCCTGTGCTCTGGTCTATGAGATTCTGTATTTTTAATGTATTGATTTGCCAATATTTTAATGCTGTCTTGTTCTTTATATATGCTGTACAAAGGAATTGAATGTTATATTTCTATGTAGAGTGTTTCCCTTGTGGTTGGGCTTCAAATATAGACGCAGTTCCAGTGGCCCACGTGTAGGACCCAGATCCCTTGTAAACTGCTCAAGATGGGAGGATTTTGATGCTGATTAGCATTTGATTGGGAATCTGGATGGATACCAGAGCAAACTTTGCAATTAGCACTTCCCCTGACCAATCTGGAGGGAGGAGGAAATCTGGGCACTTTAAGCGCTTTGTAGTGGATGTTAATCCCCAAGCCCTCACCAGGAAATCCCATATAAACCCCAGGCATGTGAAGAACAGCTCCTTGAGAACTGTGCTGCTGGCAAGCTGCATCCATGCCTTTGGAAAAACTGGGCTAGGTGGGATGTTATTTGTGGGTGCAGTAGCAGCGTTGGGCAGTGAGTGACCTTGGGTCTGCTCAGCCCCTCTACTGTGGGATGGTCTGATGGGGTCTGGGAATGGTTGGGGCTGAAGCTGGGAACTGACTGCCAGGCTGTTCTTACCCTTAGGGAGCAGGAGAACGTTCATTAGTGGCTGGCTAAGAAACAGCCACCCTCCCTCTGTCGTTCTTGGCTGGGTTTTTAAATAGATTTATGTCCTCTGGAAAAAAAAATATACCCGTGTTTGGCATTTTTTAAATATGGATTTTGTTATAATGACTATGCTGCAACGATCTTACGTATTCAAGTACTCAATAAATGTGTGTTTACCAAGCTTTTGGGTATTTCCATGGCCCTTGCAGTGAATGTGTTTAGGCATTCTGTTCAATGCTCAGTGAAGTTTGTTGTCAGAAGAGCAGCAAACACCTGAAAGCAAAACATTATTGTCCTGTGCCTCTGGAGTTACAGGCTCATGGTCAGCTGGATGGCTTTAGTGCTGGCTCTGTAATTCCCTTTGGAAGTGGTCGTGTTGGTGTGATTTTTACAACTGCTGCAGTGTAAATGACAATTTAGGTGGCTACTTGTGTGCTTTAATAAAGGAAAATAAAAACTCCTGTGCTTTGGATGATAATCTGGAAGAGTTAACCAGGTGGATCGGGAATGGCTCAGCCCATCCCTTTTAAGGGAGATCAGCGGGAACTTTCGTTACACAGGAAACTTTGTCTGTGGTTAACATAGGAGCAGAAGATGTGAAAATACTGGAAAATTGGGTCCCTGGGTCTTGCAAAGGGCAGCTGTGATGTGCAGGCAGCTGCCTGCTGTTAGAGGTGAAGTCTGCTGAAGGATGAAAACAAGCTCTTCCCACATCCTTCTCCCCACAGTTCCCAGGAGTTATGGGGTTAGGTGTGACCTGGGAGAATAACAAATTGCAGAACTGCTCTGAAAATAAAGCCAAGGCCATATTCTGTAGGAAAGATGGATCAGCCAGTGAGATGTGCAATAAGGAAAGCGCTTTTTCTCCACACAGAGATCAATATTCCTACCCAAGCAGGTAAATATCAGGAGAGGGTTTTTTATTAGCAGTGGTGATTTTCTTCTTAAAAAAGAAAAAGTAAATTGGCGAGAAAAAAAATTGAAATCTTTATTTTTCTTCTAGTTCAGTTAATTATAAGTATCCAGGGGTGAGTTCTTACAGCAAAACCATAAACCAAAGCGCTTTATTCAGTATTATGGGATTTATTAATGTACTAAGTATTCTCTCTGCTGCTGTTGGCTGAAAGCAAGTGCTGGAAAAGGCTGAGGAATGGATGAGCTGGGGACTGAGCTCTCCCCCCAGCAGCTCCTTGGCTCTTGGTAAACGTGGGCAGATCTCTGGCTTTGCAAGAGCCACATCTCCCTTCCTCTCTCTCAGCCAACAACATTCCCCCCTCCATGAATCACAACTTCCAACAGCAGAAATAAGGAGCAGGATTTACGCTTTCACTGAGGTTTGGGTGCGCAACATCCTCAGGCACATGGTGGGGTTCTTGGTGTTCTCTGCAAGGCCAGGAGTTGGTCTCTGATCCTTGTGGGTCCCTTCCAGCTCTGGTTATTCTGTGGTTTATGGCTTTATGCCATGGGAAGAGCTGAGCTGGGGAGGGGCTGGGTTACCCTTTACGAGCTGCAGGTCAGATGGGGGTTGGTTGTTTTGGGTGAGTGTTCAGCTGAAATCCCTCTCCCCAAGCCCACTGCCCACAGGAGCCCCAAAGCCTTGTCCTTGCTCTGAACGCCTCTGCCCCCCACAAAGCCTGGTCCCCAGGGCTGAGAACAACTTCAGCAGGTGGGAGAAACACTGACAGCAGAAAGATCAAAGATTTATTGGGCCCTTGTGGTGCCCCCCGCTCCAAAACTCGAGACTTGCCCTGATGAAGACACTGCCTGATGCTGAGCAGTTGCCATGTCTGTTTTTCCAAGGTGTTTTCACAAGGAGCTAGACTGCAAAGATGTCTTTTTTTAAATTACATTTTCTTTTTTCTTTTTTTTCCCCACAAGATTTGTTAACTCTTTAAAGAGCTGTCACTGGGCTCCAATCTCTCTCTGGGTACTTTGGGATATCACAGCTGGGTGGAACAATATGTGTCCGGAGAAGGACTCCTCTCACCCTGCAATGCTTTATAGGGAAGGCGGCTACTCTCTATAGTTAGAGCTTCTTTTTTTAAATGAAAAGGATCTCCAGCAGCAGCTGGTGTGGGTGCAGCCTTTGATATCTGCTCAGAAGAGAGACTCAGACTGGCAGCAAAGCAGGCTCTGCCAGAAAAACTCCAGCCTGCTTTCCCACTCATTTTGCTGTGCTCCCCCTCAGATATTTTTGTGGGTATTTCTGTAAATGCAAATTTCTCCTTCTTTCAACAGGAGAATCTCCTTCGGACACGTCCCGGGCTGCAGCCCCGGTTGTGCATTCATGGCTTCAGGCCGTGTTTGCCGTGTGAATCTCTGTGGCAGCAGAGCTGCAGCGCTGTGACTTTGCAGAATCGGTTGGCAATTCACACCCCTGATCTTCACCGCCCAAACCCTGCCCGGGGCTGTCTGAAGGAGCAGCTCTTGCTCCCTGGCCTTCTCCTGTGCTGAGGAGAAGCACGGAGATGAGATGGGAGGGATGGAGGGTAGAATCCAGCAGCTCCAGCTGTAGGAGGGAATCTGTCCCATCTCTGTGGTGAGGATTGCTTGTGAGGTGGGGAGGCTGAAAAAGGGAGAGAAGGGGAGAAAGGGACCTGTTGGAGTGAGTCCAGAGGAGGCCACAAATATTCTCCAAGCGCTGGAGCATCTCAGCTGCAGAGACAGGCTGAGACAGCTGGGGGTGTTCAGCTTGGAGAAGGCTCTGGGGAGACCTCAGAGCCCCTTCCAGTGCCTAAAGGGGCTCCAAGAGAGCTGGAGAGGGACTTTGGCCAAGGGCCTGGAGTGGCAGAACAAGGGGGAGGGGCTTCACATTGACAGAGGGTAGGGTTATGAGGAAGAAATTCTTCCCTGTGAGGGTGGGGAGGCCCTGGCACAGGGTGCCCAGAGAAGCTGTGGCTGCCCCATCCCTGGAAGTGTCCAAGGCCAGGGGCTTGGAGCAACCTGGTCCAGTGGAAGGTGTCCCTGCCCACAGTAGGGGGTTGGAATGAAACATCCTTTAAGATTCTTTCCCACCCAAACCAATCTATGATTCTGTGGTTCTATGAAATGGAAGGTGGACGCAGGGTGGGAAGAATAGCCCATAACCCAAAAGTCCTGGTGCTGCTTGAGGAACAGAGATGGACTATGAGAAAGTAGAGCATGTGCTGTGTGATGCTGATGGGTGTTTGGCACAGGGGTTTTTTGGCCCCCTCCTTGTCCTGTCTCTTTTGAGTGGCCCACAGTGGCTGCAGGCACCTGCCCTCTTGCCCGTTTAGACTGGGGACTCATGGCACCTTTGCTCAAAATGTGGTAGCAGAAGTACCAAGGCTATAGCTCCTTTTGAAAGAGGGAGTTTTAGGATTTTTCCAAGCAAAGGGATTTCTATTAGAGTGGGTGCTGTTCAATCAAAGAGCCCCATGGCTCACAAACTCCCTTTGTTCCTGCTTTCAGCACTCTGAAGCCTGGATAGATTGCATGACAGAATGAAATAATCAATAAATAAAGCAACATGGTTTTGTATCTTGGCAACCATGATGCTGCTGAACCATGTAAACTGACTTTGCTCCCTCTCCCTCAGTGCAGAGATCCCGTCTGGCTGCAGGGAAGGAGTGATGCTGGCTCTCCACAGTGCTGGGGGACACACACAGCCTCCTCCCCCATCCAAAATTTTCTGCTTCAGCAACCCATAAACTCCCTAAATATCTCTGGGTTTTAAGTGCACAGTAATATCCTACCCCAGCTGGAATCACCTTTACCCCACAGTGCAGCATCTCCCATGTTCGGATTGACAGAATCTCACAGTCCTACAATGGTTTGGGTTGGAAGGGGCCTCAAAGATCATCCAGTTCCAACACCCTGCCATGAGGAGGATCCTTGGGAATTTGGTCTTCCTGTGGCTGAACTGCTGGAAGGGTCTCTGGGAGGAAATCACATCCTGTTCAACCAGCCCACTCTTGCAGCAAAAGGGGTTTTTCCTGCAGTCTGTGTTATTTCTGAGAGAGGATGCAGCTCCAGTGCTGATGGAGTCTCCTGCTGCCGGCCCTGGTCAGGGAGAGCATCGCTGCTTCCCTCCCCTCTGGGCCTGAAGCCAGGCAGGAAGGGCTGGAGCCTGGAGCAGCAGCACCAGCACTGCCAAACAGCACATTCTCAGTGAAGCGAAATGAAGAACGATTCTTCAAGAAACCAAGGAGGAAACTTGATTTTTCCAGGGAAACCATTGAAAGAATCAGCATCTTCCCATGGACTGGTTTTGGCTGCATTAGATCACCGTTTTCCAGGCCACAGAGAGGAGCCCAGGCAGAGCCTGAGCTGGCTCTGTCCATTCAATAAACATCAGGTTCTCTGTGTGTTTCCAGCCTGGCACGTGCAGTGAATGCTCCGAGAAAAGCTCATGCCATGCTGATTTCATTCAGTGATAGGGAATAAAAACAGCAGCTCTGCAGTCAACATGAAATTAAGATTAATGGCTTTTCAGCTTGATTTCCTCTGCGTGAAACAAACCCCGTATTGCGATTTGGCTATTTAATGTTTGCTCAGTGTTAGGCACTAATGGCAGCTTCTCCACATGCACAGGTCACTTGTTCACATAGTCTGGAGTTTCTCTCATCTCATCCTTGCACTGCTCTTGCTTTGCTTAACCACAGAGGAAATCATAGGATCACCAAATGGATTGGGTGGAAGGGACCTTAAATGTCGTCTATCCAACCTTCATGCCATTAAAATTTCTGGGATAGTCACCTGCCTCCAGGGACCCAGCGCAAAGGGGCAGAAACTGAGCCCAGCCCCTGGTGCTGGTGTTTTACCCTTCTCTCTGCATTCCAGTGGTGACTGGGAGGAGGCAATGGAAAGCCAAAAAGGGCTCTCCCTGGGTTTGTTTTGGCATCTGCCCCAGGGTTTAATTTGCTTGCGCTTGTGTGTAAAACTGCTTCGTCTTCTGGTGAGTGTCAGTGATGCCACTGAGCCCTTCTGCCTGGGGCTATCCACCTGGATTGCGTAGGATGAGCTCAAGACCAGGCTGGATGGGGCTCTGAGTATCCTGGTTAGTGGAAGGTGTCCCTGCCCATGGCAGGGGGTTGAAACTGGATGATCTTTTAGGTCCCTTCCAACCCAAACCATTCTGTGACTCTGTGATTCTCTGATTCTGTGATTCTATAACTCTGTGAGCTGCTGGCTCTGCCCTGCCCCATCCATCGTGAAATGGAGGCCATCAGCTTCACATCCCAGCTCCTGGTCTGCATGGATGAAGGAGCTCAGCTGGGTGTGGCCACGGCATGAAGGATCCCGCTGAATCCATCACACGGATAAGGGAAATTTAATTACATCCGTAAGATTTCCATCAATGCTGAGCAGCAGCAGGCTGGGTCTCAGGGGAGATTTTTCACTGCATTGAAATCTGACTTTATTAATTACCAGTCTCTGATCTCATTTGAGGGTTAAGTTTATGAAACTGAATCCTTATTTCTCTGATTTCCTTATTCAGCTGGTTTATTGAGTCTTGCACAGGGGATGGTTTGGACCTCAGAAACTCCCAAGCTGTCTCACACTTCTGGCACAAGCTGTTCAGGAGAAGCACTGGAGCAAGGGGAGATGATGGAGATGTGCAGAAGTCCTGGTGAAAGACAGAGAGAGAAAACACATCTCAGGAAAACTGAAAATGGAGACAGTTGCTGGCTGTCAAAGGTCTTGCTGCCAGACTACAGCTGATTTTACCCACAAAGGGAACTCCCCCTTCCCACATGGGGTGCTGGTGGCAGCACCCAGAGCCCCCACCCCATCCAGCCAGGGGACATTGTGGTGGGGGGCTTTAGGAGAGCACCACCAGCCTTTGGTGCACCCCAGGCTGCTCATTTCCTCATGGGGAAAGCTTTCCAAGCTCTGTTTATCCAGGAAGCTCCAGACTTGGCTGTAGGCACTAAGGAGAGTGCCTGGTTTTTATCTACACATCAATTTTACTTTTTTTTTCAAGAGAAAATAGCCACTGAACAGCCCTTGAAGCTTGGGGCTAGTGTCTAATTCCACTTGAAGAGCTTTGTTAGATAATTGCAATATTTTTCTGAGAGAAAATAGAACAATCGAGGCTTGTAATTAAAAGCCATTCAGGCAGCTTTGATCCCTCCCACTGCATCTTCACTTACCAAACACAAATGCCAACAAGGACTCATGACAATATTTACTGTCACTGTTCTTGGCCTTTGCCTTTAAATTAACTCCTCTTCCTCGCTTGCATACAAGAGGAGGAGGAGGGAGGGAAATGTGGGAATGTGGCATGTGGCTTTTCAATAGGAGGTTCTTTGGAAAGACTTTTTTGGAGGATGCCTGATATCACAGAATCATTGAATCATTAGGTTTAGCAGAGCTCAATGAGTCCAAGGATCAACTCAGCCACACCACCACATTCACCACTAAACCATGTCCTGAAATGCCACATGCACAGGTTTTTTGGGTGCTTCCAGGGATGGTGACTCCACCACTGCCCTGGGCAGCCTTTTCCAGGGCTTGGCCAGCCTTTTGGTGCAAAAATATTTCCTGATATCCAATCAAACCTCCCCTGGCACAAGTTGAGGCCGTTTCCTCTCATCCTATCACTCCACCATGACAAGCCTGGAGCTCCACTGGAGGCCTCAGAGCTGCCACAGAACAAGGGTTTATCACCCCAAAACTGACTCCAGGCACAACCTCAGCTGCAGTGGTGCTGTGGATGGGGCAAAACCCACACACTCTGCCCTGGGCACGGACAGGGAGCTGCCAGACCCGTGTCCCCACAGCCCACAGAGGATCCTCAGGTGACCTCCTGACAGTCTGAGAGGGAATCCAGCCTGGGATGTCCCCTTCCTGTCAGCAGAAGGTGGGAATGTCAAACCTTGTGGTGATGAGACCCTCTGAAGGCACCAAAATGGGCTTATTTCTCCCAGAACTGGCAGTAAAGCCAGAGGGTCACCATGTCCTTGGGTTTATGGTGGCTCACCAGTGGCTCATCAGCACCCAAGGGCTCCCAGCAACCCCAGGGAAACAAGATGAGTGCTACAGATAAGTCAGGCTGTACAGAGAAGGGACAAATTCTCTTTCTTGGATTGATTTTAAC
>VZTH01004043.1:107054-126703 GCA_013397815.1 Aleadryas rufinucha
TTTTTCAAGAGAAAATAGCCACTGAACAGCCCTTGAAGCTTGGGGCTAGTGTCTAATTCCACTTGAAGAGCTTTGTTAGATAATTGCAATATTTTTCTGAGAGAAAATAGAACAATCGAGGCTTGTAATTAAAAGCCATTCAGGCAGCTTTGATCCCTCCCACTGCATCTTCACTTACCAAACACAAATGCCAACAAGGACTCATGACAATATTTACTGTCACTGTTCTTGGCCTTTGCCTTTAAATTAACTCCTCTTCCTCGCTTGCATACAAGAGGAGGAGGAGGGAGGGAAATGTGGGAATGTGGCATGTGGCTTTTCAATAGGAGGTTCTTTGGAAAGACTTTTTTGGAGGATGCCTGATATCACAGAATCATTGAATCATTAGGTTTAGCAGAGCTCAATGAGTCCAAGGATCAACTCAGCCACACCACCACATTCACCACTAAACCATGTCCTGAAATGCCACATGCACAGGTTTTTTGGGTGCTTCCAGGGATGGTGACTCCACCACTGCCTTGAATCATTAGGTTTAGCGCCTGATATCACAGAATCATTGAATCACCATGTCCTGAAATGCCACATGCACAGGTTCTTTGGGTGCTTCCAGGGATGGTGACTCCACCACTGCCTTGAATCATTAGGTTTAGCGCCTGATATCACAGAATCATTGAATCACCATGTCCTGAAATGCCACATGCACAGGTTCTTTGGGTGCTTCCAGGGATGGTGACTCCACCACTGCCTTGAATCATTAGGTTTAGCGCCTGATATCACAGAATCATTGAATCACCATGTCCTGAAATGCCACATGCACAGGTTCTTTGGGTGCTTCCAGGGATGGTGACTCCACCACTGCCTTGAATCATTAGGTTTAGCGCCTGATATCACAGAATCATTGAATCACCATGTCCTGAAATGCCACATGCACAGGTTCTTTGGGTGCTTCCAGGGATGGTGACTCCACCACTGCCTTGAATCATTAGGTTTAGCGCCTGATATCACAGAATCATTGAATCACCATGTCCTGAAATGCCACATGCACAGGTTCTTTGGGTGCTTCCAGGGATGGTGACTCCACCACTGCCTTGAATCATTAGGTTTAGCGCCTGATATCACAGAATCATTGAATCACCATGTCCTGAAATGCCACATGCACAGGTTCTTTGGGTGCTTCCAGGGATGGTGACTCCACCACTGCCTTGAATCATTAGGTTTAGCGCCTGATATCACAGAATCATTGAATCACCATGTCCTGAAATGCCACATGCACAGGTTCTTTGGGTGCTTCCAGGGATGGTGACTCCACCACTGCCTTGAATCATTAGGTTTAGCGCCTGATATCACAGAATCATTGAATCACCATGTCCTGAAATGCCACATGCACAGGTTCTTTGGGTGCTTCCAGGGATGGTGACTCCACCACTGCCTTGAATCATTAGGTTTAGCGCCTGATATCACAGAATCATTGAATCACCATGTCCTGAAATGCCACATGCACAGGTTCTTTGGGTGCTTCCAGGGATGGTGACTCCACCACTGCCTTGAATCATTAGGTTTAGCGCCTGATATCACAGAATCATTGAATCACCATGTCCTGAAATGCCACATGCACAGGTTCTTTGGGTGCTTCCAGGGATGGTGACTCCACCACTGCCTTGAATCATTAGGTTTAGCGCCTGATATCACAGAATCATTGAATCACCATGTCCTGAAATGCCACATGCACAGGTTCTTTGGGTGCTTCCAGGGATGGTGACTCCACCACTGCCTTGAATCATTAGGTTTAGCGCCTGATATCACAGAATCATTGAATCACCATGTCCTGAAATGCCACATGCACAGGTTCTTTGGGTGCTTCCAGGGATGGTGACTCCACCACTGCCTTGAATCATTAGGTTTAGCGCCTGATATCACAGAATCATTGAATCACCATGTCCTGAAATGCCACATGCACAGGTTCTTTGGGTGCTTCCAGGGATGGTGACTCCACCACTGCCTTGAATCATTAGGTTTAGCGCCTGATATCACAGAATCATTGAATCACCATGTCCTGAAATGCCACATGCACAGGTTCTTTGGGTGCTTCCAGGGATGGTGACTCCACCACTGCCTTGAATCATTAGGTTTAGCGCCTGATATCACAGAATCATTGAATCACCATGTCCTGAAATGCCACATGCACAGGTTCTTTGGGTGCTTCCAGGGATGGTGACTCCACCACTGCCTTGAATCATTAGGTTTAGCGCCTGATATCACAGAATCATTGAATCACCATGTCCTGAAATGCCACATGCACAGGTTCTTTGGGTGCTTCCAGGGATGGTGACTCCACCACTGCCTTGAATCATTAGGTTTAGCGCCTGATATCACAGAACTCCACCACTGCCCTGGGCAGCCTTTTCCAGGGCTTGGCCAGCCTTTTGGTGCAAAAATATTTCCTGATATCCAATCAAACCTCCCCTGGCACAAGTTGAGGCCGTTTCCTCTCATCCTATCACTCCACCATGACAAGCCTGGAGCTCCACTGGAGGCCTCAGAGCTGCCACAGAACAAGGGTTTATCACCCCAAAACTGACTCCAGGCACAACCTCAGCTGCAGTGGTGCTGTGGATGGGGCAAGACCCACACACTCTGCCCTGGGCACGGACAGGGAGCTGCCAGACCCGTGTCCCCATAGCCCACAGAGGATCCTCAGGTGACCTCCTGACTCACTGTGAGAGGGAATCCAGCCTGGGTTGTCCCCTTCCTGTCAGCAGAAGGTGGGAATGTCAAACCTTGAGGTGATGAGACCCTCTGAAGGCACCAAAATGGGCTTATTTCTCCCAGAACTGGCAGTAAAGCCAGAGGGTCACCATGTCCTTGGGTTTATGGTGGCTCACCAGTGGCTCATCAGCACCCAAGGGCTCCCAGCAACCCCAAGGAAACAAGATGAGTGCTACAGATAAGTCAGGCTGTACAGAGAAGGGACAAATTCTCTTTCTTGGATTGATTTTAACAGTACCACCTAGAGACCCTTCTGCTTCACATCTTTTGTAGCCCAAGTTTTTGCTTTGCCATATTTAATTTTTATTTTCATCTTTTTCTCACATAAAGACGCTTCTGAGAGGCAGGCCTTCAACTCTCAGTGGGGTATTATTTCTTTTCTCACCCAAAAATCACGACCAGGCTTAGGGAGGCAGTGTGAGACTGCCTAAAACCCAGGGGATTGGAGCTTCCCGGGAGAACAAGCTGCAGCACAGCTCGGATGAGGACAATTGATCCACACAGCCAATATTGCTGCAGCACGAAGAATTAAAAAGCAACAACCGCTTCCGATCCCCCGCCTCGGCTGAGATGCCTGCGGTGACAGCCCGCGGTGGGAACACGAGCCCTGCATGAACCTAACTCCGGTCCTGGGGTGGGAAACGGCTCCCAGGGGTGATGGAGCGGAGTCCTCCAGGGGTGATGGAGCAGAGTCCTCCAGGGCTGAGCCCTCATGTGCGTGACAAAACGAGGAAGGTGACTCCTTCCCGGAGCAGGAACCTGCTGCTGCTGCAGTGGGCAGGAGCCAGCGGAAGGCTTCAGCTCCTGCCCTGTCCAGGGAGCTGCGTGGCTGCACCGCACCTCTGCACCCATTGACGCATCCCAGACTGTCCCAGACGGAAATTTCCCCGGCTTTGAGGCTGAGCTGTCTTCCCTGCTCAGTGCGTGGCTGGCTGGGAAGGGGTTAGGACGGGAGGGAGCCCTGAGGGTCCCTAATTCAGCCTCCTGCGAGCCTGCAGACCCTAGACGGGATATTTGCTTTAGGAGGGGATTTATTCAGTGAATCGTTAATGGGGTTTATTTCCCTGCTTCTAGTCTTCAAGATGCAGCTAATGTGGGGCTGGTGCGACAAGCCAGCCCCAGGAGTGGGAGGAAATTCAAAGGAATGAGCTGGCGTGCGAGGTTTCCCTGGGGGGATCCTGTGCTAGGAGTGGGCAAGTGTCTCCTTGGAGGTGTTTTCTGCTCTCGCAGAAGGAGCCGAAGCAGCCTGGCCTGGGATGCTGTGCTCCGAGGGTCTGCCCGGGCACGGGTGCGCCGAGTTTGCTGGCTCCCCGCAGGAGCAGGGTGTGTGTGAGAGGCTGAGCAGGCTGCGGGAGATGCAGCGATGCTGAGCCGAAAGCGGAGAGTGCCGCTTAGCGCCGCCGGGATGAACCGCACGGCCCCGCCGGACCCGCACCGGGCACATCGCGGCTCCCGGGAGCTGGAGCCCCTCCTGAGCACGGGAGGAGACTTCGGCCAATGCAAATCCTTCTCCCCTTGGAGCCTGGCGCCCCATAAGAGGGGTTAGCACCCACGTGTTATGTGTTTGACACGGAGAAAATCGGATGCAGCAGGATGATGCTGAGATGGGGCTGCTCATGCTCTGACAGGGAGAGCCCACGGGGTATAAGCAATGTCTGTAAGTGCCTGTGGAGGGTTCAGAGAAGAGGGAACCAGACTCTCAGTGATGTTCAGTGACAGGACAGGAGGCACAAACCGAAATATGGAAAATTCCACCCAAGCATAGGAAAGAAATTCACTGTTAGGGTGGTGAAGTACAGGAACGGGTTCTCCACAGTAGCTGTGGCATCTCCATCCTTGGAGACATTCAAACCCAAGTGGACATGGTGCTGGGAAGTTTGCCCTGGATGACCCTGCTTGAGCCATGCTGTGATTCTGTGACTGTCGTGACTCGTGGTTTAGAGAAAAAGCTCCAGCAATGTCATTGTCAGGTCTGAAAGGGGGTGACTCACACTGAAAAGATCCTTTCCATCTAACGAAATACAGTAATTTTGCCGCCTAATAAAATCTATTGCCTTTCCTAGAGCCCCAGTGCCAATGAACAGCAATGTTTCAGCTGATTAGGCAGCTTGTGTGAGAGGTGACATAATCTGAGTCAGTTTTCTCACTCAGAGAGGTTTTTCCACCCGGGAAGCCCATTGCCAGCAGGTGGCAACCATGCTAAAGCAAAATTCCTGGAGAAGTTTCACCTGGAAAAGTGTGTTCTCCTTCACTGTTCTCCCAAAGTTAGCACCTTTAATATCGAGAAGGCAATGCAGTGATCTTGTATCCACACATCTGTTTTTAGTTTTCTAAAAATTAAATTGCCATCATGAGGTATTGAGGGTTTTCAGTTTTGGTGGTGGGGTGCTGAGGGCACTGAATTACCCCCAGGAGCCTCACCTGGGGTCTCCACCCACACTCTCACCCTCTGAGAGCCCATTTAAGCTGAGAACTGCAGCTTCCTCTTCTTTTGTTTTACCTGTCCTGCACTTTCTTGGGGGAATTCTGACAGGTAAAAACTGAGCTTGAGACCTGGGGATCTGGGGAAAGCTTGAGAGAAATATTTTAGCTATGACAACCTTCCTAAAAACAGTAACATATAAACCTTGCAGGGCTAAAGGGTTTGAGAATGAGCCTTCCAAGCTTTCAATACGGAGTTTCTGATCTCCAGACTCTCCCACTCAAGACCTGGTTCTGTTCAAGTATTTTGACTATTTATCTGTGAAAGAAGGAACTTTATATCTGCAGTGCTCACTAGAGTTTTTCTTATGGCTTACAAAATACCTTAATTTTGTTACAAACCTACTGTGTTTTATTTTTATTATAGGCAAGGTGAAATATATATAGCAAAGACATGGCACAAGTAGCATAAATTTTCTCTTGTGAAAGAAGGACCAGTCTTTTTCCCCTCACGAAGTTTATTTCATTACTCACTCTTAAATATGTATTTGACACTTAACAGGAACAATTAGTTCAAAATAATTTCTAACACAAATTCCCACAGTTTTCATAGTATTTGTATGGTGTCTTGCTTAACACTATTTTTGAGACTCACATGTTCCTTTTGGTCTAAATTAAACAAGTCAGAAAAGAGGAAATTTGTAGTGGGGTGGAAGATGGACACCCTCCAAAATCAAAAGAAAGCTGTAACACACAGGAACATACATGGATATGAAAATAGATGCTTTTCTGTTTCAAATACTCATCCTCTGTCTGCTTTATTGATGTTTCATTGGAAGTGCTCATTAGCTCTGCTCCAGTACACAATCCTCCCTAATAACACAGTGATGAAGGACTGAGCTTTGCACTCATCTGGAAATTGGTCTCCAGCCTGTCTGTGCTGTACAGCAGATGGCAATAAAGGACCACTCTGCGGCAGAAATACACCCCTGAAAAGGAAATGTTCAGTCCTTAATAATTCAGAGTGTGAAATTAAAAATCAGGGCATAGAAATGCAACTCTGAGAAGCTGGTAGGAGCAAAGAGAGGAAATACAAGAGTTGTAAGTGGGCAGGACAAGCCCTGTTGCTGATGAGGACTATAAACAGGCCATACATTACATGTAAATGAAAGAAAGGACATTATGCATTCACTGGCCACCCCCCACCAGTCTGCAAAGGTGTCCCTGAAAAGCCCCGGGAGGGCAGGGACCTGCCACCCCCAACCCCTTGTTCAAGAAGTTCTGCATTCCAGCAACTTCCGGAAACTTTTCCGAAAACTGTCATCCAGGAAAGCGTACAAGAAAGGATTCAAGCATGAATTGGCATAGCTTAGGCTGGTGATGAAGTAGGATATCCCAATGACCATGGAGGTCTGGGGTAGGTCAGTGGTCAAAGCCACGATGGTGGCCAAGTGGAAGGGGGTCCAACAGAAGAGGAACACAGCCAGGACTATGAAGACCATGATGGTGACTTTCTTCTTGGCTTTGTCCAGGGCTCTGGCATTGGAGTTCAAGTGCATGTTCCTCAGCTTGTAGAGCATCATGGTGTAGAGGATGCAGATGGTGGATACCGGAATGGCAAAGCCAAGGATGAGGGTGTAGATCCTGCTGGCTTTGAACCAAAACCTCTCAGGCTTGGGGAAATTGAGACCACAGCTCTTGATCTCCAAGTCGTCGGTGTAGACATTGGCAAAGATGATGAAAGGGAGGACTATGATGGTGACCAGGATCCAGATGCACAGGCTGACAATCCTGGCTGCTCGGTACGTGCGATGGGGCATCCTCTTGGACCTGACTGTAGCCAGTACCACCAGGTACCTGTCTATGCTCATCACTGTCAGGAAATAAATGCTGGAGAAGATGTTGTAGTGGTCTATGGACAGGATGACCTTGCAGAGGATTTCTCCGAAGGGCCAGTAGCGGAGGAGGTGCTCCGCAATATTCATGGGCAAGACAAGGGTGAACAAGTCATCGGCTATAGCGAGGTTCAGGATGAACATGTTGGTCACAGTCTTCATCTTGGGGGCCTTGAGGATCACATAGATGACAGCAGTGTTGCCTGTGAGCCCCACAGCACAGATCACAGAGTAGATCACGGGCAGGACAACGTAGAAATCAGCTGCCTGCTCTTGGAGGGTGAAGTTGAACCTCATGCTGTTTTCCAGGTAGCAGCTGTTGCCTGCGTTGCTGCAGGAGCTGTTCATATCCTCCCAAAATGAGCTGTTTCCCATGCCTGTTGATCACAGACCACCCTCAGATACCACTGAAAGCCTTGCTAGCCCAGAAGTGGGAGCTTTTCTCTTTGGTTGGGTTTTTTCCCCCCCCCTCCTGTGAGAAGCAGCTGTTACCTCATTTAGATGCAGCTTATTTTCAAAGGTGAGTTGTGAGGCTGCACAGACCACTTAATTACCTCTCCCCCCTGTTGGAGAAGCTAGATTTTGAAGTGATGACAGGAGAAAAAAATGTTTGGAAGACATAAGGCTCCATGAATCGAGCAAACAAGAGAATTACGACTTTCTAAATAAGTCAAGGAACTCTTCTTTCCGAGAGCATTCCAGTGAGCTTTGGCTTTTCTTTGCTGGGGGAGTTGAGTGGCTCCCGTTCAGCTGTCTGCAGTGAGAGTTCTTCTGGGGCTGGCAGGAACAAGGAGGCAGAAAGGGGAGTTTCGTGCCTGGCTGGCTGTTCACAGCCCTTGGAGGACCTGAGGGATAGCTGCTGTTTCACTGGCACAGCGCTCGCTTTCCGTGCCGGAGCAGAAGTGTTGCAGTGGTTAATTAGCGCCTGCCTTTGTGCCGGAGTTCAGGCTCTTCATGGACTGGGATTTCACAAACAATGCAGAAGTTTCTGATGCTGCTACTCCCCACTCCCAGGGTCCCCTAGCAAAAGAAGGAGGGGGAAAAATAGTTCAGGGAGTATTTCCAAAACTGAGGGTTTAAAGGGTTTACCCTGCAATCAAAGCAGACCTTTAAGCAAGGGTGGGCTCTGAACTTATTCACTATGAAGACCATCCCCGGTACAAACAACTGACAGCACCCCAAACCTGGCACGGATGGACAGACAAACCTGTAAATCTCAGAAGTTCAGGATTAATCAGGGAACAGGGAGAAAAGTACCCTGAAAGCAAATCCACTTCAGAGACACAGCAAGAATCATCCCATCCGTAGCAGTTGCCACATCCATCACTATTGCCTGACCCATACTTCCAAGAATTCTTCCACTGGGAATGAACAAGCAACCGACCCCTACCCCCACCGTGAAGATCAAAGGTTTGGCAACTGGTCCCCAGGCTCTGCAAAGAGAAGTGCCTCACTCCTCTTACATTTTGTTGCAATAAAATGAGTGGGACTGCCGGCGTTGGGGATGGAGGGCTGAAGTGTCCCTTACCTGGGAAGTGGCTCCGCTGCCTCCTCCAGCACCTGCTGCTTGCACTGGTGAGCCTCTTCCCTCTAATCCGAGTTGGAGGAGGGTCTCTGGGTTGCTGACGTACCGGGATTTGCAATCAGATCAACACGATGCTTCTGTGTGTGCGCGTTGCATGTCTGAGCAATTAGCACTTGCTCAGACCAGGGAAGGGGGGGAAACAAAGGTTTTCTTTCTGCAGGGTTATTAAAATAGTAAATACTGTGGATGTTCCCTTCAGGAACCAGGGAGGTGTCCAGGGACACAGGCAGCACCCAGGACTGGCTGAATGAGGGATGCACGAAACGGTGGGAAGCGGGGGGTTAAACTGCTTCGATAGGGAACAGTGGCTGGTTTTAACAAAGGGAGTGGGGGGAGGGTGAGCAACATTACAGCGCTCAAAATAAACAAATAAACAGACGTACCTTGCCAGATCAGTGCTGTTTTTGGCTGCTCTGCGGGAGTTTGGCCGGGTTTCTCCAGCTGGGTCTCTGATCCGGCTTTGGCAATTCAATGAAATCCTTCAGATGTACATCAGGAGATGCAGGAGTCCCGCGAAGCTTGCCGGAAACGCACCCCGGGTTACAGAGCAAACCCAGCAAGAACGCAGGATCACTTTACCAGCGCGTCCCTAGAAAAAGAAGAAACAGGAAATCAAGAATCTTTTGATTCTCCTTTAGTCTTTTAAATGTTGCCTGACCTTTGTTTCAAGACAAGGCAAGAAAAAACACAGGCATCCCTCAGTGCCATGCCTGGCTGTGTGCATTTAACCAGGAGGGCCAGCTCGTAGATCTGAGCCATGCAGCCAAGAAATGTGTTTAACTTTGCTCCTCTTCTTTAGATGTTTTTATATTCTTCTGGCAAGATTATTGTGCACCAGTAGCTGGGTGGGAGTAAAACATTTCACTGCACTCCTTAAGGGCATGGCTATAACTGACTTTTCAGCAGATGGGATTTTTTTATGCCCAATGTACAACTCTTTCAGATATTTTCTGGATCTTAGCCAAAATCTAACCAGACTTTGGGCTTAAGGAAAATTAAACGGGAATGATATTGTACAATTATATTGCATAGGAATGATATGGATGATATTTCTTCAGATGAAACACCTCTAGAGCTTTCCTCTTGCCTGTTTTGGGAAAGCTGGTGTGGTTTATAAGGAGTTGTAAATGAAGCAAGGTATTGATAGGTCTGCAGGGGGAAGGCAATTTCCAGGAATTGCTGTTGTCTTTTTCAGAGAAGAACGTATAGGGAGGCAGAGAAATTCAGGAGAGCATGATGTTACATTTGCTGATTTGTCACTATTCCCTGGGACAAAAGGATTTGACAGTATTTTTCATCCACAGTCCTTTGAGGCTTTCTGTTTTTCAGCATAAAGCATGTATCTGATCTCTAGGAGAGTTTAAAAGCTGGTCTTTCTCTTCCCAAACTATATTTTCTTGGAATTGGCATCATGCTGCCATGGCCAGGGGTCGTGTGCCCAGGTGCTGTGTGTTTTAGGGACTGTGGTGAGGGGCTGGGAGCCAGAGGGGCTGCAGTACTGATGATGCTCCCTTGTGCTTTACCCTCTGCCTTGTGCCTTACTCCTCATTATCCATAGTGAACATGCTCTCCGTGCCTTGGTTAGGATGTGCTTGATTAAAATAACCTGTCAGAGATGAGATGGAGACTAATTAAATCTCATTGCCTGGTGTGGGTAGAGGGGCTTTTGCTTCTTATATGCCCCAAACAAATTACTGGCACCTGCCTTCTGAGCTCCTTGCCTGGTTCTCCAATAAAACTTGTTTGCTTTGGGGAGAACAATTGCCAACAGATCTAAATTCATGTAGGAAATTGCTTTGCAGCAGGAACCGTTCTACCAACAGAGAAAATATTTCCTCTGTGTGTCTCTGGGTCCAACCAGGGCCAGAGGCTGTGCACAGAAGAAACAGATCCATGGATATTGGAGTGATGGGGAGTGCTTGGAGAGAAGGCTGAGAGAATGTTTTATTCATCTTGTCTTCTCTGTCTGGGCACCCCTTGATTACAAATGTTCTAGTGGCATGGAGCCCTGAAAATCAAGCACTGGTTTGAAGATGCTGCTACAAAGGGCAGGAGCTGTGTTTTCCCTCAGAGCTGCTTGGACCTACCCCTGTGCCAACAGCTCCATCCTCAGCACAGTGCAACAGGGACAAAGGTTTTATTCCTGGCAAATCCATGCCATGGAGATGGACTTTGCCTCTTGAAGCCCACGTCCACACAGTGCAGCTTGGGTCAGCTGTGCAAACAAAGAAAAGGCAGAGTTTTAGGGAGGGGGAAATCCCTGGCAATGCTGAATCAGTGATGCTTTATTGCCTTCACAAAGCTGATGTGCTGCTGGCTCCGGACAAAGGCCATCCACCATCTTGGAGTTATGGACAACCTGTTTTGTTGGGCTCCTGCTGCTGTCAAGGAGTCAAGTTCATCTCAAGGACACAGATATACAATCAATACTCTGTTTACCAAAACAAAATGTTCTCGGCTGGCTGTCTTGCAGTCACTGGTTATTAAGGTGATTTATTTGTATGAAGGGTTCAGGCTGTTCAAAAGCATTGCAGGTTAATAATAGAATCAAGGAGTAGTTTGGGTTGGAAGGGACCTTTAAAGGTCACCTAGTCCAACCCCCCTGCAATGAGCAAGGACATCGTCAACCAGATCAGATTGCTCAGAATGGAACCACCCAACCTGACCTTGAATGCTCCCAGGGATGGGGCATCTGCCACCTCTCTGGGCAGCCTGTGGTAGTGCCTCACCATCCTCATTGTAGAAAAACTTCCTTCCTATATCTAATTTAAATTCACCCTCCTTCTGTTTAAAGCCGTTCCCCCCTTGTCCTATCACAACAGGACCTGCTAAAATATCCAGAACTGATTATGTCAAAGGTGCTGTGATTGCTTCTGGCAAGGTAAGTGTGCCTGGTCGGGCTACTTGTAGGGTAACATTCACCTACAAGCTGGGAAATGTCCTCCTGCTTCCCCCCAAAGCCTTCCCAGACACACTGAGCCCGACTGGCTCAGACAGGTGACAGTGCTCACCTTGTGGGACACCCCAGGGAGCCAGGCAAGGGCTGCGGGTGATGATTTTTTCCTGAGGGGTGAATGTAGGGCGAATGTCTCCACCGGTAAACTGGTGAATTGTGGGCGAAGAAAGTGCCTTTGAATGGTGATAATTGTCATGGATCCAAGGGCTGGCGACACATCCTGCCCACTGAAAGCTGTCAGTGAAGGCAAACGGGTACGGGAAGTGATTTAAGGAAAATCGGAGTAATGAGCCTATAAACGGCCTGTTTTTGTCAGGGAAAGTATACATCGATAACTGCCCCGTCTGTCTCGGCAGGGGAGCAATCGACACAAACGCCGCGTTAGCAATTTCCTCAGACCAGCTGTGATGGGGAATAAAAGCTGTAGCACCGGGAGGTGGTGGGTGGCTGGCTGAAGCTGTTTGCTCCCTGCAAGCCAGGAAAGAGGTCGGGAGGCTCCTGCAATGGGTCAGCCCTCATTCCCAGCACCTCTTGGAGACCCTGACTCTTCTACCACACCTCCCCCAGCCCCGTGGTGCTGGCTGGGGCCACCCAGAGGTGCCACCCAGCCATGGAGGGCCAGTGGCATCGCAAGAGGCTGCCTGGCTCCCAGCAGGAGCTGTGCTGTCAGATGTGTTAATTAAGAGGGCTCTGGTAGAGTACTCGTGACAGTGGGAGCAAGGACACGGTGCCAGTCTAGCTGCAATTAATAGGTATCTGTGAGAATTTGGAGTGCAGGCAGAACGCTGCTTTAAACACCCTCATCTCCTCTCCCACCCCCCTTTGGTCTGGCTTCAAGCAGCTTTGTTCCAGAGAGAAATTAAAATCCCCTTCCATTCCAGGATGCTTTTATTCTCCAGCATTTCTTCCTGCTTTTCTCCTGGGCTGGAAGTGAGTGTGTGCTTGGTTGGTTTGCTGCCCTGAGCCAGCTCAGTCTGTTCAAAGCAGAGCCCTTTGGGAGAGGGAGGTTTCTGCAAGTGGACTGTCCCCTTTTTCCATGCTGCTCATTGCCTTTGTGGGGTGTGTGGGGCTCAGGGCAGTGGCCTGGGGCTTTCCTTGTGTCAGTGTTGCCATGAGGAGTGGCCAAAACCTGTCCCATGGCTCTCACTGTGCCAGAGATGCTGCTGCCTCATTCTCCTTAACACTCTGGAAGCAGGAGAAGCTAATCTGCTGGATCAGTCTATGGATCAGTCTCCTGGAATTGGAGCTTTTGTGCTTCCCTATCTCAGATTTCTTCCATCAGCCCACGTGAGTGACAGCTTTTGTGTTATCTGCCTGTGAGACTTGTGCCTGTGAGGAAAAAGCATTGGATGTGATGGGACCTGGAGCTGCACTACTCCGGGGTACAGCTAATTGCTTCCTTTTGGAGTTCCTTTGACCACGGAGATGTTCCCAGGGTTCTGTTTCCTGCTGGTTGCCTTTATCAGATGTGCATGGAGGGTGTGCAAGGACATTGCTCAGCACAGCTGAAGATTAAGACAGAAGGAGGAATCCTAGTTTAAAAGGATGGGAGCAAAACGGAAATAAAAGGATGGTTTTTTGCCCAAAGTGGGTGTGAGTCGGCAGGTAGGAATCATCTCTCCCCTGGATCCCTGTCCCTCCTGTGCTGCTGGCAGATGAGGGTGCCCTGCAGTGCTGTGATCCATCGGCATTCCTGGCAGGAATATCCACTATTTAGTTGCTATTAAGCTGCTTGTAACACAGCTGCTAAAAGCCCTCGGTATCTGCCACGTCCAAGTGAGATGAGTTGTCACTTTGACTTTTTTAATGCCATCTGAACTGTCACTTCTGAAAAGTCACCCTTTCTGTCATTGCTTGACCTGCTTGGAAAAGCTTCGAGTCTTTCCAAACAACAGCACTGCAAAAAGGCTATAATGCATCCTTGGAAAAACAGCCCGGAGCCCTTCAGGGATGCTCGCCAGGGAGCAGGCTCTGCCCAATATATTCCAATATCTCTAAGCAACAGCTTAATGTGTTGCCTTGTCTGCTTAAGTAGCAGAGCTCCTCTGGCCTAAAAGCCTCATCAGCAGAGGGTTAGGAGTGCAAATTGCTGCTGGATGAATTTGCTGCTTTGTTCACTCTGGTTTCCCCTCCCTCTTGTGTTATGACAGTGAAATGACTCATCTTCACCTTAATATCATGTTTTAGAGAAATGGTTTAATACTTTGTACAATGTTCATTGTAAAAAAACCCAAACCAACAAAACAGATTAAATCTATCTTCTGGCACAACATTTTCCGGTGTAATTCTACAGAGCCAGCACCTTTCTCCACACTCTTCAGGCCAGCAAATGCTGTGGAGTACAAGGTTTGTGATACCATCAATTATTGTAAGGAAAAAAGGGAAAAGCAGAAGGCCTGGTTTGAGCTTAGTGAAACTTGATTCTGGCTTTGGACTGCAATCACTGATTACAGCTCAGTTTTCCAATTAACACCAGCCCGACCTACTTAAATAGGTCATTGTAATTCTTGTGGCCATGTATGTGCTCATGAAAATTCAGTTCTGAGAGCGGGAGCCTTGCTGGTTATGTCAGTGTGATGGAGAAAAATGTAGGTTGGATAATTGAGCTGAATTGGGTAGGAAATGGTGTGCTATAAAACTCATGAAAATAATTCAGAAAACGAAAGATAAAAGGAAAAGGGAAGGGATTACTGCAAGTTGAGGTTTATGGCTGGTGCTCTCTGCTCCTCTGCACCCCATGGTCATGGCCATAGTGGGGATCTTTGAGCAAGTGAGAGAGGGACTGGCTTCAGTGTGGGCCCCAGAAACAGCCAAAAGAGCAGCAACAGTCAGCAACACCTGGCTCTTCTGTCTTTAAAATCTAATTTGGGCCCCAAAGCAAAGCCCCCAAGTTTAATTCCCTGGGGATTGAAGCTGTCAGGTCACTGACTGGGGCTTTCACAGCATGCTGGGTAAATAAGGGCCCCATCAGAAATCCTATTGGTGCAAATGTGATTATAGATAACCACACCATAAAGAAGTTTTGGATTCTTGTGGAGGAGAAGCAGAAAAAGCAGAGAAATAAAGTTACACTTCTGTGTTTTCCACACGGAATCATTCCTGAAGTGCAGAACTCTCCAGGCCATGAAGGGCCTTCTGCCAGGGGAGTGATTTCAGACAGGTGCTGGCTGAGTGGGAGAAGGTGTTTTGTGTTGGAGGGCTGAGTTACCACTGAAGTTTTTCCACTTCTAATACTTGGTATTATCAGTGTCATTTTATCGATAAGGAGCACACTCAGGCTCTGAGACATCTCCATCTCCACCTGCTTCTCAACTCCACTTGAAGGCAGAGGGAAATTATTTCCTTGTAAATGACCTGTTTTCACCAAATTCTGCAGACTCTTACTGAGGCTCCTTGCCATGATTTTCTATTTTTTTTTTTAATTTTTAAAAATTTTTAATAGTAAGAATTGCTTTCTTCTTCCAAATGTTAAGTAACTTGTTTCCCCACCTGGGGTGTCAGGAGGTGCAGGAGCACATGCTGTACAGAAGCACTCCCCAACTCCATCAATAACTTTTTTGTGCTGCTCAGTGAGTCCCAGAAAACTGCAGAGCAGTTCTGTGTCTCTGCAGGTTACTTGGCAATCAATTCTCCATCTCTGATAAATCCTAATTTACAGGGAGGATGTGACGAACTCCTTCCTCTGCAATCAGGAGCTGGCAGTGCCCATTCTTTCGTGGGTTTATGGGTTCAGCAGAATAATATCCTAGGAACAGACGTGTCCTGCAGCATTCCTGCTTGGTTTGCTCCTCGTTGTGTGGGGCAGACAGCAGCCTTCTACAACCCTACAAAGGGCAGGGAATTTTCTGGACTGGGAAGAAAAGCATCCATGTGTTATATGTGAATTCGTGCTAAAGTGTATAAAGTTATATTTTATGTTATAAAGTTAAAATAAGGACAAGCCTGANTAAATAAATTTTATAATTTTTTTATTTCTAAATTGGGCATACGTATTTATTACACATGAGAGAGGCAGAATAGGATGCTGTTACCCATGGCTGGTGTTCCCACCTCTGTGGTCAGTTTCTCCCTTCCCTGCTGCCCTGGGCCACCTGAGTAATGGGGGGTTTGTAGTGCTGTTGTCCCTACTGCAATCGGTCAAAGATTTTTATGGACTTATTTCCAGCACGAAAACAAACCCTGCTTTGACGGTTGTATAAGGGAAAAATTATTTCAGGGAGAAAGAGGTGAGAGACCAGTGAATTGTTTTCGTGAGGCTGCAGGGAAGTAAAACAGTTGTGGTGTGTTTGGTGCGCTGTTAACGTAAAAGCAACAAAAGCAACCCAAACAGTGAGCGAGCATCCCTTGAGCTGCGTCACGGTCAGTAAGGGCTGCATCTCTCCTGCTCCTTCCCCTGCCAGAGGTGCCTGTGTTGGGCTGCTTGTGCCTGTAATCCACCTTTCGATTGCACAGCCGTTTCTTAGAAAACAGCTGTTTTTTTCCGACTCTCCTGAGCATTCAAGTGAGTCCAGGAGATGTGGGGATGGGCGGATAAGTGGGTGCGGATGGTCTTGGGGTGTTGCTGTGGTTCCTGGTGCTCCTGTTCGTGATGGAGCTATTTGCTTGCCTCCAAAGCGATCCCAGGAATGCTGCTTTTGTGGAAGGCAGAAGAGCTCAAGAGAAAAATGAGCTTGAAATTACCTGTTCTGGGGAAAAGCAATCATTGTGAATTTTCTGCTGGAAACTGCTTGTGAACAAAGATGGAGCCTGAATTACGGATCTGCTCTTGTCCCTTACACTGACATAAAGCTCTCTGAGCATCTCCCGAGGGTTGTCACCCCACAGGAACTTGTCCCTCCAGGAATCTCCTGGCAGGGCAGGGAGGGGGATTTGACATCACAGCTGCATGCCTGGGAAAAACATCGAGGCAAATTCTCCTTTTCTGGCCAGGAAAGCCAAGGTGTCTGCCTGCTGTGTTCCACGAGTAGAAAATCAATTGCTGAGGGATTTCTGCTGGGAGGTTTGTGCTTTATGAAATTCATGCTGGGGGCAGAGGAGGACCGGGGAGCTGGAAACGATAGCGCTGTCTTCCTCCCCTCTGCTGCATTAATTGTTTGTAATGATTTAATAAGCAGCACTAAACAGGGAAGATGATCCTTCCCTGCAGCAAACATGGGGCATGTGGCATTTTATTACCTTTATTAGGGCCTCTGTTTGGAATTTCTTTGCTGTATTTCCTTCTTTGCAGTCTTGGTCCAAATCTTGGAGAAGTCAGTGTGAAAACTGGACTTAGTGCTGTGAATATTCTGAGTGTTGAGTATGGGAAGGAAACAATAAGGAGAAATGACATAATTTAAACAAGGAAATGCTCTTGGCTTTGGCACTTTGTGTGCACAAATGCACACCAGGAGAGGAAGAGCAAATCAGGTACCAACTCCCAGTACTTGCAGAAGAATGAATGGAAATAACTTCCTGTTTAGGCTGGAAATTAGGAGTAAATTTGCACCTATCAGAAGGGTGTTGAAGTGGAGCAGCTGCCTAGTGACAACAGACAGATGGAGAAGTGAAATCTCAAATTCAAGTCTTTTAATACGGAGCTTTTTGGATGCTGGGGGCTTTAGAAGTGGATCTTGTGAATCCCATGGGTGATGCAGGCAGCTTCCAAGGGAGCATCCCTGCCCTGTGCCAGGGACCTGCTGCCCTGGTCCCACAGGCTGACTTGGGTTGTACCTGGTGGCTCAGCAGAGCTTGGGGAAATGCCTCAACCATTTTTGGATTTGAATGGCATTTGGGTCAAATCGAGTTTCTCCTCTGAGGGGTGGAGTCTTGAGCTTTCATGGGTTTTGCTTGAACATTTCTTTAACCTGTCCCCCACCCCAAAAACCCCCAGCAGAGCCCCTGTGCCTCCCACTCTGTGTCTCCCACAGCCATGATCCTCAGAGCTTTCCCCTTAAACTACAAGAACTGGAAATTGGCTGGGTTTTATTGCCTCTTGGCAACAAAATTGTCCCCTATTGTGCCGCTCAGGGGGAAAGAAACTTCTTCCTCCCTTCAGTTTGCTGCAACAAAGTGTTTTGTTCTTCTTTGTGAAGAGCTGGGAAGAAACACTTATTTTAAAGCTGAGGGAGCCAAATTCAATTCCCTTATCGTTTTGAGCAAAATAACCAAGTTATTTATGTTAAAAGTAACTCCAAAATTTTGAAGAGATCGTTGGAGAAAATATTTCTCTTGGTGACTGATTACAAGTGGGTATGGGAAGAAACTCTTTGCCCTGAACCACTCAAAGCAGTATTTTCTTCCCAAAGAGCAGATGTAATTACATTTTCTGGGTGGAAAAAAAGCAGCAGTAGTGGACCAAAGGAGCTCCAAGCCAATCTCCATTTGCTGTCAATGACAGAATTAAATGCACAGGGTTCCTATCAGTTCTGCCAGACAAAACGTTGCTTTTGGGTCACTGGAGGTTTTGTCAGAAATCTTTGTAGCATGAATAGCTCATGGACTTATCTCTGCTGGCTTCAGCCATTCCTGCTGTCCATCATATCTTGCTGCTATAAGGCAGCTCTTTTCATTATGATGTCTTTTAATTCAGATATCTGAGCCTTTTTCTACTTCTAGACCCAGTTTTCAGTAGGACAAACATATTCTTATCTGTGATTGTATTCAGTGGTGGCCACACAAGTGAAGGCAAGGAGCTGGCAGGTGATAATTTATGAAACTTTCTATAATGGGAAAAACTCAGCATTCAATTTCCATCTCCTTAGAAATCTCTATTTTTATTTCTTTTCCTGTCTCTTGTGGTCTTTGTGGCTGATCTGAGTTTAGTGCTTGGAAATGCAATTATATGGATCCCAATTCTTTTGAGAGAGAATGATCTAGTACATAAACCCAAACAAATTTCACTTTCCAGTATTAGGGCAGTTTGACATCCAGGCTTGGGGACCTGGCAGTGGTTTGTGCCTGGCCAGCCTTAAAACACAGAGTTCATCTGATTTAGGTGAAATTTCATTCATTGGAGACAAAGTAAAATTGCTTCTTATTTGCTCAGCACTAAAAATCAATCTGAAGCTGATTGCCAAGATTTGTTGGAGCTGCTGAGTGATGGGATGAACTCCTGCAATGGCACCATGAAATGGGAGAGAAATATTAAAAAATGGCATTTCCAACCATTTGCAGGCCCTGATGTTCTGCTGTTGGCTTGGTGCTGTCAAAGGGGCTGATTTTGATGGTTTTAGAGGCACTAACCTGGGCAGTGAAACACACCCGGGGCAGCAACTGCATCTCCGGTTTCTGCAAGGGCCTTTATCTCCCTTCGTGCTCCTCAGTACTGCAAGGACTGAGTAAATCTGAGGCTTTGGGAAGGCCTAGTGGTGACACATTTTGGAGAGGTTTGAGTCAGGACATGGAAGCAGCAGCAGAAGGTGGTGTAACCTTCATCCTCGTACTCTCCTGCATGCAGCCTGAAGGAGGCAGGGATTTCATAAAGCACCTTCTCTATCTCCTGTGGGAGAAAAACAAGTGGCAAATTCTTTAATTTCTTGGAGTTTCAGGTATATGTTGTGTGGCTGTGCTGCACCCCCGGGCCAGGCTCTGCCTGTCTTTGCTCTGACTGGTGCTTCCAAGCTGTCCTCTGTGATTTTTATTTGCAAACCACCTCTCTGACCAGCTTCCACTTTGCTTTGAAAATTCAGCACCTCGTCAGCAGCTGAAGAGGTCCCAGAGCTGGGGAGAAGGGTTGGAGATGCAATTTGCATCGCAGGGTTGTTACAGTGAGGAAAATGTTGTGTTCCTCCTGTGCCTGGAGCTGCTAATCTTGTTCTGAACACTGAAAACCACTTCAGCTTCTCTCATTATACCTAAATTTGATTACTGCTCTGATTTCACTCTCTCATGCAGGCTTTTCCTCCCTCCTTGGCTGGAACTGTCAGGCCTGAGAAGAGAAATTTTGTCAAGCCTTGGGACGGTTCCCATCATCTATCTCTGCTCCTAATCCTGCTTTTAACTATCTTGGGAACCTGAGCATGAGAGGAGCTGGGGGGACATTAGTGAG
>VZTH01004052.1:0-13044 GCA_013397815.1 Aleadryas rufinucha
GGAGGCACCGGAGGGGCCCGCGCGGCGCGGGAAGAGGACGGGAACCGAGGCCGGGGCCGGAGCGGAGGAGCCGGCGGAGGCCGAGCGGGCCGGGCGGCGGCGGCGGCGGTGGATGGCGGGGGCCGGGGCCGAGGCCGCGATCGGGACCGGCACCGGGCTAGGGACGGGGACAGGGGCGGGGACGGGGATGGGGATCGGGAACAGAACCGGGTTGGAGATCGGGACCGGGATCAGGACCGTCGTGGGGACCGGTGCCTGGGCTGGCACGGCCCGGTCGGCGCTGGCCGCGGTGCTGGCCCAGCCCGGCTCTCACCCACCTCCCGGGGCAGCTTGCAGCCGGTGGTGGACATCCAGGGAACCACTGTCCTGCACGACACCATCAGCGACCGCCCGCAGCCCCTGCCAGGTGAGGCACCGTGAGGAGGGACCGCCGGGACGGGCACGGTGTCGGTGCGGTACCAAGCTGCACGGGCAGCGCTCACGGCTGACCCTGTCCTGTGTCCCCGTCCTTCCCAGCAAGGTACTTTGACACGAAGACGACGGAGCCCATCAGCTTCTTCTTGTCCGGCCTGGAGGAGCTGCTGGCCTGGCAGCCCAACAGCAACGATGAGTTCAACGTGTCAGCCGTGGCTCTGGCCAAGCGCCAGCCCCCACTCCACAGCAGGAGGCCCCGGACACTGGTGTGCCATGACATGCGTGGCGGCTACTTGGAGGACAGGTATGTGCTAGGTGGAAGGGAGGTGTGACAGGGGAGCTCAATGTCTCAAACCCCAAGGCACTTCTGTTTCTGCCTGACCTGTCTCCTGCCGGCTCAGAGCAGGGATGGGGTGTTTGCCTCTCGGCACCAGTGCTTGGAGAGCCTTGCTTGGGCTGGGATGTTCAGAGGTGGCTCAGTGCCACAGCTCTTCCCAGCTCCTTGCTGTGAGTCAGGCTCCTACCCAGCCCCACAGCATCTGCTGGCGTCCTTCCTGCACTGCCCAACCCTCTTCCCTCTCTGCAGGTTCATCCAGGGCTCGGCCACACGCAACCCCTATGTCTTCTACCACTGGCGCTACATCGACATCTTCGTCTACTTCAGCCACCACACTGTCACCATCCCGCCCGTGGTCTGGACCAACGCAGCACACCGCAACGGCGTCCCTGTGCTGGGTGAGGGCAGGGCTGAGCCTGGGGCAGCCCCAGGAGTGAGGTGGATTCACCAGGACGTGCGGCTGACGCTGCCCTCGCTGGCTCCCCAGGCACGTTCATCACGGAGTGGACGGATGGGGAGAAGCTGTGCGAGGCGTTCCTGGCCGGCGGGGAGGAGGCGTACGGCGCCGTGGCCGAGCAGCTGGCCCGCATTGCCCAGCACTACCGCTTCGACGGCTGGCTGGTCAACATAGAGAACACGCTGAGCGTGAGTCGTGGGGGCCCTGCTCGCCTCCCTGCCTCTCCCTGCCCACCTCCCTGCCTTCGTGCAGTTCCTGTGGGGAGCCCCACACCCTGTGCCCTCACCCAGCTGTGCCTGCTCTCTCCTGGCAGGCGGCAGCGGTGGGGAACCTGCCGCTCTTCCTGCGGGACCTGACGGCACGGGTGCACAGCGCCGTGCCGGGAGGACTGGTGATCTGGTACGACAGCGTCCTGAAGAATGGCACTCTGAAGTGGCAGAATGAGCTCAATGATGAGAATAGGTGAGGCTGGCAAAACTGTCCCGAGCAGGGGGCATGAGCCCACCCCAAACCCAGCACGGCGGCGGTCAGGCACAACCTGCACGGCCCTTGGTGAGGTCGTGTGTGGCCACAGCGTCTGCCCTGCCACTCTGACCGTTGTCCCCAGGATATTCTTTGATGCCTGTGACGGGCTGTTCACCAACTACAACTGGAAGGAGGAGCAGCTGGAGCGCACGAACAGGCTGGCCGGGTCACGCCTAAACGACGTCTACGTCGGCGTTGATGTCTTTGCCCGTGGGGATGTGATTGGTGGTGGCTTCGACACTGACAAGGTGGGTGTGACAGGGCTGGGCCTGAGTGCGACCCTGGACCTCCCCCAGCACAGGGCTCGGAGCTCCCACTGATGGCCCTGCGGGGCTGTGCTGTGTTGGGCTGCTAACCTGGGGATGAACTGGTGAGGAGTGAGGGATCCCAGAGCTGCTGGCCGTGCATGAAGAGGGAGCTGGAGCATCCTAGTGCTGCCATCCCTGGAGAGGGAGATGCTGCAGCACATCCCTGTGGTGTCCTGCCCCACCATGGGGCCAGTGGAACCTGGGGGGAGCAGGGACAGGACAGGTGACAAGGTGGCTACCTGGCCTGGCCCATGCTGCTCACCACTCATTTCTGCAGTCCCTGCGCCTGATTCGCCAGTATGGCCTCTCCGCAGCCATCTTCGCTCCTGGCTGGGTCTATGAGCACCTGGGGAAGGAAAACTTCCTGCAGAACGAGAACAGGTGAGGGCAGCTCAGCAGGGCGGGTGTTGGGGGAGGAATGGGGCTAGGAGTGCCCTGGGTCGGGAAGGCTGTGGGGTGGCAGTACACGGCTACGGGGACACTGTGGCTGTCAGGACACCATGGCTGCTGGCCAGGAGCCAGCTGGCCCCATTCTGCCCCAGCCGAGGCGATACCTGAGGTCATGCAGGGCAGTGACCATAACACGGATCTCTGCCCTGACGCCCACCTTTGCCTCCAGGTTCTGGGGCTCGCTGGCTGAGTACCTGCCCACGCACAGCATTTGCACGCTGCCCCTCACCACCTCCTTCAGCCTGGGCATGGGCACCAGCACGTTCCTGGATGGGAAGGTGGGTGCAGGGTGACAGCTCTGCTCTGGCCAGACTGGGCTGGGCTCAGCAGGGGTGTCCCTGCTCTCGGCTCTCCCAGCTCAGCTCTCCTTGTGCTGCAGGATGAAGAATCTGGGCCCTGGTACGACCTGAGCGCGCAGGACATCCAGCCACTGTACCCGGAGCTCCAGGGCAGGCTGAGCACCAGCTGCTGCCTGCAGGATGCCTGGTGTGGGGGCAGCTCCCTGCAGCTGCAGGGGATCATCCCCCCTGGCGAGGAGCGCGTGGCTGTCCGGTGAGTTGGGGCGAAGCCCTTTGCCCCCTCCTCAGCACCAGGCTGGCACCATGTCAGCATGACATGGCCTGCATGGCCCAAGCTGTGCGGCCCCGGGGCCTTGTGGCGAGCGTGCCCAGGCTCTGCCCACACTGCCCAGCACACCTAACCCAATGCACCTTCTCTTTGTCTCTCTCTCTGTCTCTCTCTGGGTGGATTTGGGGTCATCAGCCTCTTCTCTTTGCAGATGCCGGCCCCCCCCAAGCTCTTCCTGACCTTGCTCTACAAGCTGGAGGGGCCACAGCCCGATGACTTCACAGTGGCACTGGAGGTCACCACCTGGGACTCAGGGACCTGCCTCGAGGGCAACCCCACCTCCCTGCCCGGTGAGGACTCTGTCCCCCCATGCTCTCTGCAGTGAGCACCTGCTGTGGAGCGTGGGACCAGTTCAGTCCCTCGTCCCCTGACCTGGCTCCCTCCGGCAGAGCCCAACGGCCGGTACCACCCCCGGTTCCTGCCGGCCCCGCCGCCTGGCCTCGCCAAGCTGCTCGCCGCCTGCCACCATGGCTCCTATGGCTGGACCAGCCGGTGAGTGCCCTGCCTGCATCCTGTGTTCACAGGCAGGCATGGGATGCCAGGGCTCCCTGGTACCATTCCTGCTCTGCCTCTTCCCTCTCAGGTGCTACGAGCTGGAGCTGCAGGACTGCAGCCTACGAGACCTCTCCGTGATCGTGTCTCGCCAGCAGCCCAGCCTGGAGGAGACATCCTTCACCTGCCTCCTCGGGGAGGTCCGGGTGAGTGCCTGCCACTGCTGGGTGGAGGCACCTGCCCTGGTGCCACCCTTGTTCTGGGAAGGTGGGTGGGTGCCTGCCCTGACCCTGACAGTCCTGTGGTTCCCTCGCAGCTGCTGGACACAGCCAGCGTGGGGGCCTCCCCACCGCAGGTGCACAGCGTGATGGCCTCGCAGCTCTGGTGGCAGGAGGGCCCTGAGCCCGAGCAGCTCTCGCTCAGCCTCACCCTGCGCTGGTCCTTCCCGCCCGGCCGTGCCAGATGGTTCCGTGTCCTGAGCCAGGGTGCCCGGTGCCGCCTGGGCCAGACAGCGCCGCAGGTGCTGGGGCTGGCACAGGGCTGCCTGTTCCGTGCTGTGGGGCTGTCGGTGCCGCGGCCAGCGCCCGGACAGTCCTGCCGGCTGGAGCTGCTGGTGGAGCCGGTACTGCAGAATGAGCTGCCCGTGGACCCCGACCGCTGGGGCCGCCTGGTGCTGGTCTATTCTGCGCCAGGCAGCGGCACCAGCTCAGATGGGTATTAAAGCAACTGTGGTGCAGCTCGTGCCATGTCTCCTCCGTGCGGTGGGTGGGCTGTGGGCGGGGGACACACAGGATGAAGGCTGCATTTCATCACCCTGGGCTGCTGAGTCCCTCTTCTCCCATCCCTGTGGTTGTGCTCAGCCCTCACTGTAGGGACCCACTGGGTGCTGACCAGGACCATGCAAGTGGCTGGCAGGGACCCCCAACATGTGTGACCCCACAGTGGGGCACCTGCCCTGAGAACCCCACCAGCTCCTGCAGCCCTCACTGCCTCAAGCTGTCTGCCCGCAGGCTGGGGATACTTGCCCTAAGACCCCAAGATGCCCAGCCACACCCTCTCCCCTCGGGGCTCAGCCTGGTGGGGAGCTGCCAGCGCGGGCTCTGCAGCAGCCCAGAGGAGCAGCCCAGCATGGGTGGCTGCTGTGCTCATTAACGTGGACCCAGCCCGGTGCCAGCAGCTTGCGCTGCCTCCCCTGAGCATCTTGTGAGGAGGAGAGAAAATTTATAGCGGCAATTATTTTCTCACAGTCTGGTGAGCAAGCAATTAGCAGGCAGGAGCAGGCGAGTGCTCCTGCAGTGGGGTCCCAAGCCCTGTCCCCAAACAATGCAGGCTCTGCCAGGGACACCACTGTCAGCGGTGGAGCTGCTGCTCCTGAGGCAGGGAACGCGCTCAGGAACGTATTACCTGATGGCTTGAAGAATGAAGGGCTTGGCCCAGCCAGGAGAGGGCTCCTCATGCAGCACCCTGCTCCCTTACCATGGCGAGGCTGGGGGCCCCAAGGGTCCCCCACTTGCCCACGGGCTGCGGCCCCCTGCCCAGCATGGCCAGATCCACTGCAGCAGCCACGGCCCCGCGCCCCTGCAGCGCAACCAGTCAAAACCTGAGTCGCCCTGGTTGAAGAAAGAAATCTTTATTAATAATTTCAATAATAATAATAATAATAATAATAATAATAATAATCCTTGTAATAATAATAATAATAATAATAATAATAGTACTGTTTATTAGAATGGTCACACTTTTAAGCATACAGGACGGGCCGGCGCCAGCCCGCACGCCGGGGCGGCGCGGGGGTGCTGTAAGGGAGAAGCCAGTACAGCGATGGACGGAGCTTTGTACAGGGGGCGGGGGCCGGGGCTATGTACACTGGGAATAGAAAAGGGGGAGCTCATCGCTGGGGCGTCGGGGGCGTCTGCAGACTATAAAGTGAGGTTTGAGGAGCGGCAGAGCCGTAAGGGCGCGGGACGGCGCTGCACCCCGGGATGGGCTCCGCAGTGCCCTGTGCCACCGGGCACTGCACCCGGTGTGCCTGCGGCCGCAGCCCAGCCTTGTGGCTTGGGTGGGTCCCTTGGGGGTGATGCAGTGGCCGAGACCCCGCACCCAGGGCTGGGGGCATCCCGCTGCCTCAGGCAGGGACGGGTGGCCATGAGCGTGTCCCGTGCCGCAGAGCGAGCGGGAGTGGGATCGGGGCAGTGCCTGGCCCAGCTTTGGTCAGGGCTGCTCCGGGCAGGGCGGGAGCGTGGGTGGCAGGGAAGGAGAGAGGAAGAAGGGGAAGGGGTCACAAGCGAGTTGCAAGCTCCTCTTAACAAAAATTCCCTTTAAAAGGCAGAGGCTTGTCCCCTGCAATACCTCAGCACCGCAGCCGCGCCGCCGCCCCAGTTCCGCGCTGGAGCTGAGGCCTCGCACACTCGACACGCTGATGGCCGCCAGCGCCGGGGCGCGGGTGGCACGAAGCCAGGTCCCCACCCCGTCACCCGGTCCCACGAGCCGGGCAGGGCGCAGCGCTCTGCCGGCACCCCCAGCGCTGCTGCACCAGGGAAAGGAAGACGTGGTGCCCAGGCCCTGCACCTGGGCGGGTGAGGGCCCCACGGACCCTGCGGGCCCTCACGCCTGCCTGCACCGGCTCCCTCCCTGCTGGGCTGTGGGGCCGGGGCGCTGGGGGTCCCTCCGGCGCATCCGACCGCCGGTGCTCGCCGCGGCTCCTCTGGGACTCGCGCATTTGGTGTGTGTGGACAGTTGGGACTCACTTGGCTGCTGCCGCTTGGCTTTGTCTCTTTTTTTGGTTTTTTTTTTTGTTTTGTTTTGTTTTTTTGTTTTTTTCTTTTTGTTGATTTGCTTTTAATTTTTATATTTTGGGGTTCTTTTTTTTGTGTGTGTGTGGATATTTTTGCCCTTCCTGGTCCCAGAAGGAAACAGCCACGGGTTCACTACAACAGAAACAAAGAGAGGCAGGTCTTTCGCTGTAGCACTCAGGCCGAGCTGCTGGCTGGGGGGCACGTGGGCACCCCCCGGCCCACACCCAGCCCAGCCACCCACACTCAGCTCCACAGAGCAGTGCGGTCAGGCCAGAGCAGCACTACTGCCCGGGCGGCTGCCCCGGGGTCCTGAACCCACCCCAGCCTCGTCAGTCCCCAGAGATGGCAGCAACCCCAGCTGGCTCCTCTCTCTCCTATGGGGGCAGAGGGGCTGCTCGGGGGCCTGCTGTCACCCCGAGCCCCAGCGCCTGTGGAGCGAGCACCCCTGCAGGCTGAGCACCCCCGCCTGCCTCGCGGGGGGATGAGCCCTCTGCACCCCAGCCAGGGCAGTGGGGGGACCCCACACCCCGGCTGTGGGAACGGGGTGCTGCTGGGGCTGAGGGCTGGCCCCACTCCCCGCGGTGCCCGGGGCAGGCGGATGGTGCAGGAGAGGCGGGCAGGCGGCAGGACGGAGCGGCTGAGGTAACCCTATGGGTGTGGGGTGCTGTGGCCCCACAGAGCCCGGCGCCAGCCCCGGCCACCCGGGCAGCACCCGCGGGTCCTCCGCAGGCTCGGCCTCGGCTCTGTCTGCCTGGTTTGGTTTGGTGCTAGTGAGCATCGGGGGCAGTGGTGGGGGGGCTGGGTCTGTCTTGCTAGTAGGGAGTGAAGCGGCTGTACCCTCCTCGGTATAGACTAGCCTGCAACATCAAAGATGAAAAAAAAGCCAATCAGTATTCAGAGATAGCCAAAGCCTAGATCTTCCCTTTTTTCTCTTCTTTTTTTTCCTCTTTCAAATGACACCAAATCGCTGCTGTCCTTGGGATGTGAGGGGCAGGCAGGGCCAGGGTGCCCATATGCCTCCAACGTGGCACTGCTGTGCCATGCCTGCCAAGGAGCCTGCCCCCATCCCTGCTGTGGCACTGAGCTGAAAACCCCTAGGATGTAGTGCCCATGGCCCCTCACTAGCAGCTGCCCAGGGCTGGGGGTGCCAAGGGAGTAAAAAAAGGCAGAAAAAGGCAGGTTGGCTTTGAGATCCCAGCAGTGAGTGCAGTTTTTCATCTTTGATGCTGTCAGAGCTGGCCAAGAGCTGTGGCGCGTGAGGGGCTGCAGTGCTCCCCGTGTGTGGCTGCACGCGGGGCCCTGGGGACACTGTCCTGCACTGGGGTGAGAGAGGGGGTCCTGGAGCCTGACCAGGCAGCTGGTGTGGGGGGCAGCTGGGCCCCTGGGAAGTGGTGTGCACGGGCAGGACTGTGCAGGGTGTGAGGGGAAGGTGGGGCAGAGGTGCAGGGCGGGGGTTTCCTCTCCTGCAGACAGAGCCAGGCAGGGGCTGCGCCATTCTCGCTCCCCTCCCACAGCTCCCGCCCCTGCCCTGCGCCCCACGGGCTCCGTGGCCGCTGTGCCAGACCCCTCCCTGGGCTGTCTGCAGCCCCCCGGGAAGCAGAGGAAGGCCGAGGGGCTGCTCTTACCATGGTGCCAATGCTGTACGTGGCGGCGGGGCCGATGGTGTGGTGGTAGGGGTCTGCCGCTGCGTACACTCTGCCATAACTAGAAGCAAACACAGCGGTGGGTGTTAGTGACGACAGCCGGGGTCCTGTCTCCCCTCAGAGCCCAACCTCCCAGCTGCACCTGGGAGCCCCCGAGATCTCCCCGCTCCCCCTGCAGTGCTGCTGACCCTTTCCAGCCCAGCCTCGAGGGGAGCAAGGGGTCCCCGTTTGCAGGACAGCCTCCCCATGCCTGACTGTCCTGTCCCACAGCCCACAAAAGCTGGGAGTGAGCAGTGCAGGGGGTGACACGGAGCTCCCCCAGGCGCCACGCCCGGTGCTTACCTGTCGCTGTACGCGGCCGCTGCTGCTGCGGGCTGGGCGTACCTGTAGGCAGCATAGCCCCCCTGCAGGGAGGAGAGACTGGTCAAGGGGCTGCACCCACTGCAGGAGTGGGGTTGGGGGCAGCTGGGTGCCCCGGGGCACTGCACAGAGTAGTGGTGGGGCCCATGGGGAGCTGGTGCCAGTGCCACCAGGCACGCACCAGCCTCATTACCATTCCCCAGGGGCTTTCACAAACATTAACCTTAAAAAATTAAATTTCCAGAGAAGAGAATGTCACCTCCCCGCTCGCTTTAATGAGGTGTCACGTTAGATAAATCCTTCAGTGCCTGCCTGAAATATCGCCGCTGGCTCCTCAGACATGGAGGTTAAATGCGGGTGTGAGGCACTGAGGCCGTAAATCCTGCGTGGTACCAGCCCTGCAAGGGGCTGGCAGGGGCACAGCACTGGGCACAGGCTCCTGTGCGGTGCGTGCCACCCAGATCGTTCTGGAGGAGCTGTACTCCGTTCATGCTCTTGCTGCGTCCCGGGGGAAGGGGCTGGGGGGGCAGAACCCACCACGGAGCCGCGTCACGCCGCTTGCCCCCTGCACTGGCACGGGGTCCCCATCATGGCCCAGCCCTGGGCAGTGTCACTTACGTAGATCTCAGCTCCGTAGAACCCATCCTGGTAGACGACCCTGGAAATGAGGTGGAGGCATCAGAGCCTGGCAAACGCCCCTGGACGAGCTGAGTGGGGTGAGGGCAGTGACTGGGGGAAGCTGCCTCAGCACCGCAGCTGACTGGCAAGGAGTGGCTGTCCAGGCCCCAAAGGCACATCTGGGCTGGGATTCTGGGCAGGAACTTGGGGACAAGCAGAGGGGACAGCCAAGGGCAGGGCATGCCAGAGGAGGATCCCAGGGCAGGACCTCTGCTGGGAGCAGCCAAGTGGCCACAGACGGCCGTGGCTGTGTCTGTGACCAACGCCATCACAGCTGCATGTGCCGGGAGAGAGTTTCCTTTAAACCAACCATCCTGGCTGGAATAACGTCCTGTGCCTTGGTGCACAGGAGGCTGGCGAGTGTGTGGGTCACCCCGAGGGCAGCAGCCTGGGGCTGGGACAGAGCCTGTGGCCAGGCAGGTGCTGCAGGAGCTGCAGCCTGTGCCCAGTGTGGAGAGCCCGGTGCTGCCAATGCAGACCCGGAGCAGCACGCGCCCCGAGCAGCCCCCTCAGGTACTCACGCGCCGTAGGTGGGGATGGGCGGTGGCGGCGGCGCAGCCCGGAACGTGTTGTAGACGGCGCGTCCTCGTCCCCGTAGGTGTGCCCCTCGGTAGGCCACGGCCGTTCCCGTGGTGGGGTATGGGAACCCCGTTACTGCAGGAGGGAGGGGACACCTGTGGGCTTTCCACAGCAGGTCCACACAGCCCCCACAGGGCATCTGTGGCAGAGCCCACCCCTGTACCCTCAGCCTGGCAGGGACATGGCCCCGTGGGGATGCTGGGCAACGGGATAGGATAGGGGGAACTCTCCAGGCAGGCGTGAAGGACAGGGAGAGGGCCCAGGGGCTGCTCACTGCACAGAGCAGTGGCGGACACAGTGCAGAGCTGACATTTGGGGGGAACCTGCAGCAGGTGCTGCTGCAGCCCGACATTACCTGCGTAGAATTCGGGGCCGTAGACTGCTCCCACCACTGGGTTCAGCTTCCAGCCTGTGGGCAGGGAGAGCCAGTGAGGACAGGGCACTGTCTCCGTGGTGCTCTGAGGAGCAACAGCCCCATCCCCTGGCAGAAGGAGGGCACGGGGGGCTGCACTCCTGCACCGGGCAGGAGCAGCTGCTCTCCCATTTGCCTGCAGGTGTGGAGGGCATTCCCTGCCAGACCTTCATGGCAGCCAGACAGTGCCGGTGCCCAGAGGTGCCCCTGCCTACTGCAGCCCCTGCTCCCTGGACACTGGCCCTTACCGTTGGTGTAGGGGTTGGCCACCTTCTTGTTGGTCATGACACGGGCCGTGGCGTTGTTCACCTGGAGAGAGAGGGACGGGGGCTCAGTGCCTGAGGGACGTGGAACTGTGAGGCCGTGGTCCAGGGCCCGCTCGGCTGCGCTCAGCGCGTGTTGCTGCTGCTTCGGATGCCGGAGCAAAGGATGCCGGCTGCACCAGAGACACGAGACAAGGCTCTGCCTGCAGCCGCCCCACCGTCCGCAGACCTGCCTGTGCCTCCAGCCAGCCCAGGCCTCCGTGCTCCAGCTACGAGCGTGGGTCAGGCTGGTGGCTGGTGCCCCAAGAGCTGCGGTGCCATGCTCAGGCTGAGCCCCGACATGCTGCCTGGGAGCTCCTGCCCCGTTTGGTTGGATGATGTTTTCCTTGTCCATGGGGCATCGCTGTGCCCTGCCAGGCTCCCTCTCTGCCGCCAGCACTGCTGGGGACATTTTGTCCCACTCCCTCTGCCATGTGCCACCCTGCTTCCCACCACTCGCCAGCCACCAGCGAGGAGCTGCCAGCAAATGGGCAGAGCCTGATCCCTGTGCTAAGCTTGGAGAAATCAAAGCCTCCAGGGCTGGGCAGCTGCTGGCACTGCAGGTGCGAAGCCCGGGGTGGATCCTCCCTCCCAGCACAGAGCAGGTGAGGACGGCATGCGGGGCAGAGCCCCAAAGCTCCCTGCGGGGCGTGGGGCGGCTGCGCGGCGCTGTGGGCACGGGGGTCTGCCAGACTCGTCTGTACCGGGCAGAACGCAGCCCCAGCTGACACCCCGGCTCTCTGTGCACCCGGGAGGTTCCTCTGGGCCAGACGCTCCTTCTGCCAAGCGACGACCTTCCCGGCAGCCGGCACACATGCTCCCGTGCCACATTCAGGGACACATGCACGCGCCGGGCACAGCTACCTAGGGCACCCGGGACCCGGAGCTGCCCCCAAGCGTCCCATAGCCCGGGCAGGGGACACGCACACGCAGGCATGGCACGGCACTAGCACACTTATCTGAGCACCTCAATCTTCCGGCCCTCTACGATGGTGCCATTCAGCTTCTCCCGTGCCCGGTCGGCATCTGTGCTAGTTTCAAAAGTTACAAACCCAAAACCCTGTGAGCAGAGGAGAAAAGGAGAAAGAAAGAGACAGAGAGAGACAGAGAGAGGGTGTGGGGACAGAGAGAGAGAGGGGGTGAATCAGGAGAGCTGGCGCAGGAGGTGAGGCTGCCACAGTGCAGAGATGAAGAGCCCAGACTGGGGTCCCCGCAAGGGCCAGGGGTCCTGGCTGAGGCCCCAGAATCACCCACAAGCTGGGAGAAGAGTCTGGGAGAGGGGCACAGAAAGCGGGGAAGATACAACAGAGACATCCAGACACAGAGGGACATGAGCTGCCCGTGGCGGGACAGAGCGAGCCCTCTCCTCCCTCCGGTGCTGGGTGCAGGGACCCGCATGACCTCCCCAGTTGGTGCCAGGGCTGCCCCGATGGGGCACTGCATGCCAGGGTCCCATGGGACAGGAGAGGAGGGGAGAGCAGGTTACAGCACTGCTAGGCAACCTGGCTCCACTGACACCCTCCCTGGGACTCGCTGTATGATGCTGGCCATGGGCATCACCCACCTTGGAGCCCCGCTCATTGAAAATGATCTCCACGTCCAGGATTTTCCCGAATTGCTGCAAGTGGAGAGAACAGAGGGGTGAGTGCCTGCAAAGCTCCCAGCCCTGCACCCAAAGCTGCTGGCATGGGGCTCTGTGCCAGGGATGGGCAGATGGCTGCCTTGGGGGCCAGACCTGGGGACCCCCAGGGTCATGCAGGGGAAAGCCCTCGTCCCTCCCATGGCTCCCACTCTGACAGGACTTGGGGAGTGTCATCCAAAATTTCATTAGCTGGCACTGCTCTGAGTCCTAATGAGGGCTAGGAAGGGGACAGTGGAGGGGGACAAGGGCTCTGTGTCACTCCCCGCTCCACACACAGGAGCTGGGCAGGATAGGCCCTTTGGAGGTGGCAGTGCCAAAGTCCCGATGGTGCCATAGGGTGGCACTGAGCAGGGAGCAGGGATGTGATGGCTGGATGGAGCCGTACTCACCCCAAACATTTGCCGCAGGTCGGGGTCCCGGAATCGAAAGGGAATGTTGGAGACGTGTAACCTCTTGGGCTGCTGCTTGTCTGTGTTGTCTGAGGAGTGTAGCTGCTGGCTGTCTGTCTGTGCCGCCTCGTCTGTCTGCTGTGGGAGGCACCGCTGCCATCAGCCCCTGGCCATGCCAGCCCCGTGTCCCTGGCGGCAATGTCCCCCTGCCTTGCGCTTGGCCCTGCCTGCCCCCAGGGACACCCTGGACCCTGTGGTCCCCAGGTTCTGGGCGGTACCCCACGGGTGTCCCTTCACCCTGGTGAGCCAGGGGGATGATGGTGGGGTTGTGGGGATGCTCGGGGTGGGGGTGCAGACGTTGCACTTGGGACCATGTGGAAAGACTGGAAAGTGCTGAGCTCAGCACCTTCCTGGCGCTGCATTCCAGCCCTGTAATTGCCACTATCTTGTAGAGCAGAGCCAAGCAAGCGGATCACGAATCACGAAGCGGAAATGTTGGGGGGGCTGTGAGAGGGAATGATGGTAGGAACACCCACCCTGGTACCCTGCGGGACTTTGTTAGTCCAAGGATCCTCCTGGCAGCTCCGGCACTGCCCCGGACCCCTGCAGCACGACTGCCCCCGCACCCCTCAGC